>WNWU01000130.1:417663-433540 GCA_012654045.1 Ptyas mucosa
CTTTCCTCCTTCCTTCTTCTATTCCTTCCTTTCTCCCTCCGTTTTCCCTCCTTCCCTACTTTTCCTTCCTTCCTTCCATCCTTTCCTTTTTCTTTTCCTTCCTTCCTCTTCCATCCTTCTTTTTACATCCTTCTCTTCCTTCTCCCTTCCTTCCTTTTCCCTCCCTTCCTCCAACAGGTCCACCAGCTCTTCAACCTGAGCTCTCTGTCGTGGGACGAATGCCGTCGGATCCTGGAGAAGCACCGCTGGAACCTGTCCATGGCTTCCCGTTACGTCCTCAGCCGGGGGCTCCGGACCTGAGCAGCGCCTGGGGGACCCGTCCTGAAGGGCCCAGGTGACCAAGATCCCCCTCACCTGTGCTGGTGGGCAGGAAAGCCCCCCCCCCCGGCCTTCCCCAGCACCCTCCAAGGACTCCTGGCTGATTGTCCGGCCACTTACGACGATGGCCGCACGGAGGGGGCAGCCCAAACCCAAACCAGCTAACTCCCTCCTCTTCCTTTTGGCCCAAGAGACACAGAAGACGATGGTTGGTTGACCAGCCTGCGAAGGCAGCCTTCCTCTGAACCTCGGGACACAAGGTCCTAGTCCTCTTTGAGGAGGGGCACCTCAACTGGGCTGCCCCACGGCTCCCTTCCAGGGCTGAAAAGGGGCCTGAGGGGACCCCACCGTTTTTCAACTCCCAAGGATCTGGGAGTTTTCTTATTTATAAGCACGGCTAGCTTGAACTACTTAGGTTTTTTTTTCCCTGCATGGACGCTCGCTGTATTTGGGGACGGACGGAGGGGGAGGCATAGCCCCCTCACCAAATGCCTACGTGCCTTAAGGGGTGGGGGGCAGCGGGCCAAAGTGGGGCTATTGAATGGAAGGGCCTTTTGGGCTCTCTCTCTCTCTCTGTTATGTAAATATGGGGTCATCGGACAATAAAGGTGAGCATCTCTTAATGCACTCCTGGGGTGTCTCTGGAGGAGGAGGAAGGGAAGAGAAGGAGGGAAAAAGGAGGAGGAGGAAGGGAAGAGAGGGAAGTGGAGGTGAACTGGTGAGGAAGAGAAGGCAGGGGGAGGAGGAAGAGGAAGGGAAGAGAAGGAGAAAGAAGAGGAAGAGAAGGAGAAGAGGTGAGGAGGGGTGGAAGGGAAGGAGAAGTGAAAGACGAGGGGAAGAGGAAAGGAAGGAGAAAGAAGAGGAAGAGAAGGAAGAGGCGAGGAGGAGGAAGGGGAAGAAGGAGAAAAGAGAAGAAGAGATGAGGAGGGGAAGAGGAGGAAGAGGAAGAAAAAGGAGGAGAAAGGGGAAGCGAAGGGGCAGGGGGAGGAGGAAGAAGTGGGAAGAGGAGGGGAAAAAGAGGAGGAAGAGAAGGAGAAGAGATGAGGGGAAGAGGAGGAAGGGGAAGAGAAGGGGCAGGGGGAGGAGGAAGGGAATAGGAAGGGAAGGAGGGAAAGAGGAGGGGAACTGATAAGGAAGAGGAGGGAGGGAAGGAGGAGGCAGGGAAGAGGAAGAGAAGGGGAAGAGGTGAGGAGGAACGGGAGAGGAAGAGGAGAGGGAAGGGAAGGTGTTGGAAGGGGAGGAAGAGGAAGAGAAGGAGTAGAGGAGGGGAGGGGAGGAGGAAAAAGGGGCAGCAAGGAGGAAGACTTTCTGTTCTGGCTTTACAGGTAGTCCTCGACGCACGACCATTCATTTAATGACCACTTGAAGTTACAATGCACTGAAAGTGACTTCTGACCAGTTCTCGCACGTATGACCATTGCAGCATCCCCAATGCTACAATTCATCGATAATTCCACTTAATATTACACCCCCCCCCCACCCCTAACCCCCACATCTTAAGCGTAGCCATGAACGAGACTCCTTTGATAAGGTCGCCGAGCCCAGCCCGGAGTCCATCTAACAATGACAATCAACCCTGCGAGGTAGGCCGAGTCGGGGCCATTCGTCCCTTCACCAAGATCATCTCCGCATGCCTTCTTCAGGTACCACTGAGCCGCCCCCCCCCCACGTTCCCCATTTTCTAAAGGAGACGTATCACTAGAAATCCAGCTTTGGATAAAATATGTTTGCAGCCTACCCTCCCTCTACTAAATTCAAAATTCTGCAGGAAACCAGTGCTACGAAGTGGTTATCCTTGGGCCCAAAATTTTCTCCTCCCTGCTTGTCTGAAGGTAGCAGTGATGTATCGATGATGACAATTAAGAGGGTTTATTATATTTTTCAGAGTTTCCCATGCTCCTCCAGTTGTCCCCGTTAACATTTTCGTCCGCGGAATCCTCCCCCAAATTCTCAAGTTTGTTGAAATCGGCTCTTTTAAGAGGCTGATTTGATTATATTCTATTGTTTGTTGTTTGCATTATACTGAATTCCAATAGAAGAGCTTGCCTTCAGAAGCTGTGGGACCTTCATCCCTGGAAGCTTTCCAGAAGAGATTGGACCGCCATCTGTCAGAAATGGGGTAGGGTCTCCTGCTGGGGAGGAGAGGGGTTCGACTAGATGACCTCCAAGGTCCCTTCTGACTCTGTTAATCTGTTCAATTATAACGTGGTCGCTCTCATCCAAAGTTCCAGCCACTTCAACCTCATCACTTCTTCTCAGTTAGTAAGAATTAGGTCCAGTCCAGGTAATCCTTGATTTACGACCACAATTGAGTCCCAAATTTCTGTTGCTAAGTGAAACATTTGTGAAACCTGTTTCGTCGCCCTATCGTAACAGCCTTTCTTTCCACTGTTGTTAAGTGAATCACTGCAGAGGTTCAGTTAGGGACACGGTTGTTAAGTGAATCCGGCTTCCCCGTTGACTTTCGTCATCGGAAGGTCGCAAAAAACCCCTGACCCCGGGACACTGCAACCGTCATAAATATGAGTCAATTGCCAAGCACCTGAATTTTGATCATGTGATCACGGGGATGTGGCAACGGTCGTAAGTGTGAAAAATGGTCATAAATATGAGTCAAGTTTCCAAGTCTGGATTTTGATGATGTGACCACGGGGATGTGGCAACAGTCGTAAGTGTGAAATGTGATCGTAAGTCATTTTTTTCAGTGCCGTAACTTTGGTCGCTAAGCGAACTGTTCTAAGTTGAGGGTTACTTTGGTTTTCTGTTCGCTTCGGCTGCTTTTTAAGGTTTGACACCCACTCTCACGTCAAGAGAGGCCGCTGTTATCAGTCCAATAAAATCAACAATTAATCCATCAAAGAGGACAAAAAAAAACAGCAAATGCTACATATTTATTCGTTTTTGGTTCAGCCTGAAAACTCAAAAGCTCCGTCGTTCACGAGACCCAAAGTTGCACCCTTCCACCCGCTTGATCCTCCAAAACGAGGTCCAAGCCTTTCTCCAACATGGGGTGGAACTACAAATCCCATCCCCCGTGCCACGGGTCGGAGAAGATGCCCCCCCCCCAATCGGAGGACTCTCAAGGAACCCCAAACTCAGAAACTTGAATCGATCCAAGCAAGCATCAACTTCAAGAGTCCATCTTCGCTTTTTCCCAGCTTCTCCACGGTTGACCTACGAGAGTTGTGGGGTACACATTCACCCCATCCCACCCCACCCCCAAAATCCTTCCCATAACATTTGGTATTTAAATACAGTACGGAAAAAGACACTGAATATTAATATTATGCAAGACATTGAAATTCGGAGGGTGGGTTTGCCTCACCGTGACCCCCCAAGCCTGAGCTGATTGCGGGGAGACCCTAACAGCCCTCAAAAAGTGAGGAGGTCTTGTTAGGTTAGTGGTTAAGGCAACGTGGCAACCATTGCAAACATCCACGCTTGGCCAAGACATTGAAACAGGAATTAAAATCCCGGTTCAGAGAGCAAAATTATCCACACATTTTCGCAGGAAAGAGGAAAAAGGCCGAACATTTGGCTCAACAATTCCATAATGTTTCATCCTTCGTGCCAACAGATCCGGGCCACGCCGACACCCACCGTACATAATCCAGACAGACTCACAAACCCGAAGTGCCATCCCCGTCGCTCCCTTCGTGATCGGCTTAAGACTACAACGCCCATCCTTCCCAGGGTAGAGCCCAGCCTATCGCCCGAGGGCTCTGCGTTGGCGAAAACATGTCTTAACCACGTCCCGTGCTAGCAGATTTTTTTAAAAAAAATTGTGAATCAGCAATTGAGACAGCCAGATGTCTCCAGATGTGCTGGTTTGCCAACTCAGAGGCACCCATGCGCTCGGTTCCTTGTCTCGACATCATATGATTTGGGTCCAACAACGAGGCCTTTGTTAAACCGAAGTTGGCTTGTTTTGTTTTTCTGTTAACAAGCAGGCATTATTTTTTTTCTCCCCCCCCCCGTCCTAATTTTTCAAGGATTTGTTTTGGGAAGGATGATGGCACAGCTGCCCATATATAATTATATTTATTCTGCCAAGTGTTCTTTTATGAATTATCCGCCTGGCATCTCTCTCTATTGGGGGGGTTTCTTTATTGTGCCCTCCCAGCCTCTTTGCTTGGAGGTCTGGAGACTCTGCGGGGCACCGACATCCATCCCTGGGGAATTACTAATTCCACACCCAATGAGGAATAAACCTCGTTGTAAGGCAGTACTTTTCAAACTTGGCACCTTTAAGATGTGTGGACTTCAACTCCCAGAATTCCCCAGCCAGCTATGTTATCATTGATAAAGGAGACTATCGCTAGAAATCCAGCTTCAGATATACTACGACTGCAAGCATACCCCTGATCTACTAAGTCCACCATTTTATCTGGGCAAGGGAATTCTGGGAACTGAAGTCCATCTCTCTTAAAACTCGCTGAAATTGAGACACAGAATTCTCCCGGATTAGAGGGTGAAACTCTCCTGGTTTATGTGCAACGTTTTGGTTATACAATAATCTACCGTTCTGAATTTTTTTTGACCAGACCCTAAGACAGCCTTGGTCCCCGCACCCCAAAAACCTGAGCAGGCACCCCAACTTATTTGAGCGATCATCTATGCCAAACGCTTCCCTGAAAATCACAACTTTAAACTCGTAACAGCAGAACTTCTAAGCCAACCCGTTCCCCAACTCTTCTCTCCTTTAGAGAGCTGGACTTCAAGTCCCATAATCCCCTAGCCCAGACCTTAAACAATCAAAGAGCCATTTGGACCCGTTTCCCACAGAAAAGAAAACACCGGGAGCCACAAAATCTGGGTGGGTGTGGCCAACTTGACGTCACTCACTTCCACCAGTCACATGACTCCCTCTGTATCTACGTCTTTCTCTCTCCCTCTCTCTCTGTATCTCTCTGTCTCTGCCCCAGCCTCTTCTCCATCACCCGCTGTTGCCCTTACCTTTTCAGGCCAGGCGAGGCGTGACTGGGAGGGCGATGGGCGGGCCCAGCCAATGGTGGGATCACCCAACAGGGAACCACAGCAGAGGGCCCAAAGAGCCGCATGCGGCTCCGGAGCCACAGGTTGCCGACACCTGCTCTAGCCTGACGACGACAGATAAAGAGCGCGCAGGACAGAGTCTAACAAGGTTTGTGCAGAAGTAACAAGCCAACAGCAGGCTTTTGGGAACCGAAGCAGCTAAGATAGAGACCCAATTCTTGGACACTTGGAAACCTTCCAACTGGGCAGTCTGCCATATTGTCAAAAATGGTGTACGGTCTGCTTGGGCGGGGAGGTTGGGCTAAATGACCTACAAGGTCCCTCCCAACTTTGTTAATCTATTAAAACTGTTAAGCGCATCTGTGTAACAAATGGAGACAGTCCGGGAAGAGAAGACAATTCTAACTGAGAAACCATCGCTGTCAGACCCAAACACACACCCTCTACACACACAAAAACATATACACACAAACTCTCTCTCTCTCTCTCTCTCCGTCAGGTCAGAACCAGGAAAATTGTCCCTAATTTGAGATGATTTCAGCTGGACAGCACAGAGGTCCTCTGTCCAACTTCTCCCGTCTTCTCGAAAAACATAAAATCCTGCAAAAAAAAAGGGGGGGGGAGAAGGGAAGTTGCTTGGAGTGAAGTGCCGGGTGGTCTCATTTTTTGGGGAGGTGTAGGGAAAGGGGATCCCCCACCCCAGATCTTATCGTCATTCCTCAACTCTGGAGCCGGACTCACAATGAGGAAGCAGGCGCCCAGCAGAACCGCCTTGACCTTCACGTCCAGATCGATGGGGAACTGGATCCCAAAGTTGTCCGTGTCTGTGAAGATTTCCTTAAGGAGGCCACTCCACTGCTTACTGATCCGGCCCACCCCGCGGGACTCGTCCCGGGTCTTCACCTGCAGGAAGGACACATATAGACTGGGTGAAACCAAGTTTAATAGTGGTCACTGGGAGAGGAATCTTGGGAGTCTTAGTGGACAACCAGTTAAATAGGAGACAGCACATGCCAATGCAATCCTAAGATGCATTAACAGAGGGATACAATCAAGATCAAGGGAGGCACTAATACCACTCTACAAAGCCTTAGTAAGGCCACACCTAGAGTCCTGCATCCAGTTTTGGTCACCACACTCTAAAAAGAGAGGTTGAGACTCTAGAAAGAGTGCAGAGAAGAGCAACCAGGATGATGAGGGGACTGGAGGCTGAAACATACGATGAACGGTTGCAGGAACTGGGCATGGCTAGTCTAGTGAAGAGAAGGACAGGATAGCAGTCTTCCAATATTTGGGGGGCTGTCACAGAGAGGAGGAAGGGGGTCAAGCTATTTTCCAAAGCACCCGAAGGCCAGACAAGGAATAATGGTTGGAAACAGATCAAGGAGAGATTCCACCTGGAAATGAGGATAAATTTTCTGACAGTGAGAACAATCAACTAATGGAACAGAAGTTGCCTTCAGAAGTTGTGGGAGCTTCATCCCTGGAGGCTTTCAAGAAGAGACTGGACAGCCATCTATTCAGAAATGGTGTATGGTCTCCTGCTTGGGTGGGGGGTTGGACTGGATGACCTCCAAGGTCTCTTCCAACTCTGATAATCTAAATCTAAAGACATGGGGGGGAAGAAGGCTGAGTTTGCATTCCGGATGGCGACCATGAAGGGACGTCTCTCTGTGACCTCATGTCGAATGTACACCGTACTTCCATCTCCACCGGACGCAGGAAGTGGATCTCCAATTTTGTTTTTGCTCTGGTGGCTCAGCAGACTAAGGCAGTTATTAACATCCACTTACATCTGCTGCCTGCAATTACTGCAAGTTCAAATCCCACCAGGCTCAAGGTCGACTCAGCTTTCCATCCTTTCAAAGGTAGGTAAAATGAGGACCCAGATTATGGGGCAATAAACTGACTTTGTATAAAAATACAAAAGTATGAAGGCTATTGCTTAACGCATTGTAAGCCGCCCTGAGTCTCCGGAGAAGGACGGCATATAAATCAAATTTTTTAAAAAAAAGCTGGCTGGGGAATTCTGGGAGTTGAAGTCCACACATTTTGAAGACACTACAGGTAGTCCTTAACTTATGACGACAATTGAGCGCAACATTTCTGCTGCTAAACGAGACAATGGTTAAGTGAATTTTGCCTCGGTTTACGGCCATTCTTGCCATGGTTGTTAAGTGAATCACTTCAGTTATTAAATTAGTAACGTGGCTGTTAAGTGGATCTAGCTTTCCCATTGACCTGGCTTGACAGAACATCACAAAAGTTGATTGCATGACCGCAGGACACTGCAACCGACATAAATATGAGTCAGTTGCCAAGGGTCTGAATGTTGTTCACGTTAACTCTGGGGATGCCACAACGGTCATAAGTGTGAAAAATAGCCCCGTCACTTTTTTTCTTTCGGTGTTGCTGTAACTTCGAAACCGTCACTAAATGAACTGTTGTAAGCCGAGGACTGCCTGTACTCTAAGCGCACCTCAAAGCTGACATCGCCGCCACAACTGCACACAAAGCAGGGCCCCAAAACCCGCAGCACCGTCTCCTTCTCCACGTTCTGGATGGAGAATCTGGGCATGAAGGGATGCCAGGTTTGTACCACGTAACCAATGGTGGCCCCCGGCGGGGACTGAACTTCCATCTGGGTGAAGGGAAAGAAAAGCCGGCATCAGAAAAACACGGTTGAGAGGTTCCTCAAGTTAGTCACAAATGCTTGGACAAATAAGTTTTCTTGCAACCCAGCCGGAGTGGAAGGACTCACACAATGACACAACAGGAGCAGACACCATGGTTAAATCAAGAATTTCGCTTTAGCTTAGTCCAGGGGTCAGCAACCCGCAGCTCCGGAGCCGCCTGTGGCTCTTTCATCCCTTTGCTGCGGCTCCTTGTCGCTCAAAATATGTGTCACAACTGCCACATGTGACACATATTTTGAGCGACAGGGAGATACCCACCAGCACGCAATTTATTGAGCTTTTTGACCCCCGGTAGGCCAACCATGGATAAGTCCAAGAAAAGAAAAGTTTCAGAAGAAAAACAGAACGTTTAATTCGACAACATAGGCTAGTTTTGTGGCCGCTCAGGAAATAGTCAGGCACGGGAAGGGTTTTGTGGCTCCCGGTGTTTTTTTTTTCTGTGGGAAACGGGTCCAAATGGTTCTCTGAGGGTTTAAGGTTGCCAACCCCTAGCTAAGTCCAACCGGGTGAGAGATAAATTGGGGCCCCGAGTTAAAAAACTGTCACGTTGCCAAGATCCCTACAACTGGATTTAATTCCTTTTTCATAAATCTTATTAAAGAAAACTTGGGGAATATTTATTTCCCGATTGGTTAAAGTTGGCTGCCAAGAGACTGACAGAACTTCAATCCACCAGGAAGGACAGGGCAGCTTTAAAAGGACAGGGGGGATCCTTTCCCATACCACCACAGGGCTAATCACTGGGAGATAGTGAGTTCTAGTCCTGCTTTAGGCATGAAAGCCGGCTGGGTAATTTGGAGCTTTCATGCCTAAGGCAGGACTAGAACTCACTATCTCCTGGTGATTGGCCCAAAGTCACGGAGCCAGCTTTCATGCTTAAGGTGAAACTAGAACTCACCATGTCCTGGTGATTGGCCCAAAGTTACCCAACTGGCTTTCATGCCTAAGGCAGGACTAGAACTCATCATTTCCTGGTGATTGGCCCAAAGTCACCTAGTTGCTTTCATGCCTAAGGTAAGACTAGAACTCACTGTCTCCCGGTTGACCCTGGGTGCAATCGCCCACTAGACCACACTCGCTGGTGTTACCTCCTGAAGGCAGCAGGGGAAAAAGCAGCTGGAGCATTTCAGCGGACGGACCAATCGGATGACTTCGCGGCCGCTGGGATCGTCCAGCCGCATGGAGAAGCGGCGTAGCGAGCCGCAGCAGTTCCGGGTGCAACAGTCGTTCTGCTCCTCCGCGTGGAAGATGTGCTGGCCGAGACTGTTTCGCACCTCGTACTTGTTGTTGCCTTCGAAGCCAATGAAAGCTGCAGAGAGAAAGGGATAAAGGAGAGCGAGAGGTGCTCAGCGCAAAGCGTGTTACGGGCTCTGCAACAGGCTGCTGTGGGGATGTTCAACCAGCCTGAAAGGGAGGTGACTAAGGACCCCCTCCCCAAGGATTTACCAGATTTCAGCAGGGGCAGAACAAGAACAAATGTGGCTAGACTACACTTTATCACATTTTTTGATTCCGTAACTTTCTTAAGAGAAGGTGGGAATGAAGTAGATGTAATATATCTTGACTTCAGCAAAGCGGGAAAAAAAAGACTCGGCCGGGGAATTCTGGGAGTTGAAGTCCACAAGTCTTAAAAGTAGCCAAGGCTGGACCCCCCCCCCCAAAAAAATCTATAGGGTTCCCCAACTTCCACTTTCTGACGTCACAACTCCCCACCCACCCCCAGTTCAAAGCCTCAAGGAAGCTGAGACCCGGGCAGGCCACGTACTCTGTCCATGCACAAGGTCTCCAAAAATAAATACTAAAATGGCTTTGACCACCATACCTTCTACAAGTTCCACCTTCTGATGGATCAAAATTTGGTCCACCTGAAGAGACAAAACAGAACAGAACAGGTGACAAGCAGTTACATCACCAAGGCAAAACCATCGGAAGTTTGTGAGGGGAAAAAAAATTATTGAAAACGAGAACAGCGATATGCGAAATACAAGGGGGAAGAGAAAAAGAGAGAAAAGGCGGCATTGATTTCCAATTCTTCTTGGAACCGCACAACATACACACATTCAACGTTTCGCTTTTACACATTAAGATATAACTAGCCATTTCTATAACACCAAATCTTTCCGACCCATAAAACCAAAATCCTATTTTTTTCTCCCTTCACAAGCCCAAATTCCAGAAGTGACATCCAAATAAGAAGACATTTTTCCTCTTTCAATAAAGTATTCAATTTAACTCATTCCTGCTTTATCTTCCTCGCTATGGAAATAACGTGTATTTCCATTTGCACCTAGTTATCTTGGTAAACGGTCACCATTTTTATTTACAAAATTTATTGCGTTCTTTCAGATTCTTTTGTCCTTACTGAGGGGGAAAAAGGGGGGGGGAGTTTACCTTATTTCTTTTTTAAATATTTAATTTTTTAAAAATTTTTTTATTTATATTTATATGCCACCCTTCTCCGGAGACTCAGGGCGGCTTACAATGCGTTAAGCAATAGCCTTCATACTTTTTGTATATTTATACAAAGTCAGCTTATTATTTTTTTTCTTTCCCCTTCCTTTTTCCTTCAATACTACCTTTTTTTAAAAGCACTTTTTTAAAAAAATCAAAACTTTCTAATATATCTTATTCTTTAATACACAAGCTTCAATATTGCATTTAGCTCCCTTCCTCCAAACTACCCTTATAGAGAATCATTATTTTCTTTCTTTTATAAGCATCCTTTTTCAGTAGAATAAACGGTGTGTTTTCTGCGTACAGATAATTTTGAGAAATAATCATCATATTTACAATAATATTCATCGCACGAATATTGATCTCATCGTAATAGGAGTTATTTGCTTATCCGTTTTAATAAACCTTCCCTAGAAAATGAATCCTTCTCTTATAGTTCCGTATTTCTAACTTCTGTTTCTGTCGGTTAGCCATTGATAAAATGAGTCCCAAGTCAAAAAGTATTCAGTTTCTTCCTTTTCCTTCATTGTAAATGTTAATCTATCCATTTCTGCGCATTCTAGTATTTTTTTAATTACGTTTTCCTCTCTACATTTTTCTATTGTTGTACAAATACAATTCTAGCTGCCGTTAGCACATGTAAAATGTAGTCTGTATTCTCTTTATTGTAGTTTTCCGGTAAGATACTAAATTCTGGATTCCTATCTGTGTTTCTGGTTGCCTTCCATTGGGAAGCACCTGGGGGGAAGACAGTAGAGCCTCCAGCATCGAGAGTAGTGCCAATTTTGGGATTTGAACCCAGTGCTTTTGCAAGCAAAGCACGTTCCTCGAGGTCAGCAGTCTCAAATCAAAACCTGAGTTCCTTCTGCCTTTATAAACAGCGGAATCTTATTTTTAAATCCCTCATTTGTTTTTTTTTTAAATGCCCACCTCCTCCCACTCCCTAAAGCACCCACTTTTATGCTTACCTGGGTCAGGTACTCCAAGCCAGGTGGGATGCTAGCCGAAACAGGCAGGTAAGGGGTAATGGCCGCGTGGGGATCGCCGGACTGGGGGTGTTGTGGGGAAGCGGAGTGGTCCCGGTATCCTCGGGGGGGTGGCTGGGGGGCAGCCACGTAGCCGGGTCCGGGACTGGCGGTGGGGTAGACGTTGAACCCAGGGCTGGGGGCAGAGGGCCCAGTGTGTGGTGGCGGCACGACGGGGTAAGGCGGAGAAGCCACCGGGTATCCTGGCTGTGGAACATGGTACCCTGGCAAGAGGACAAAGAAAAATAAAGACTCCGTTCCTGAAACTTTTGCAGCAAAAAGTGGCAAGTTAACAAGACATAACAGAATAACAGTTGGAAGGGACCTCGGAGGTCATTTAGTCCAACCCCCTGTTCAAACAGGAGACCCTTACAGAATATCAGGAGTTGGAAGGGACCTTGGAGGTCTTCTAGTCCAGCCCCCTGCTCAAGCAGGAGACCCTATTCCATTCCAGGCAAATGGCTGTCCAATTTCTTCTTAAAAACTTTCAGCGTTGAAGCACCCACTGTAACCGTCATACCTGCGAGACGGTTGCCAAGCCTCTCTGAATTTTTATTATTGTGACCGTAGGGACGTTGCAACGGTCGTTAAAGAGTGAGAAACGGCCGTTAAAAGTCGCTTTTTCAGCGCCGTGGTAACTTCGGTCACTCAACGAACCGGCGTTTTAAGGCGAGGACGACCTGTACAGCTGCGCCTCTCACATTCGGGACCCCCCCAAGAGGCCGTCCAAATTTTATTTCAGTTTGATTTATTCAGCAAGTTTATGTGTCGCCGCCAAATTCACCCGCAGGGGAGAGATTCCAGGCAGCTTGCAAACTTTAAAAAAAATAAAACCAATTTTAAAAAATCCATCCCGGGATAAAACTCATTGCAAAAAAATGGTTGGGGTCTCCCTCAGCAGGGGGTGGCTGGGTGGGTATGATGCTCCAAAAGGTGACAGCAGCAGGTTACATCAGAGGAGGGGGAGGGGTTCACTCTGCCTCCCCACCCACCCACCCACCCCCGCACCTAACCTGCCCAGGTGCATTCCGGCCACGCCCTCCATCCACCCTCCCGGCTCTGCCCCGCCGAGACAACTCCAAAGACGGGAGTGCCCGCATCATCGTCATGGCAACCTTCTGTTTCTGTGAATCACCTGTTCTGCAGGCATACGGGTTTAATCAGATTCGAGCGGGAGGGGACCTTGGAGGTCATCTAGTCCAACCCCCTGCTGAAGCAGGAGACCCCCACACTATCTCAGACAAGTGGCTGTCCAATTTCTTCTTCAAAACCTGCAGCGACGGAGCAACTGCAACTTCTGGTGGCAGGCAGTTCCACTGGTTAATTGTCCTCGGTTTTAGGAAACTTCTCCTCAATTCCAGTTTGCTTCTCTCCTTGATGAGTTTCCATCCGTTGCTTCTTGTCCTGCTTTTGGGTGCTTTGGAGAATAAATTGACCCCCTCTCTCTCCCCCCTCAAATACTGGAAGATTGTTATCATGTCCGCCCTAGTCTTTCTTTTCATATCCAAATCTTGCAAGCGGTCGTCGTATGTTTTAGTCTTTGGGCCTTTGATCCTCTTAGTTGCTCTTCTCTACACTTTTTCCAAAAGTCTCAACATCTTTTTTGTAACGTGGGGACCAAAACTGGATGCAGAATACTCCAGGTGTGGCCTTACTAAGGCTTTACAAAACGGTGCTAATCCTACACGCAATTTTGATTCTCTTTATGCAACCGAAGATCGTATTCGCTTTTTTGGCTGCCGCCGCACACAACTGACTCACAATTAAGGGATTGTCCGCTAGGACTCCAAGGTCCATCTCCCAGTTCCTGTTTTGGAGCCAGGTTTCACTCAATTCTTGCACACACACACCCCAGGCTTTCTGGAAAGGGGTGGGTACCACAAGTCCCATCCTCCCCATCTCAGGCAGAAGGCAATCATTTCTGGAAAGCTGGCATCGAAAGAACAATTTATTATTATTATTATTATTCTGACGCTGATGTCATTTTCCCCTTTCTATTGCTGGTTTCGCTCCTTGCAGCAATTAAACAGCTGCACCTGGTGGAAAGTTAAGACTTAAAAGCAATTAAAATTACATTAAAAAAAAGAAAAAGAAAATGAAAAATGAAAAAGTTGGCTAGGCTTCCTGGCTGATTCACAAAGACGATGGGGCTCCAGTTAGATCACAGGTCTTTTCAAAGCAGGATTCTCCTTTGAGAAGATGTAAAATTAAAAGTTGTATTTCTCAGAAGTTTTACTGTTTACAGAGAGAAATTCACGTTTTTCCTGTTTTGATAAGCCTTTGGGCGCCATCAATTTTCACTCTCATGTCTTCTTCCTCCAGGAAGCGTAACCTTAAAGTTTATCAAAAAGATGAAACATCTCAAGTTTCGTTTCTCTTTTGCTTGTGGTTGGGCTGCAGACGAGCCGTAAAATGTTTTATAAAAAAATTCATAGCATTTGCAAAGAATATAAAAAGAGAAGGTGCCAACGATTGGGTCAAAGTTCATCGATACAGAGATTTTTCCTCCTAGCAAATGATCAGGAGATCCAGTCTTTTCGTTCTAAAGCAGGAATGAGTGTCTTGTGGCAAGGAGTTCCGATGTCTATCTCTCTGGACCCTGCTGAGATCCCCCCCCCCACCTTTTTTTTTCCTGCCCTGATTCTTCCACCGATTTTAAATCTTGCAGATGATGGCCAGGAAGGGAGTTTAAGACGTGTGGACTTCAACTCCCAGGATTCCCCAGTCAGCTTTTTTATTTCACTTTGCTGAAGTCAAGATATATTATGTCCACTGCATACCCACCATCTATTAAGAAAGTTTTTTTTTAAAAAAAAAATCAAAAAATGTGACTCAAAAAGTAGTCTAGCCACATTTTAACAGATTAACCGAGTTGGAAGGGACCTTGTAGGTCATCGAGTCAACCCCCCACACACCCACCCAAGCAGGAGTGATGGCTAACCCTTTTGCCATTACCTGCCAGTGATGGTAGGTAATGGGTCGGTAGGCCCATTTTTCACCCTCCCCAGGCTCAAGGCTTTCTTAGAGCCTGGGGAGGGCGAAAACGGCCTTCCCCACCCCTACAGAGGCCCTCTGGAGGCCGGAAATGGCCCATTTCCCGACTTCCGGTGGAACCGGAAGGCCCAAAAATCGTGCGCGGCGGAGCTGAGCAAGGGCAACACTCGAGTGCCCACCAATATGGCGCCGCGTGCCACCTGTGGCATAGGTTCGCCATTACGGCCCTACACCATTTCTGAGAAACGGCAGTCCAGCCTCTTCTTGAACATTTGTTCTCGTCCTGCCCCGTGCTGAATTCTGGGGAACCCTTGCCGGCTGGGAATTCTGGGCATTGAAGTCTTACATTGAAGTTCTTACATTTGCTGAGATCGAAGAAGAAGTAAACATGAAAAGCGCCTGGAAAACGTGCAGCTTTTAGGAATGTACCAGTTGGGAGTGAAGGGAAAAAATTACAGCCAAAAAGAGCAAAACAAAACAAATTTAGTAATTCCATCTGTGGATCCAGAGACCCGGCCTGAACCGAATTTCCGAAGGGAATAAAACTTTTCAAAACAAAAAAAATATAGTTGAATTTGCCAATGCAGAATTTCTATTCCCCACCCTCACCTCCCAAAAAAATCAGGACGTTCAAATCACTGGCCAATTGCCCGATGCAAATTCGAACCCGGGACGTCCTCAAACTGCAACTGTTTGTTTAATGACCATTCGAAGTTACAACGGCACTGAAAAAAAAGCGACTTGGGACCGTTATTCTTCACACTTACGACGGTTGCTACGTCCCCACGTTCACCTGATCAAAATTCAGACTCTTGGCCACCGACTCGTATTTATGACGGACCATCCATTTGCGACCTGATAAGCAAAGTCAACGGAGGAAGCGGGATTCGCTTAACAACGGAAGAGTTTCGCTTCACGTCTTTTGGCAACAATTATTGCAAAAAATCAGCCCGCAAGTCACTTAAGAACGGCAGGATTCATTTAACAACGGCAGATTCGCTTAACAACCCCGGCAATTATTATTGTAAAATCAGGTGCAGTTCTTTTAGCAACGGCATGATTCACTTAGCAGCAGCGACTCGCTTAACAACCTCGGCAACGGTTATTGTAAAATCAGCGGTGGTTCGCTTAACAACCGCCTTGCTTAATGACAGCAATTCTGGGTTCCAATTATGGTCACGAACCGGAGGGGGGGGCATCGCAAGGGGGGAGAGATGCGAGAAAACCACACACCTGGAGCTGCCATGATCCCCGACTTCAGAGAGGGATCCCCACCCCGGGCGACTTTAGATCAACACTGGTCTCTTCCTTCCATCTGCAAAGATCCCTGCAAGGGAGTAAAAGGAAACTTTACTCGGTGTTTTCACTGGTGTGAAACAGTGATTTCTTGTGTCA
>WNWU01000130.1:433940-447701 GCA_012654045.1 Ptyas mucosa
TCAACTCCCAGAATTCCCCAGCCAGCACACTTGTGCTGGCTGGGGAATTCTGGGAGTTGAAGTCCACTAGTCTTAAAGTGGCCAAGCTTGTGTGCATGCCCACACAAATACACACACACACACACACAATTCCAGCTCCCTCCTGCCACAAACCAACACACCATATTGGGTGTATGTATGTATATATATGTGTGTGTGTATTTATTTACTGACAATATGAGACATAGACACACAAACTCACACACACATAAGAGATTCCGGCTCCCTCCTGCCACAAACCAGCGACAGGCAGCCCTTGAACTTACTTCGTTTAGTGACTGTTGCAAGTTACAACGTCAGTGGGAAAATGTGACTTAGGACCGTTTTTCACACTTAACGACCGTTGCAAGTTACAACGGCACTGGGAAAATGTGACTTAGGACCGTTTTTCACACTTAACGCCCCCATCCCCCCCGCGGTCGCACGATCCAACTTCAGACGCCGGGCAACGGAGTCGTATTTACGACGGTGACAGCGTCCCGGAGTCCCAGGATCGTCCTTCTGCCAAGCAAAGCCGGATAATTTATTATTTATTGGTTCAATTTATAGGCCGCCCTTCTCCGGAGATTCAGGGCGGCTTACAATGCGTAGGATTCTCTTAACAACCCATACGGCTAACTTTAACCATGGTCGTAAAATGGTTGTAAAATAAGACAAAGCTCCCTCGGCAAACGCTTCGCTTAGCAACGTAAATTTGACCGGGGTGGGGGGAAGCCCCATTGTGGTCGTAAGTCGAGGACTACCTGTATGGGTTCATCCACCCCTTCCTACTTGGGAGCCTTGCAGAAGGCACGGAACTACAGCCTCCATGAGGCTCTGCCACCACCGCCCCTGGGAGTTGGAATCCAACACCTTGGGAAAATGCTGGTCTTGCAAGCAAATGCCACGCATTGCACCAAGCTTGTGTTGGATGCAAACCCACACATACACACCCTTTCCCTGGGCCAAGTCAGCTGCTGGGCCTCTCTTCCACGCCAAAATCTCCCCCCCCACGCCCCCCCCAAAAAGCTGGCCTTGGCTCTGAATTCCTACCAATCTGCAGCACAATAGCCAGTGGGGAGGGGGTGTTTGGGGAGGAGGGCTGTGGGGAGGGGAGAGAACCCCACCCAACCACACCAGGACTCGGCCAGGCAGCTGGGGACAGGCCCAGCCAGACATCCAACCGGTAAGGCCTCCCTCCCTCTCCCCCTAACTTGAGGCCAAGGGGAAGGGGTTCTGCCCCCCAAAAGCAAGAGGCAAGCGCCCTTTCAGGGAAGGGGGTGGGTGGGTGGGGATTATTCGTATCCTAACTCAACCCCCCCCAACTTCACCCGTCGGGAAGACCTCAAAGACGCTACAAACCCCCCCACCCCTCCCCAAAACCCACGAACCCGTACCGTCCCTTTCGCTCCAAACTCGCTCTCCCCAGCCCGGCACGGAGGCGTCAATCCGGGGGATCCCTTTGCAAAGCAAGGACGAGTCGCACGTGATCGCCGGGAAACTGGATCCCCCTTCCCAGCGGTTGCCTGGGGGCGGAGAGGAAGGGAGGGGGAGGGGGCGAGGGAGGGGGGGAGCCAGCCCTGTAGCGTCTTCCTGCCGACCTCGGGCCTCCCTTCTTCCCCAACCGGGCGCCCCCCACCCACCCAGCCACCCCCTTGCTAGATTATCAGCAATCCCGCTGGCGAGAGAATAGGTTGGGCAAATCGGGCCGATGATCTAACCGCTAAGCCACGCTCCCGCTTGATCCTCTCCTCCTCCTCGCCAGCCTTGCCCAAACCTCGCCCTGTCGCCCGCGGGGGCTTTGAAAGAAAAACAAACACACACACACAATGCACAGAAAGCACACAATGTTGCTTTTTGCTTAAAAACACAAACAAAAGACGCACAAGGGATGATGCCCTTCCTTCATCGGGGGGCGGGGGGGGCGGCAGAAAAGGGGCTGGGGAGGAATGTTGCCCCTCCCCCATCCCATCCCCAAGGCCAGCAGCCCCCAAGGAAAAAAAATGGGGGGGGGGTATGTGGAGAGTGGGGTGCCCAGGAAGGAAGGATTTGGTTTCCCCTCGGAAAAACTCCGCGATTTTCAGCTTGGCAAGAATGTTGCGGAGTTTTTGTGTTGTGAGCTGAAAACTTTGCAGCCGGCATCCTGAAGACATCCCGAGTTTCTGGCTCGAACTCGCGTTTATTCGCCTCTCGGCGTTGATGGTTGTGTGTATTTGTTGATTTTTCTGCGAGGTCCTTAAGATGCCGGCTCTTCCCCGACCAAGCAGGCCACGCCAGCAAGGAGGGCGCAAAACGGGGGGGGGGGGGGGGGGGGGGGGGGAGGGGGGGGGGGGGGGGGAAAAAAAAAAGGGGGGGGGAGGGGGGGAGGGAGGATGGAAGGGAGGGAGGGAGGAAAAAGAAATGCAGGAGGGAGAGAGTGGGGGAGGGGAAAAGGGGAGGGAGGGAAGGAAGGTGGAAAAGAGAAAGGAAGGCAAGAAAGAGAAAGACAACAGGAAGGAGGGAAAGAAAGAGGGGAGGGAGGAAAAATAGAGAAGAGGGAGGTATGAAAGGAATGAAAGGAGAGGAAAAGGAGAGAGAGGGGAGGGAGGGAAAGAGACAAGGAAGGAAAAACTTGAAAAGGGAGGAGAGAAAGGAAAGAAGGAAGGAAGGAAGGAAGCTCACTTCCCAAGGTAAGGAAGGAATAGAAGGAAAGACAGAAAGATAAGAGAAAGTGGGAGGAAAAAAAAGAGGGAGGGAGGAAGGAATAGGAATGAGAAGAGAGGAAGAGAAGGAAGGAGAGAAAGGAACGAGGGAAGGAAAGAAAGGAACGAAGGGAAGGGAAGAGAGGAAGGGAAGAGAGGAAGGAAGGAACGAACGAACGAAGGGAAGGAAGGAAGGAAGGAAGGAAGGAAGGGGCCCACCTTCCAACCAGAAAACGAAAGGAACCAGACCTCTTCCGCTAGCGATGACTACGTAAAACCACGATCCTTCCTGGACTCAACCCAACGCGCAGTCCGCTGACTTTCACAGAATTCCTCGTCGGGCGGGAAAAAGACCGAGGAACCGACCCCAAAAGGAGCTCCGGGATTGGAAAGAGGGCAGAGCGGGCATCGGCTGGCAAAGCCTCGCTATCTGGAGGCAAAGAGGGGGGCTGCGGGCGATGGACGGCGACCCCCCCCCCAGTTTCTGAAGTTTCATATTGGGGAGGGGGCGGCGGGGGTGTTTAAAATGAAGAGCTGGGAGCGGCTGGGCTTAGCCTGCGAGGGTTAGCCTCTGTGGGCCCCGAGAACTCAGCCTTATGGGTCCGGCGATCCCTGCCCTACAACATCCCGGCAAGGTAGGCCAAAAAGGGGAGCCCCCCCCCTCGTCTCGAAGAGCTGCGACCAAAAAAGAAAAAGGGGCGAGAAAAACGGTTTTCCCTGCCGGCCCCCCAGGGACCACCCCGCCCCTCAAGGAAAGACAAAGCAGCGGGCGGGGGGGGGGGTTGAGAAACGGGGCCAAAGCGACCCCCGGCGGGGAAGGAGAGGGGAGGGGATCCCGCGACCCCCAACCTTGGGTCTTCCCTTCCCGGACCCCTCCTCTTTTTATCGCTCTCCAGCCCCCCAACCTCGTTACCTGCAGACCCGGAGGAAAGCGAGAGGTACCCAGACGGTGCGAGGAAGCCACGCTTTTTGTTCTGCTTTGGGGTGGGGGCGGAGCTGGAAGGATGTGGGGAGGGGCTTCGAGGGAGGGTTAACCCCTTGCGGGGTGGGTGGGGGGGCTGCCGGCTCCACCCTTCGCCCGCCCGGTGAAAGCATCGCCTGCACGTCGGAAAGAGGTTTCCCGTTTCAGATTAACAGAGTTGAAAAGGGACCCTGTAGGACATCTAGTCCAACCCCCACCCGCCCAAGCAGATTTCTCTCTCTCTCTCTCTCCCCCCCCCCACGTCTGTCTTCTTCGCCGGCCCCGCCCGGCCTGGCCTTTGTGCCAGCCTCCACTGCCGCGCCTCTTCCGCGAGGCATCCTTTGCGGAGGACTTTCAACTACAACGCCCATCAGCCCCAGCCACGCAGCAGCCCTCGGGAGGAAAACCGAGGCTGCGGGCTTTTCCCTCGAATTCTTTCTCCTGCCTCGAAGCCTGCAAGGCCACAAGCCCGTAAAAGTGCTGGGAATGGGTCCAACCAGGTCTTTGTGGGAACTCTTGAACCCAGCTCCCGAAGCTCAGAGAAGCGCCTGATTTCTGGGCTATGCAATTTCTTTCTTTCTTTCTTTCTTTCTTTCTTTCTTTCTTTCTTTCTTTCTTTCTTTCTTTCTTTCTTTCTTTCTTTCTTTCTCTTTCTTTTCCTTCCTTCCTCCCTCCCTCCCTTCTTTTTCTCTTTCTTTCTTTTCCTTCCTTCTTCCTTCCTTCTTTCTTTCTTTTCCTTCTTTTTCTTTCTTTTGTTCTTTTTCTTTCTTTATTTTCCTTCCTTCCTTCCTTCATTTTTCTTTCTTTCTTTCTTTATTTTCCTTCCTTCCTTCCTTCTTTCTTTTCCTTCCTTCCTTCCTTCCTTCTTTCTTTTCCTTCCTTCCTTCTTTTTCTTTCTTTCTTTTCCTTTCTTCCTTCCTTCCTTCTTTCTTTGTTTCTTTCTTTGTTTCTTTCTTTGTTTCTTTCTTTCGTATGCCGCCCTTCTCCGGAGACTCAGGGCAGCTTACAATGCGTTAAGCAATAGCCTTCATACTTTTTGTATATACCTGCTTAGTAGGGCTTTTCGGCCTCCCCAAGCGGTGTTCTTTTTTATACAAAGTCGGCTTATGGCCCCCACAATCTGGGTCCTCATTTTACCTACCTCGGAAGGATGGAAGGCTGAGTCAACCTTGAGCCTGGTGAGATTCGAACTCGCAGTAATTGCAGGCAGCTGGTGCCAATTAACAGCACTTTAGTCTGCTGCACCACCAAGGCTCTTTGTAAGTTTCCTTGGGGGCCTTTAAATAAATGTTATTCTAGGCAATGGCCCATATGTAAGTTGGGCGGCTATATAAAAATGGTTTAATAAATAACATTAATAAAAATATGTACAGGTAGGTAGTCCTCGATTTACGACCACAGTGGAACCCCCCCCAAATGTATGTTGCTAAGCGAGACAGCTGCTATGTGAGCTTTGTCACACCGTTGTTAAGTGAATCAATGCAGTTGTTAAGCTAGGTTGTTAAGTGAATCTGATTGAGTTTGTTTTTCAGGGGATCCCATGACCCCTGGGACACTGTGACTGTCATAAATGGGAGTCCGTTGGCAAGCGTCTGGATTTTGATCTTGTGACTATATAGGAGTGTTGCAACGGTCGTAAGTGTGAAAAATGGCCATAAGTCACCTTTTTCAGTGCATTTGTAGCTTGGAATGGCCACTAAAAATAATACAAATACATAATAATAAATAGTAATAAATTTTATTCATTAAACGTGAAACTCAGTCAACTGAACATTCAAAAATGCATCACAAATACCATTGACCGGTGCTAATGGTTGATACGGGTTGCTGCCAGCGTCCTAGGGATCAACCAAGTATCTTCTTAAGACGTACGATGTTCCGAGTAGCGCAGTTTTTTGCAGTTCCGCTGGTTTTATTGCAGGAAACTGCAGTTTGTGGATGTATGTTATAAAATTCTTGGACATGGTGCCAAGTGCCCCGATGACCATGGGTATCACGGTTACATGTTTCATCCATAGCTGTGTAGTTTCGATGGCCAGGTCGCGGTCTTTCGTGATTTGTTCCCAGTTCTTTTTCTTCGACTCTGGCATCTCCGGGTACCGCGATGTCAATAAATTGTTCGTTTCGGTTTTCGACATCTGTGATATCTGGCGTGTTGTGTTCCAAGTGATGATCTGTCTGTATTCGAAAGTCCCACGAGATCTTCTCCTTCTCCTTTTCTATAACTTTTTCCACTTTATGTTCCCGTGACTTCTTGGATACAGGTAAGTCCTATTTTTTACATAATGACCAGTGGATTAATTTAGCAACTCGGTTATGTCTAGCTTTGTATTCAGTTTGTGCATCATCATCATCATTATTATTGTTATTATTATTATTATTATTATTTCTTTAATCAGTATACACAGCAAATGAGATGACCATGCTGGATTTTGTATCCCAAATCACTAGTCAAACACTTCCCAAGTGTTTAGGACTGCATGATGTATCGGCGGATTATGCGAGCAGATCCCAGTAAAGTGGCCTTCTGCAGCTGACCAATGGTTTAATTTATTATTATTATTATTATTATTATTATTATTATTATTATTATTATTAGATACTTAGGACTCTGGCAGCAACCCGTATCAACCATCAGCGCCAGACAATATTTGTAATCCATTTTTGAATGTTCAGTTGACTGAGCTTTATGTTTAATGAATAAAGTATATATACTATTACTATTACTACTATTACTACTACTAATAATGATGGTTGACACCTAGGGTGCTGGCAGCAACTCATATCAACCATCAGCGCCAGCCAATAATATTTGCGACCCATTTTTAAATGTTCAGTTGACTGAGTTTCATGTTAAATGAATAAAAGTTTATACTATTATTATTAATAATAATAGGAGAGCTGCTTTTCTCCATCATACCTTCCTCAACCTACCGCCCAACCTCTATCTAATCCAGGGTCTCCAATCTTGGCCCCTTTAAGACCTCTGGACTTCAACTCCCAGAATTCCCCAGCCAGCATGGGGAAGTCTTAAAAGTGTCCCAAGATTGGAGACCCCTAATATGATCTTTTTTGCTCCACACTTCAGAGTTAAAGGACAGAGACACTGGATACGAAATGAAAATAAAACCAAAATAAATAAAAATGCAAGAGACTGGACAGCCGCGTGTCTGAAACGATGTAGCTTGAGAGGGTTGGACTAGAAGATCTCCAAGGTCCCTTCCAGCTCTACTCTGATTGGTGGATTGAAATAAAATAAACGTATCACTATTTTTAGGCCCCAAATGCTAGAATCTGGCCTGTTCTTTGCAGAAACTCTCAGGAAGGGAGGGAGGGAGGGAGGGAAGGAAAGGCGGGGTGCCCTCCACCCCAAAACTGTCTCTATTTCAGACCGGCAAAGGGCACCTCCTTTATTGCATCACACCTGGAAATTCCAGGTTTTGCCCTCTTTAAAATTCTCCAGGCTTTTCAATTCACCCACCAAGGACGACCTCTTCGAGTGAACCCCAAAATCTCAGTCTTGGAGGGGTGGGGGGTTTAAGCCCATTCTTCCTTCTGCCCAGCTACGGAGGCCGTGAGAAAGTCACAAATAGGGTTTTTCAGTCTTGCGACATTCCCCAGAAGTCGTCTTTTGTTCGCGGATGGTCACTCTTTAGTGACTCAAGACTCAAAAATCTCTAGACTTGACACATTTTGGGGAGAATCTGTCTTTGGGAAATTGAACCGGATCGCGTCTTTGTATGTTTAACTCTAGGTGGTTTGTTTCGACATTTGGGGGTGACCCCAATTTTTGGTTTCGATGGGATTCATGTTGACGCAATATTTTAAACGGGACTCTTCCTTTGGATGTTTTGATCGGTGTGTTTTAGGGAGTTCAGAATTGTCAAGCTTCCCAGGGTCTCTCGGTTGAACTGGGAAGCTACAGAATGTATAAATACATTAATAATAAATTAATAATAAGATGAGCCCATAGTTGGGTGTTTTAATTCTGAAGTCTGTTTAGCCACGTTCCACCGTTAATCTGGGGTCACCCTAATTCAGAGGGGGCCACCTCCCACGTGATAATGGTATCACCCGTGTGTTGGACTATAATATAGAACTGTACACTCCTAGGGCTGGGGGGATTCTGGAGGTCTTCTAGTCCACCCCCAGGGGCTCGGGGCAGGAATCCGCCTTCCATCTTGGACAATCTTTTCTTGAAACCTATAGATCGGGGCTCTCCAACCTTGGCCACTTTAAGCCTGGTGGACTTCAACTCCCCGAATCTTCCTCCCAAAAGACACGTCTGCAAGGAGTAAAATCAAGTCCGTTTATTAAAATCACAATTAAAGCTGCATGATTCTGGATACTCTCGCGCAAAGCCAAACAGCCTCTCGGCATGACCCCCATTCCTCCCTGTCACAAATCTGGACCCATAGTAATATTAATTTATCAATTCCCCCCCCCCCCTAAAAAAAAGAGAAGATTCGGCCCTTCCAGGGATTTAATTCCAGTGCAGGTTTTGGGAGAGGCCTCCGCTGCTCCGGGTTTAGCCCGAGCCCCTTCCTGACCCCCCAAAAATAGAGAATGGTGGGAAGGTCCAGTGGGCAGAGTAGAGCTTCTTGGTTTGGCCAGCCTTGGGGGGGAGACAGACAGAGGTTGGCCAGGGGCCGTCAGGGAGCTAAAGCCAGCCAGCCAAGGATGAGGAGGCTCCCGCCGTAGGGTGCCACGTGGGTGAAGGACGGCTGGCCGGTCATCGCGTGGTAATAAAACGGTCCGCAGAAGAGCCCCATGCCCGTCGACAGGATGCCACCGGCCTAGCAAAGAACAAAGAGGGCTTTAATATCTGCCCCTCCCTGCAAACCACAGACGTCCCTTCCTGTGCCAAGCCGGGAAACGCCCGGGCTCCGTTTCCCCCATCTGGGCGTAGATGGAGAAACTGTACCCAGAAGACGAAGAAAGGAGCAGCTTTTATCCACTTTGGCCAGTTGGAGAGGGGTGGACTTCAACTCCCAGAATTCCACAGCCATCATCATCATCATCATCATCATCATCATCATTTAGTGTATGATGAGAACACGACAACATAAATACACAATCAATGTAATTATAAGTAAAACTTCTGTGTGGTTATGGCCACTGGAAGACAGCTAGACTTCAACTCCCAGAATGCAATGAAAATAGGAATGGACTTCAACTCCCAGAATTCCCCAGCCATTCTTATTGTTAATGGATTTCAACTCCCAGAATTCCACAACCATCATCATCATCATCATTATCGTTGTCATCATTTAGTATATGATGAGAACACGACAAAACAGAAGTAAACATATATCCGCAATCCACGTAATTATAAGCAAAACGTCTGGGGTTATGGCAACCGGAAGAGAGCTAGACTTCAACTCCCAGAATTCCACAGTGAGAATGGAATAGGAATGGACTTCAACTCCCAGAATTCTGGGGGTTCACACCTCTTAAAGGTGCCAAGGTTCAAAAAAAATGAAGCTGTAGAGCAGGGGTCTCCAACCTTGGCAACTTTAAGATTTGTAGACTTCAACTCCCAGAATTCCTCAGCCAGTTGGAGTTGAAGTCCACAAGTCTTAAAGTTGCCAAGTTTGGAGACCCCTGCTGTAGAGAATTTAGGGAGGGGGGGTTCCCATGTTAAAGCAGCAAGCACATGCCCCCCCCCAAGGTATCCGACTGCATCGGGAGAGGGTCCCGATTTTCAGAAAGGGTGGGAGGGAACCTCTACCACCTGAATGCCCTCCCACCAAGAATTAGCCAGGTGAAAATCCTGGAGGAGTTTGGAATGGGGGGGAGGTCAAAAGAAGCAAGATGGAGCCCCCGTCCCCCCACTCCTGGGAACCAAACCCCATTTTTCTTGTATTTGCAAGCATGGCCATTATGCAAGGTCCCCCTCCTTGATTTTGCAATTCCCTGTTTAGTTTTAAGTTCCCCTTTCTGATTGAAAATATCTTTTTACGGAACCATTTTTTTCCCAGATTTGCAACATCTCTGTGTTGTTGGACAGCATTACTTGGTCTGTTGTGTGGATGTTTGGGTGGTGGGGAGTTTGTGGTGGGTGAGGGGCGGTGTTTGGGGATTGTTATGTGTGTTGGACCTGGTCTTTGGGTGTTGAGTGAATTTCGTTGTATGGGTATATTGTGTATACACGTACAATGACAATAAAGTATTATTATTATTATTATTATTAATAATAATAATAATAATAATAATAATAATTATTATTATTATTATTATTATTATTAATCAGCGCTTCCACTGTGGAAAGCCAAACTGATATTTTCATATGTTTTGCTTTAACGTTTTCCCCATATTAAGAGTAGAGCATTCCTTAACATAACGTCTTGGAAAAGTCTCTACGTATTTCATTCTTTTTTGCATATCACAAAAAGGCATGGCCATTCCAATTGAAGATCATGACCCGGACACCCCCACCCCCGGAGGCAGCCATGAAACTTGCAAGAGCTATCCTTACGATTTATATTCATATTGTTTCCTGATTGCTTATTTGTACCCTATGACTATCATTAAGTGTTGTACCTTATGATTCTTGATGAACGTATCTTTTCTTTTATGTACACTGAGACCGTATGCACCAAAGACAAATTCCTTGTGTGTCCAATCACATTTGGCCAATAAAGAATTCTGTTCTGTTCTATTCTTCACTCCAATATTTATTCTATTCTATTCTATTCTATTCTATTCTATTCTATTCTCTATTCTTTTCTATTTCTATCCCATCCCATCCTATCCATCATCTAATTCCTATTCTATTCTATTCTATTCTATTTCTATTCTATTCTTCCTATCCTATTCTATTCTATTCTATTCTTCATTGCAATATTTATTCTATTCTCTATCTATTCTTTTTTATTCCTTACTCTATTCCATTCTATTCCATCCTATCCATCATCTAATTCTTATTCTTATTCTATTCTATTTTCTATTCTATTATTTCTATTCTATTCTGTTCTAATATTCTATTCTATTCTCTATTATTTTCTATTCCTTACTCTATTCCATCCCATCCAAGTCATCATCTAATTCCCATTCCATTCCATTCCATTCCATCATATTCATTATTTCATTCTCCATTCCATCCCATCCCATCCCATCCCATCCCATCCCATCCCAACCCATCATCTAATTCCTATTCTGTTCTATTCTTGGAGGAAGAAACTGGGGGATGGGAGGGGGGTGGGAGCAGGTGGAGGGGTGGGGTTGAGCCCCCCCACCCCAAGAATACCTACCAGCATGGGGTAGCGGCAGTGGGGCACAGCCAAGAGGGCCAGGCTGTGCAGGAAATGGTACTTATTGGCCGTGTTGTACAACTGGGGAAAAGAGAAAAAAAAACAACCAAAAGATGAGCATCACAACTGTAGGGACTTGCACAGCCCACCTCAGGACCCTCCCCCCCCAGCTGCCCCTCCCAGAGTGGCAGGACCCCTCTAACGTGGGGGGGGGGGTCGCTTGGCGGACGGCAGAGGTGGGGGAAACCCGGCATTGGAGCTGCTGGTTCCCTTGGGGGAGGGTCTTTGTGGGTGGGGGTCTTTTACCTCTTTCAGGTACTCTGGCTGTTCCTGGGGATGGAAGCCTGGAAGAAGAGCAGTGGGGGGGACGGTTATTATGGGGGGAGAAGAACTTGGGGGGGCACCCACTTTTTGGGGCCGTCCCGTCCAATGAGACCAGCTGCCCTCGCTTGTCCAGGGTTGGGGCTGGGTGGGGGGGGGCTTCAAACCAGCGCTTCCCCCGCGTGGCCTCCAAGGGAGAGCTGCTTGGGGGGGGGCGGCTGGGGGGGACCCCTGAAGGCTCGCTAGTCGGTTCACGGGTTTCCCCATCGGGGACGATCCCAGGGTGGCCTTTTTCTGCGAGGGGTGGCGGTGACGTCACACCTGCATGACGTCACGGAATCCCCCACCCCACCGGCCCAGAATCGGAATCCAGCTGCAAGGGGGCCTTAAGAGGTCATCTAGTCCAGCCCCCCTCCCCTGCCTATACTATTTCAGACTGCCGCTAAGCGACCGCCCCGTCTTAAAACGAGCACCCGGGACCCCACCATCCCGGGACCCCGCAATCTGACTCCCTCTCGCCCCCCCCAGGCTTCTAGTAGAGACCCCCACCCCATAAAGACCCCTCCCCATATTTGCAGCAGGCTTTCTCTCTCTCTCTCTCTCTCTCTCTCCAAGCGCCTCCATTGGTTGGATCCGAGCTCCAGCCGGGCCGATCCTTCCCAAGCGAAGCCCGCTCACCGTGCGCCCCATAAGCGGCCGCCCCCACCGCCGACGCCCCGCTCAGCGCCCCGAGGCGGCGGAAAAAAGTAGCCGCGGCCGCCATCCTCCGCTAGGTTCCGAACGCTTCCCCACTAGGTGCGTCTTAGCCAATCGGCGTCCGCAGGGCCTCATTCATATGCAAGCCGCGCCCATCCGGCGCGTCCTTCTTAGCCAATCAGCGCTCGCTACCGCTTCCTGGAACGGCAAGCCAATGACAAGCCCGCTGGTGAAGAAGGACCGGATTCCGGCAACTATCCAATGGGAAATGAGTCTCCTTCCTTGTTTCATTTTTTTCTGTGCGTCCTCCAATCCGATTCGCCTACAGGGCCGTCCATCACGGCACAGGAGCCAATCCCAGGAAACCGAAGGGGAGGGCGCAGTTTCAGCAATTGCCGGCGTAATTTATTAAAGCGGACGATTTACCCACGGCGCCCTCTGGTGGAAGAGACGGAAACGTCCCTTTGGAGCTTTTCCAAGTGGTGCCCTTTCCTTTCTCTGGCATCTCTGCCTCCCACGCCCGGGGAGGTCTTGGGTGCTCTGGCTTCCCTTATTCCAGCACGTGGGGAGGGAAGTGCGGGAGAGGAAATGGGGGACCCGCGCTTGCCTTTCACGCAACGTCACGCGTTCCCGACGTTAACTCGGATTCCTTTTTTCTTGCACGATTTCTCTCCGTTCTTCCACGAAAATTGCACGTGGAAGCATCAGTACATCTCTTTAACGACCGGCCTGGATGCGACCGCGTTCTGCTGAGCTGCAATGACCTGTTCGGACCGCCAGGGGGCAGCAGGAGCGCAGGGATTTGGGGGGGGGGGGGGGCGGCAGGGCGTCTCCATCTTGGACCGCAGCTGCCCTGATGTTCCAGTCCGGTCTTCCCCAACATGGGAGCCCTCCGGCTCGCTGGATTGACAGCGAACATCACCCGCCCACCAGCGCAGTCCAAACACGCGTGCAAAAGCCTTGTAACGTGTGAACGCGCGTCCTGTGCTGCTCCGCGAGGAAATGCGCGCAGGGAAACCCACTGCCCGCTGCCACCCCTTCCTCCCTCGGATGCCCACCGTGAAATGACCCGAAGAAGCTTAGTGGGGGGCGGTGATCTCATAACCCCCCTACCCCACACGCAAGGGCTTCCATCGGGACTCGGGATTCCCACTCTGGCCCGAAACGCCCCTCCCCAGGTTTTTTCGGGGGAAACTCTCGTGTTCGCTTCTGAAACTTCGGCGCCCACGCAAAAGCTGGCACGCGTGTCCGCCCAGATGATTGGGGAAGCTCCCCTGCCTACCCCCCAACAACCCGGCAGATTCCTCAAGAACAAAGCGAACCTCCCTGTACAGGAGTAGTCTATCACCGCCGAGAGGAGGGAAGCTGCCTTCGTGACAGGCTTCCTGCCCACCCACCCCCAAAACCTCATTTGGGGTGTTGGTGGGACGGGGGTGCTTTCCTGTAGTTTCTCTAAAGCGGGGGGAGGGAGAGCAGGGCTGCCCGGCTTCATCCCGACGATCGGCTGCGAGTCAGGGTTGCCCCTTTTCCATTCCAACGATCCCCCCCCCATCCCCGCAATTTTGCTACCTCTGGCCGGCACGCAGCTCTCTCTCCGTGCGCCGGGAGCACGTGCAGAGTGCCTCTCGCGTTCGTGGGGTGGGGTGAGTGGGGGGCGCTCCGAAGCCCCTTCCCCCTCGGGGCGAGACCCCTCCCTCGCTGGTCCGCGAGCGGGGCTCCACGAGACACGCGTGGCTGACCACCTCTGGTTTATATTGCCCCGCTCCTCGAAAAAAGCGCAGCTGATGCGCTGCGTGGCTGCTCCACCCTCACCCTCCGTGGCTCGAGACCC
>WNWU01000130.1:489813-515984 GCA_012654045.1 Ptyas mucosa
CTCAAACACATCAACCATAGCCACCCAAAGCTGAAAAACATCAACCATGGTCACCCAAGGCTCAAACACATCAACCATGGACATCCAAAGCTCAAACACATCAACCACGGTCACCCAACACTCAAACACATCAACCATGGCCACCCAAAGCTTAAACACATCAACCATGGTCACCCAAGACTCACACACATCAACCACAGTCATCCAAGGCTCAACCACATCAACCACGGTCATCCAAAGCTCAACCACATCAACCACGGTCACCCAACGCTCAACCACATCAAGCATGCTCACCCAATGCTCAAACACATCAACCACGGTCATCCAAGGCTAAAACACATGAACCATGGCCACCCCATTCAGGACCACAACATGGCCAACTAAGCCGGCCTAGCAACAGACTTTGCAAGGTCTACAGAATAGAAGAGCATCCCCCTACCCAGTAGGCAGGATTTCAACGCTCATAATCCCCTGTCAGCAGGGTTAAAACCGGAACGGACGAATGCAGCAGATTGTCTATTGACTTCAAACCTGACCAGCTCTCTAAACTACAACTCCCAGCATCCTTCAGTGTCAGGCTGGCAGGGATTGCTGGGAGTTGTGGTTTAGCAAGACGGGGAATGTGCCTTTATGCCAAAGAAGAAAACCTCTGTCTTAACTCCACATTGGTGTTTTTCAAACTTGGCCGCTTTAAGATGGGCGGACTTCAACTCCCAGAATTCCCCAGCCAGCAAGCGGCCAATTCAGACGGCCAATTCTGAATCTCTTTATCACAACTAACACACAACACAACTGATAAAGGTGACTCAAAACCATTCCAAGGGTCCTGCTGAGCTGTATGGATCTGCGGGGGACGGGAAAGTGACATCACCCCCATCCATGACATCATTCCACACACAGGGAGAATGATGGAATTTGCATTTTTTGAACAATGAAATCATTTTTCCCACGTGCCGATGACGTCAGCAACAACGCACCTCTGAACATGCACGGATGATTTTTCTCCTAAAACACGCGTGGTCCTCGACTTACGACCAGCACTGAGACCAGAATTTCAGTTGCAAAGCAAGACGGTCGTTAAGGGAGCCCCGCCCCATCTTATGACCTTTTTCCCACGGTTACTATGCGAATCACTGCAGCTGTTAAATGCATACAGGTCGGCCTCGAAGTACGACCGTCACAACGGAGCCCCAAATTTCTGCTGTTTAAGTGAGAGCGTTGTGAAGCGAGTTGGGCCTCATTTGACGGCCTCTCTTGCCACCGTTGTTAAGTGAATCGTGGCAGGTGTTAAGTTAGCCGTCTGGTCGCAAAAGGGGATTGTGTGACCCTGGTTCACCGTAACCTTCATAAATACGAGTCAGCCACCAAGCATTTTGATCACACGATTGTGGGGGGGAATTCCCCATTATTATTACACTATGATGGTCGTAAGTGCGAGGATCGGTCGTAAGTCATTTTTTTCCAGCACTGTTGTCACTAAATGAACAGTGGCAAGTCAGGGGACTCCCTGCAGTTGCATCTGGGGCCATTATGGACTAGCGCCTTGAATACTCTGAAAGTCAACTCTCTGCAACGGCTGATTTTTCTCTTCCTCGACACAATTCTATTGGCAGCACTGGGTGGATCCTGGCTGGGTTGGCATCGCACGGCCGGCCAAGTGTGCCAGGCGCTGGCCAAGTCTCCCAGCAGCACCAAGGCCACCGGGAGTTGCTTGGTCCTCCTCGGCCTGCTTCGATGGAGGCCCAGAAGATGCCACGTTCCTTCCCACAGAGACCGCTTATTCCGCAATCTCTGGATCGAGGTCAATGCCAGCTCAGACAAAGTCCAGGGCTGACCCACATGCCCAAATTTGCATTCCTCCATCCTCCATCCCGCTGGACGGCGTGAGCCAAAGGGAAAATGAAAGAAAACAGCAAGATGAAGAGTTTTACGGGGCCTCTCTAGGACTCTGCCTCTCTCTTTCCAGAAATTGTGGGAGCTCCATCCCTGGGTTTTTTTTAAAGAAGAGTTTGGACAGTCACTTATCTGAGATGGCATAGGTTCTCCTGCTTGAGCAGAGGGGTGGACCAGAAGACCTCCAAGGTCCCTTCCGGCTTTCTTCTACTCTGCTCCTTTAGAGCTCCTTCCTCAACCTTAGCAACTTCAAGACGTATGGACTTCAAATCCCAGAATTCCCCAGCTGGCCTGTTTTCAGACAATTCCCAGATTTACTCCACCAGCAACCTTTAAGACATCTGGACTTCAACCAGAATTCCCAAGCAGGTTTAAGATAGGTGGACTTCCACTCCCAGAATTCCCCAGCCAGCCTGCTTTAACAGATGGACTTCAACTCCCAGAATTCCCCAGCCAGCATGCCTTGACAGATGGACTTCAACTCCCAGAATTCCCCAGCCAGCATGCTTTAAGATGGCTGGACTTCCATTCCCAGAATTCCCAAGCCAGCATGCTTTAAGACACGTGAACGTCCTCACCAGAGATGCTGGCTGGGGAATTCTGGGAGTGGAAGTCCATAAATCTTAAAACTCGCTGAGGTTGCAAATCTCTGCTTTAGAGCCAGAGAAATCTAGAACGCTTCTAAAGTCTAAACCTTACAGTGCATTTCTAGCTGGATTTGTGGCGTTTCAACAACAGCCTGTCTGCTCCCCTTTTAAGGCATCTCCTCCCCTGAAGCTGGACTACAAGTCCCATGGTTTCCCAGCCAGAGCTCGGCAGAGGAATAATGTTGCTTTCTCCCAATGCCAAAATGACAAGGAATTTCACTCGTTTTATGTTTAGTTGTTTCTTGGAGTTGAGCCAGGAATTTTTAAAAGGCATCGATGGGGGGGGGGCAGTTGGGGGGGGGAGAGGATGCCCCTGTCCAAATGGCATCTTGAGGGGACCGACATTAGAGTCCTCGTTTTATGACCTTTCTCACCACAGTGATTCGTTAAGCGAATCTGGCTTCTTTCACTGACGTTGCTCGTCGGAAGGTCACAAAAGGGGTCGTAAGTTTGAATAACGGTCATAATAAGGCTCCCGTTTCAGTGTTGTGGCAACCTCGGTCACTAAGGGAACGGTTGTAAAACGAGGACTAGCTGCACAGCTCGGCAGGGACGTGTCGCAATTCAGAAAGTCCGTCTTGATCGTTTGATAGTCAGACCTGCCAGAAAGCAGATCTAAATGCCTTGCTATTTATTCCTTCTGCTTTCCCGGCCGTGCAAGGTTGATCCAAAATCGGGGATCTGATTTCCCGCATTGTTCTGAGTGCTTGTTGATTCCGGAAACCATCATTCTGGGCTCTCACGTACACCACCAACCATGGTTTAGCAACTTACAACGCTGAGGTCAACTAAGCCACAAGTACTCAGTTAGGGGTGCGCAAAGCCAGCGCCCTTGGAAACTTGAGGATGGGAGGGGGCTTGATTTGGGGGTCCTTGACATCTGGGCAACCACACACACATACACAAACACACAAATGTTGTGGTTGCAGATCCTGGCCAACAAACTTAGGTTTCTGCAAAGGATGGGAAGAAGGAGCAGCCAGTGTGTGTGGCCGTCACGATGACATCATCGCTTGTGACATCACCATGCAGCAGGATGTGAGGATGTGCCGAGTGTCAGGTGTCTTCCCGAGGTCCACATCAGACACTCCGCTGGTTCTCACATTCGTCCTTCGCGTGTTTTACACCTGTGTTTTTCAGCCTTGGGAACGGTAAGATGGGTGGGATTTCGACTCCCAGAATTCCTTGGCAGAAATGCATTCCTTTTCATGTAGATAACCCACTCTCTTATAATCCCTTCCTCTGCAATCTCTCCGCTCCAGGAAATGGTAGGGGGGGGGGGAAACAGGCGCAGCAGCTGGCTGGGGAATTCTGGGAGTTGAAGTCCACCCGTTTGACAGAGATCGAGGAACGTAGGTTTGCAAAATGCAGATAGCCCTCAACTTACAACCGTTCGTTTAGTGACCGTTCGAAGTTACGACGGCACTGGAAAAAAAATGACGTAGGACCGTTTTTCACTCTTACGACCCTTACGGCCACCGGAACAAAATTCAAAAAGACCCTTGGTAACCGACTCATACTTATGACGGTCGCCGCATCCCCGGGGAATGTGTCACGTGATCCCTTTGGTCGACAGGGAAGCCGGATTCACTTAAAGACCGTCTTCCTAACTTAAATCACCGCAGGGTTTCACTTAACAGCTTTGGGCACGAAAGGGCGTAAAACGAGGCAAACTTCACTTCACCGATTTCTCCCTTAACGACGGAAATGTTGGGGTCCATTGTGGTCGTAAAACGAGGACTGCCTGTTTTTGTTTTTGTTTTTAAACTCGGGAGTCGACGTCCCCAAACTGACCACCTATGCTAAAGCTCCCACAAGGGGCACGCTTTTCCCCCAGCCCTCGGTCTTCCTGCTTGTGGGGAGGGGGGTTTCCAGCGGCTGGCTGCCTCTCCGTGCAGCTGGCCGCGAGGGAGGAGGGGGCTCCAGGCGGAAGCAGGAGCCTCAATAGAAAGAGCCGTGCTGGATGCCTGCCAGAACTGGGCAGCCACCGGCTCTGAAGCGGGCAGAGGGCCAGAGCGGGCATCCAGAGAGGCCCGGATTCCGCATCCTCCACCAGAACCTCTCCAGCCTTCTGGGGAAACAGGTGGGAGGGGGCTGCCAAGCGAAGGAGCCCCTCCCAAGACGGGTCCACTTGGGGTCGCTGGCAGACAACGGGGGGGGGGTGTTGGGGGCTTCAGTCCTGGGGGAGAAGGTGGAGGGGCGGATCTGAGATGGAAGAGGAGGAGGACGAGGAAGAAGAGGAAAAGGAAGAAGGAGAGGACAAGGAAGAGGAGGACAAAGAGAAAGAGAAGGAGAAAGGAAAAGGAGGAAGAGAAAAAGGAGGAAGGAGGAAGAAGAGAAGGAGGAAGAAGAGAAAAAGGACAAAGAGGAGGAGGAGGAAGAGGAGGGGGCAACAGCCTTACCTAGTGATGCCTGCAGGGAAGCCCCCAGAAGGGCCAGGAATCCCCTCCAGATGAACTCCAGACCACCAAGCGGGCGCCAGGTTGGGGAAGAGAAAAAGTCCTGGGTTGGGACCGGCCCCGGAGCCTCCTCCAACCTGGCGCCCTCCAGATGGGCTGGCTTGCCTCTCTTTGCCTGCCCTTCCTCCTCCCCTTCCCCCGCCAGCCAGTCGGGGATGATGGGTGGGGGAATCCATCACACACACACACACACACACACCCCCGAGACAGCCAAAAGGAGGGAAGTGGAAAAGCCTTTGAGGAAATATTTATCGGGACATAAAACTGAATTTTGGGGTGTCACAAATGAAGGCGTTTGGAGGAGGGGGGGAAGCCGGGAGGCACAACTGCCCAGATGCAGCGGGAAGGGGGGGGTCGCGGCCAGGAGCCCCCTTTACGGGTGGGAGGGGGAAAGCTTTCAAGCTGCCCGATTGGGACTTTTTAGGGTTTCGGGGGCTGCCAATTCGGGGATGCTGGCTTTTACCCGGCACACACGAGCTTCACTGCAGGGACACTCACGTCGTGAACACGCACCACGCATCCACACGCGCGCACACACACTCACACTCACACACGACACGTACCCACGTAGGGAGGGACGTCAAAAGCAAGGCAAGCGGGGGGGGGGGACCCAGCCTCCCACCCCCTCCCCCAAGGGCCCGCGGACTCCCCCTCCTCTTTGGGAAAGGAGCCAAGAGGCACCCCCAGACCCATATGCCGCCGTCCCCCCCCCCCCCCCCCCCCTGCTGCCCCCTCCTCTGCCAGAGCAGCCCCCTCCCCACCAACCCGGTGTTACTACGCGGCTCGCGCCCCGCCGTGCTGGGAAGGATGGAGCCTACAAGGAGGAAGGGGGAAATTGGGGAGGTGGGGGGGGAGAGCCCTGAATCCCCCCCTCCCTGCCTGGAAAGCTTCATCTCTCGGCACATCTGGGCATTGGGGAGGGGGATGCAAGCAGAACCAGCCTCCCCTCTTGCTGTGCTCTTCCCGCCTCGGAGGCCGGGGCGGAACCCCCTCTCTCTTCCCCCACAGAGCCCTTCACGATGCTGGGGGTCCCCAAGGCTTGCAAAGAGAGGGAGGGGGGGCAGTGCGGCTTCTGCTCAGTCCCCCCCTGAGCCCCACCCCCAAATTTTGGGGAAGGAACAGAAAAGGGTCCCCACCCGGAGGCCCGTGGGGGTTGCTAACTGCAGGAATCGTGCCTGGCACAAAGACCCCTCCCCTTCCCCCTTCCCTTCCAGGCATACCTCCCTCCCTCTCCCTCTCCCCCCCCCTCTCCATCCACCCCCCCCCCCCCCCCGCACCCTCCTGATCTGCCGGGGCTCCAACTCCCAAAACGAGAGCAAGGCGTCCCGGCACATCTGGAGGGGTAAGCGGGCCTGGCAGAGGAGGGGAGGGGGCTGCCTGCCTTCCGCCCTTCTTTTCTCCCCCTCCCCGCTGCTTCCCAGCTGACGGCTCTCTTAGCAACAGCCAGTCAAGGGCCAGGCTTTGAGTAGGGGGGCAGCCTTCCCCACCCCATCAGTCCCAGTCAGGAGCAGATAAGAGTACCCTCAACACCGGCCGGGAGGTTGGGGGGTGAAGGGGGGGTTCCCCTCTTTCCAGAACGTCTGAGCTTCACACTGCCCCCTGCCCAGAAATCAAAGCCCCCTACCCTCTCTACAACAGCTCCCTTCCCCCTCCCCCCCCCAATTCTGGAGGCCTCCAGAGGCCAAGTAGAGATAAAGAGCCTTCCCCAGTGAAGCACTTAGAATCTGGGCTGCAAAGCTTTGGGATCAGAGCCCCCTCCCCCTTTTTTAAGCCCCCCCAAATATTCTTTTGCAGTCTTAAATCGAAAAGAGGCAGGCCTCCTCCAGGCCTGGACGGGGGGGGGGGCTACTACATAGCCCATAAGCCCTGCAGGCTTCACCAATAACGGCTGTCCCTATCATTCGCTCTTCCCTCTGCCTCAAGAGGGGGATTTTTAGGGGGGGGGAACATTGTCCATAAATGTCTACTCAGGCTATGCTCAAATAGCCCACCCCTTATTTTATTTAATCGACTTGGTGGGGTTGGGGGGAACACCGGTGGAGGAAGCGGGGGGGGGGGGGCGACCGAAGCTTCCTTGGCTTAAAGGGCCACCCCAATTCAAACCACACGAGTACAGACTGGGAGGGGGTCTCAGCCCCCCCCACTTGTTTCCCCCTCTTCCCTTGTGAGAAACAAGGCCACAAATCCCAGCATCCCCCAGCCAGGCTCCAATGGAGCAGGCCTCAAATAGCACATGGTTAGGAACCAGAAATCCAGAGCGCTCCATCCGGCCCAAAAACCTTGGCCCCATTTCCTTCATCAGCCCGTTTCAGGGGTCCACCCCGCACACTGAACCCCCTTTATTGACCTGTGCATGTTATTTATTTATTTATTTATTTATTTATTTATTTATTTATTTATTTCCCCATCCGTTAAATTTTGGAGTCCACACCCTGCAACTCACCCGAGTTTATTTATTTTATTTTATTTTTTGCAAGTCCCATTTTTGGAACATGTGCTCAATTAGCCTTCCTTGAGGCCTGGAAGAGAGGAGGAGGGGGGGGGTGGAGATAAGAGAAGCTGAAGGCTCCAAAGAAGCCCCCTCCCCAATCAGTCAGAAAGAGGGTCTGATCTCCAGGGCGGCTTGGCTCTTTCAATTCAGGGAGAGCCCCCTCCCCCCAATTTCCTCACAACTTCTAGAGAAGGATCCCAGAAGCGTTTCTGAAATGGAATGGATTCAGTTCTTTATACTTGGCAGGCCTTGAACTCAGGACCAATACCGGTTCCCAGAGCCAGGAGTCCTTGTAAATGGGGAGCCCCCCAACCCCAACTAAAATTGAGTTTGAGAAAGAAGTCCATTAGTTTCTACGATCAGGACACAATGGGGGGCGGGGGGGGGGAGGGATTTCCCTTCCACATCCCCACTTGGTCTTTCTGGCCCCCTCCGCACCCAAACTAAAATCTCTTAAAAGTGGGGAGGGGGGATTTTCTGCCTGATTTGCCCCTCCCCCCCAAGTGCCCAATCTGAGATTTTTGCACCCAGGAAAGCATGAAATAGTCTAATCCTCTTTCCTGGGGGCAAAAGAGGCCTGGGGAAGGAGAGGGGGGTCGTCTTTGGACAGGATTAAGAGGAGCCCCCTCCCCAGTGGCAAGGGCTTCCTCATCACTCCCTCTCTGCCTCTGACCCCTCTCCCCACACCTGGGCCCTCCATCTTTCCAGGAATAGTAAACCCCATCTAGAGAAGGGCAGGGGGGTGTTTCCAGATTTCCCCCCCTCTCTCTCTTGTAGCATCCCCACAAACCCCCACCTGCTCTTTTGGGGCTCCAGAAGCCCCCAACACACACACACACACAACAGACCTTGCTGCTGCTGACTCCCCCCCCCAAAGCCAGCCATCTCCCCCCCACACACACCAACTCTGCCCTCCCCTTCCCTCTGCCTCCCTGTCTTTGATCACAGCTGCTTTTCCCCCCACATCCCCCTGCCCCCCCAAAATCTCCTTCTTCGCTCTGTCCCCCCCATCCCCACCGCCAGGGAGTGAAAGGGGGGGGGCTCGCTTGCCAGGCAGAGTGTTGTATGTGTCAGCACCTCACTCACTGCGCCCCCCCCCACACCCCGCTGCCAAAGCCACGTTCAGCCTCCAGGGAACCCAAATGTGGGGGGGACGGGGACAAAGCCGGTTCCGGGTGCAAGGGTGTGGAGGGCCCCCCCCCAAGGATGGGAGAGGAGCCGGACAGCTGTCCAGGTGTCCGGGAGGTGCAGCAAAATGGACGGAAACAAATCGGCAGCTGGGTGAACTGGAAAAGCGGGGTGGGGGTGGGGGAGCATCCGAAAGGGATGGAGAGACGGAGCCATCATTGCAGGAGGGAAAGGAAGGTGGGTGGGTGGGCTTCAGGAAAACCACCTGCCCGCAGGAAAATCTACCCGGGGGGGGGGAGGGGGAACAGACATACCTCGGGTAGGAGCGAGGGGGGGGGGGGGGGAAGGGCTGCCCTGATTTGGGGAGTGGGGGAGGGCGGCGCGTGGAAGGAGCACTTGGGGCCTTGGCCCCCTCCCTTCCCCTCCCCTCCCCCCTCCAAATGGCTCCAGGCCAGGGGGAATTTCGGAGCTGGGGATGAAGGGAGGGATGGAGGGAAGGATGGAGGGATGGAGGGATGGAGAGGGAGGGGGGGTCCAGCCTGCGAGAAGCAGGAGAGATGCGGATTTGCGGGGAAGAAGGGGGGGGGGAGAAGCAGAGATGGGGAGGACCAGCCGAGGCTCGAAGCGCAAGGATGCCAAGCGCGATGCCAGCGCCGGGCAGAGTCGGGGGTCCCTCGCCCGCTCGCCCACCCACCCAATCGGGGGATGCTTACCGGCCTTAGCGGGAGGAGGAGGAGGAAGATGAAGAAGAGGAGGAGGAGGAGAAGAAAGAGCCTCCGCGCCGCCGCCGCCGCCGTCTCTGGGCTCCGCGCTCGCCGGCCGGGTCTCGGGGTGCAGCCGCCGCGCGGGGCTCTCCGCCTCCGCCGCCCTCGACGCGCGCTGGCCGCATCCTGGGGGGAGGGCGCGGGCGCGGGCGCGGGAGGAGGCGGCTCTCAGCCGGAGGCGGGGGGGGGGGGGGGGGGGGGGGGGGGGGGGGTTGCGGGCAGCGGGGCCGCCGAGCGCCGAGGAGCCACAGATGCACCGGCCGCCACGACCCCCGCCGCCGCCGCCGCCGCTCCAGCCAGCCAGCCGCCCGCCCGCCCGCCCGCCGATGATGCTCCGCTCGCTCGCTCGCTCGCCTGCCTCGCCCACCTCCCGCATCAGCGGCCGCGTCAGGGCGGGGGGCGGGAGCCGCGCGGGGGGCGGGGGGACCCGGGCCCGCGCGGGAGGGGCCGCCTCTGGAGAGGGGGTGGGGGGGGGGGGGAAGAAAACCCCGGCCCCCCCCCCCCCAAGTACTAGGCCGGAGGGACCTTTCTGGACGCGGCCGAAGGGATTGAGGAGGGGGCGCCGCCGGAGGAGGGCGGGGGACGGGAGGAGTCGCGCAGGCCGGACCCCCCCCAAGTGGCAGGGAACCCCCCCCCTCAAGGCCGGGGAGGCCCTTCTGGACGCAGGCAAAGAGATTGAGGAGGGGGCGCCTCTGGAGAAGGGAGGGCAGTCACACAGGCCAGACCCCCAAGCGGCAGGGGGCCCCCTCAAAGATGAGGGGTGAGCGAAGAAGCGGAAAGAACCCAGACCCCCCCCCAAGTGGCAGGCCAGGCCCCCAACCTCAAAGCCAGGGAAACCCTTCTGGACATGGCCGAAGGGATTGAGGAGGGGGCACCTTTGGAGAAGGGTGGGGGGGCGCAAGGAGTCACTCAGGCCAGACCCCCTCAAGTGGCAGGCCCCCCCTCAAGGATGAGGGGTGGGCAAAGAAGCGGAAAGAACCCAGACTCCCAAGTGGCAGGCTGCCCCCCCCCCCCCCCCCCAAGGCCGGGGGGGCCCTCCGGAAGCGGCCCAAAGGGAGTGAGGAGGGGGCATGTCTGGAGAAGGGTGGGGGGCACAAGGGGCCACGCAGGCCAGACCCGCAAGTGGCAGGGCCCCCCTCAAGGATGAGGGGTGGGCAAAGAAGCGGAAGGAACCCAGACCCCCAATTGGCAGCCCACCCCCTCAAAGCCGGGGAGCAGGCAGACCAGTCGTGCAGTCCGGACCCCCATGTGGAGGTGGGGGGCTCCCTTAAGGCCGAGTAGCCCCTCCTTGACAAGGACGGAGCAATTGAGGAGGGTCTCAGCTCCCATAGGGACATCCAGACCCTTCTCTATGCTGGAGGACCAGGTTTCGGTGTGGGGCAGGGGGTTTAAGGGCACCTGAGTTGGGGGGTTTGGACAAGTGCTGAATCCGGACACACTCTGCTAATGGGGGGGGGGTGTTGAGGGTCTCCTCTGTTAGGGGGCCCCGAACATCAATTGATTAATCCGACCCATTAATTGCTGGGTATAAATCCACCCAGCTGAATGAAGATCCCACTTCTGGTAAGAAATCTGGCCCCTCCCCCACCCCCCAACCCCAGACCTGGTGCCCCCACCATACGGGGCTTCTGCTTCCTGAATGCAGCATGGGGAATTCTGGGAGTTGTAGTCTCCAAAGCGTCCATGTTGGTGGCCCTCCAGTCTTCTGAAAGGACGGAAGCCCACCAGCCTCCAAGGTGAAGATGGGGGCTTCTTATCTCAGGCTATGCTCCGATTAGATGGATTGTGGCTTGTTAAATAAGCCACCATTGCCCACCCGCGATCCTAAACCCATCAATTATGGCTTATCTCGCCTGGAATACAGTTAGCCCAACTCGTGAAATTCAAGTAGGCATCAGGTGCCGGATCTAAGTAGGCCAAGACAGAATGCAGAATAGTAGACCCGGAAGGGACCTTGGAGGTCTTCTAGTCCAGCCCCCTGCTCAAGCAGGAGACCTGATGCCGTTTCAGACAAACGGCTGCCTGATCTCTTCTTGAAAACCTTCCAGTGTCCTTCCAGTGTTGGAGCACCCACAATTTCTGGTGGCAGGCAGTTCCACTGGTTAATTGTTCTCACTGTTAGGAAATTTCTCCTTAATTCCAGGTTGCTTCTCTCCTTGATTAATTTCCATCCGTTGCTTCTTCTCCTGCCTTCAGGGGCTTTGGAGAGTAGGTGGACCCCCTCCTCTTCTTTGGGGCAGCCCCTCAAATACTGGAAGGCTGCTATCACGTCCCCCCTAGTCCTTCTTTTAGTTAAACGTCACATCCCCAATTCCTGCAACCGTCCTTCGTATGTTTCAGCCTCCAGCCCCCTCATCCTCTTAGTTGCTCTTCTCTCGTGGACAGCTGAAGCCCTGAAGCCCTCCTCCCCTTTGAACCCAGGGTTTGAAGCCCCCTCCTCACCTGGATTTTGATGGATCATCCTTGGACCCTGTGAAGTGGTGAAGAAGAGCAAAATGTCAAAAAGAGTCCTTCAACATCCTCTTGCATCTTGGATTGCCGCCTTCTGACAACAATAGATTCCAGCTCCCATCATCCTCGGCCGCTAAATATCTCGCTTCTCGTTCTGCCAAATAAAGGGTGAGAATTGGGGGGGGGGGCAATCAACCCCACAAGCTGTGACGGTGGGCAGCCTCGTGGTAGGCACAGCGTGGAGCCCATGCTTAGAATTCGTCGGGATTTGAGGTGGTCAAATTGCAAGAATCCAGCAATCGGGGAGGGGAACTCTGGCAAGGAGCCCCCCCCCACCTGTGGGTTGGCACGCCCCTTTGTCTGCAGAGGGGAACCCCAAAACAGCCAGAGGTGAGCTCCACCACGGGCCAAAACCACTACCTTCTGCTGAAGTCCATCAGGTCTGATAACGGCGCAGGGTTTCCTGCTTAAGCAGCGGGTTGGAATAGATGACCTCCAAGGACCCTTCCAACCTCAAGATAAATCCGCAAGGCCGGTTTTAGAGGGAGGGGACTGCTGTTGAGTGAACGGCCTCCTGGGAAATTTGAAGGTGGCAAGGAGGGGGGCTGAGGGCCGAAAAACACCTGATCCCCCCCCCCCCCCGAATGTGTCCGATCCATGGACAGCCTGACCGCCTCCCTTCCAAGGGAACCAGGGAGGCTTTGCCCCAACAGCAATCCTCGACTTACGACCGCCATTGAGCTCCCCCCCCATTTCTGTTGCTAAGAAAGAGACAGTTGCTAAGTGAGTTTTGTCCCATTTAACGACTTGCTTGCCTTAGCGGTTAAGTGAGTCACGATGTTGTTAAGTGAACCCGGCTTCCACACGGACTTTGCCCGTTGTGAGGTCGCAAAAGGGGATCGCGTGACCTCCAGGATGCCGCGACCGTCATAAATGCGAGTCAGCTGCCGAGTTTCTGAATTTCGGTCACCGGAGGGGGATTGCTGCAACGGTCGTTCAGCGAGAAAAGTTACGGCCGTAAGTCCCTTTTTTCAGCGCCGTTGTCACTTTGAAACGGTCACTAAACGAACGGCCGTAAATTGAGGAGTCCCCGTGTTAGGGTCTCGCACACAAGAGATGCAAACCCGATGCAAATTTGATCCGAAATGCAGTTCAAGGTAGCAAAAAAGGAGATTTTGGAGCAAGATTTGAGGCCAGGTTTATGGGGGGGCGGGTGAGTAAGCCCCCCAAGAGAGGGGGTGGGTGGGAGGCTAAACTAGACGGGATGGAGGTACCCCCCCCTTTGTCAAAATCAATACACCCCACTTCAACAATAAAGCAAAGTTCCTTCTAGTCATAAGTGTTTCCAGACCTGGCCTACCTCGCAGGGGGAAGACACTTCTGAAATTATACACACTCATTCACACACACACACACACAGAGTCCACCCTGCTTTACAAAGCCCCTTGAGTGGACCTCTGGACTTGCAATTTATTGCAAATTTGCAGCCCTTCATCTGCAATCTTATTTAAATTTGTTGTTTAACCACACACACAAAACACCTCAGCTGGATTGGTGCCTCTTCTCACACTCCTGGGGTTCCTTCCTGCTATGCTTTATATATACACACACTCCACCCACTCCCATCTCTTGGGACCCCCCCCTCCTTTGTGCCCTAAACAAGGTGGCTCAGTTGGGGGAAGGAATTCAGGGGCAGGGGGTGGCAAGACCCTTATGGGTGGTGGGATTGTTTTAAGAGCCTCCTCCTCTTTCTCCTTCTCCTTCTCTTCCTTCTCTTCATCCTTCTCCATCCCTTCCCCTCCTGCTCCTTTCTTCCTTCCTCTCCTCCTGCCCTCCTTCTCCTCCTCCTTCCTCTCCTCCTCTTCTCGTCCTTCTCCCCTCCTTCTCCTTCTCTTCATCCTTCTCCTTCTCCATCCCTTCTCCTGCTCCTTCCTTCCTTCCTCTCCTCTTCCTTCTCCTTCTCTTCCTTCCTCTCCTGCTCCTGCTCCTTCCTTTTTCTCCTGCTCCTGCTCCTCCCCCCTTCTTCTCCTTCTTCCTCTCCTCCTCCTCTCCTCCTCCCAAGGAGAGATCCAGCCTTCGCCTTGCAAAGAGCTCCAGGGTGGGGCAGGGTCAGATCCAAGAGTTACCAGCTCCTGTTTTTTTGTTTTTTTAAAAAATTTGATTTATATGCCGCCCTTCTCCGGAGACTCAGGGCGGCTTACAATGCGCTAAGCAATAGCCTTCATACTTTCGTATATTTTTTATATAAAGTCAGCTTATTGCCCCCACAAACTGGGTCCTCATTTTACCCACCTTAGAAAGGATGGAAGGCTGAGTCAACCGTGAGCCTGGTGGGATTCGAACTTGCACTAATTACAGACAGCTGGATGTTAAATGCTGCCTTAAGTAGAAGGCATTAGCCTGCTACGCCACTCAGGCTCTGGTTTTGGGCCTTGTCCTCCCCATCTACTGCCCCTCCTCCCCACAGCAAGCCCCCCTCCCCATTTCCCTTTTCCCCCAGAGTTGCCTTGCCCTGGATAATCGCTTCCCTGCCCACCTTCCCAAGGCCCAAAGCTGGCAACACCGAGGCAGGCTGGGCCGATCTAATTAGCAATTAGGTTCCTCTCACCTCTTCAGGCACAGCTCCTACCTTCCTTTCTTCCTGCCCTGCTCCATTCGCCCCCCCCCCACAAGCCAAGACCCCAGTGCCCCCCCTTCTCCAGCTGGCATGGTTCCAACCTTCTCCCTGGGCACCCTGGCACCTGGTCAGGTGGGCAAGCACGAGGGCTCTTTGCTATCTGGCAGGGCCTGTTTGTGCAGCCCTTACCTGGCCCACAGGTGTGGAAATGATGGGGAGAAGGTGGCTTTGCCCTCACCCCACCCCACCCAAAGCCCCCCCCTGAGCTCATTTGGGTTTGAAAATCCCCGCCAGCACAAAAAAGAAATGTGTACAGAATGTAAGCAGACGATTGTGCCAAGCGTTTAACCTCGATGCCTCTGCCCAGAATTTAAACCCGCCGTTTTGCCTCCGGATCTGTCCAGGGAGGGAGTTAAAGGGCAGAAAAGTCAAATCATCATCAATTATGCCCTTTGTCAGGAGTTCTTCCCTTGAGCTCATCGGGAATTTAGTTTTACACCTAAACCAGGGAAGGTTTAAAGCAGGAATAGCCAATCTTTGCCACTTTTAAGACCTCTGGACTTCAACTCCCAGAATTCCACAGCTCTTAAAGGGACCAAGGCTGGATTTTAAAGGATAGGAGCCCTAAAAAAAACAGCAAGCCAATTTTTTTACCGAGGCACGATTTGAAACATAAAAATAATACAGATAGTCCTCGACTTACAATGGTTCGTTTAGTGACCGAAGTCACAGCGGCGCTGAAAAAAGGGACTTACGGCCGTTTTTCACACTTAGCGACCGTTGCAGCGACCGTTGATCGGGGGATCAAAATTCAGACCCTTGGCAAACCGCTTCCTATTTGTGAGGGTTGCAGCGACTTGGGTGGGGGGTGTCAGGTGATCCTGATTTTTGCAACCCTCCGAGAAGCAAAGTCAATGGGGAGAGCCCAGCTTCATTTAAGAATGGGGTGGTTACTAACGGCAAGTGGCTCGCTTAACAACGGTGACCAGGAAAGTCGTACAGTGGGGCAAAATTCACTTAGCAACTGTCTGGCTCAGCCACGGAAATTTTGGGCTCGCTCGTGGTCGTAAGTCGAGGACCCAGCTGTACAAAAACCTTACGGCTGGGAACGATGGGAGTGAGAGGCCAGGGCTTCTCGAGCGGGGATCGTTCTGCAAAGGGAATGGAGATTGTGGGGAGAGTCTCGGGGGGGGGGGGGGGGGGGGGGGGGGGAGGCAGATGCAGGACCTGCGAAGGGTCTGAGGGAGGCCAAGCCCACCCAGCTGGGGGCTCCTTGTGCTCCTTTGGCGGAGATGGGGAGGGGAAGGCTGGGGGGTCACACACCTTGCAGGTGTGGGCTTGGATTGGGGAGGGGGGATATTGCATCGTTTTAACTGTTGGGGTGGGGCGGAGAGGAATCAGTTCTCTGGGGCCGAAAGGCTTGGGGTGGGGGGGCTTCGGAGGGTGGTCCCATCCCAGGGATGACATTTGCAGTGGGTGGATCTCGTAAATTCTCCTGCTTCTATCTGGCAGCCTGGTGGCGCCATCTGGTGGCAGAATGCGCAGGGAAAGGGGGGCTCTGGAGCGGGCGGGGGGGGGGAGGACGACTGTGGGAGCCCTGGAGGCAGGAAGGGAGGGGAGGAATGAGAAAGGAGAAGGGAGGGAGGGACGGAGGAAGGAAGGAAGGATTAGGGGGAGGAAGGGAGAAAAGGGAGGGAAGGAGGGAAGGAAGGAAGGAGAGAAAATGGAGAGAGGGAGAGAGAGAGGAAGGAAGGAGGGAAGAGATAAAAGAGAGAGGGAGGGAGGGAGATATAGAAAAGAGGGAAGGAAGGAGGGATGGATGGAAGGAAGGAAGAAGAGAAAATGGAGAGAGAGGGAGAGAGGAAGGGGGAGGAAGGAAGATGAGAAAAGGAAGGAAGGTAGAGAAAAGGGAGGGGGAGGAAGGAAGGAAGTATAAAAAAGGGAGGAAGAAGGAAGGAAGGAGGGAGGGAAGGAAGGAAGATGAGAAAAGGAAGAGAAAAGGAAGGAAGGAAGATAGAGAAAAGAGGGAGGGGGGAGGAAGGAAGGTATAAAAAAGGGAGGGAGGGAAGGAAGGAAGATGAGAAAAGGAAGGAAGGAAGGTAGAGATAGATAGAAAAGAGCCAGGAAGGCTGTGCAGATTGTGTGAAGGGGACAACGGAGACGGAAGAGGGAGGGGGGGCCAGGGGCTCAGGAGGGAAGGCTGCCCCCCCACCAGCCCCCCAGCCTCCTCCAGCTCACAATCCCTGGGGGGGAGGAGGGGCCGGGTTGCATCACAAACCCTGCTTGGGACAGCCCCTCCAGGGCTCTCCCCCCTCCCCCCCACCTGCCAGGGACAGCAGCAGCCCCTGTGCCAAGCGGAGGGGGCAGAGGGGATGCCTGGCTCAGCCGGCCAGCTGCCGGCCGAGGTGCCTCTCCCATGGGGGACACCAGCCTCCTGTGCCACCCTCCCCCTGAGGGCTGCTGCCTGGAGCTCCACGAGACCGTGGCCGTCTTGCTGGCACTGATCGTGGTGGTGCAACTGGCCCTCAAGCTGGCCACTGTGGTGAGGGGTCCCTGGGGACCTGGGGATGGACGCAGGAGGCTTCAGCCTCCAATGGGGGGCCTTGGCTTGATGGGGGGGCTGTTGGCAGTGGGAGGGCAGGCGCCGAGTACGATTAAAAGAGTTAAGATGGCATCCACAACGGTTCAATCAAACACATGGGCTCCTCGACTTGCAACCACAACGGAGCCCAGAATTTATGTTGCAAGTCGTAAATATGAAGACAATCGCCAAGCATCCGAATGTAAATCGCGCCGGGGATGCTGCAACGGTCGTAAGTGTGAAAAACGGTCTTTTTGCAGTGCCGTCATAACTTCAAACCGTCACTAAGTGAAACCGTTGTAAGTCGGGGACTACCTGTACTATAGGTTCCAGTCTCTCTGTCGTAGGAGTCTATAGATGATTGGGGGGGGGTGTTGTGTCCCATGGGAGTTGTAGTCCTGTCCAAGAACAGGCAGGGGCACCTCGTAGTTTCAGAGCCCAATTCTGCCGAATTTTGCACCTTGGTTTTTTTTGAGTTGGACGGTAAAAAAAGTCTGTCTTTCAGGCATTTTTAAATTATGCTTTCTAGGTTTAATTTTTTTAAAAAAAACATTCTGCTTTTATTCACATATTTTTATATGGTTTTCTCAACCACCCAGAGTCACTTAGATGGGACGAGCCGGTGTAGAAATTAAATGAATAAATACAGAGACAGACCTCTGGCCCTAAGAGCGGCTTGGTTTATTATAAAATTTATGGATTAAACTCCCTCTTTCCTCCCTCCCAGATCTGCTATTATTTCTGCTGCTTCATGAGGAACCTGTGCGGAGGACAGGCTGCCGTCAAAGGTGAGGGGTTGGGGGGGGGCTTATGGCAGAAACTGGGGTGGTGGGTGGCGGCCGGCATGGAACAACTTCCATTGTTCAGGGAGTGGTGCGCTTGCCCCACAATCAGGAGGCCGTGAGTTCGATCCTAGGTAGAGGCAGATATTTCTCTCTCTGGGCACAGTGAGAATATATCTGCCGAACAAAACTCCTCATTGGCGACAGGAAAGGCATCCGGCCAGTAAACACTCAGCTCCATTCGGTTGCCCAGACTCCACCCCGATGCAAGGGATTACGGGGTCATTAAAAGAGAATGATATAAATCAGTGATGGCGAACCTTTTCGGCACCGAGTGCCCAAACCGGAACTCCGGAAACCCAAAGACAAGCTAGCTGGTGCACTCATGCCTGCTTTTTGGCCGTTTTCAGGCTGTTTTTTGGGCTGTTTTCAGGCTGTTTTGGGGGGCAAAACCTGCCTGAAAACCAGCCTGAAAAATGGCCCAAAAAAGGCCTGGAAAACTGGCCTGCATTTTGGGCAGTTTTGAGGCCATTTTCCGGCTGTTTTTCTGGCCATTTTCAGGCTGTTTTTCTAGCTGTTTTCAGGCTGTTTTCCAGCTGTTTTTCTGGCCATTTTCAGGCTGTTTTTCTAGCTGTTTTCAGGCTGTTTTTCTGGCCATTTTTCTGGCCGTTTTCAGGCTCTTTTTCTGGCCATTTTCAGGCTCTTTTTCTGGCTGTTTTTCTGGCTGTTTTCTGGCTGTTTTTCTGGCCATTTTTCTGGCCGTTTTCAGGCTGTTTTTCTGGCCATTTTTCTGGCCGTTTTCAGGCTGTTTTTCTGGCCATTTTCAGGCTGTTTTTCTGGCTGTTTTCAGGCCGTTTTTCTGGCCGTTTTCAGGCCGTTTTCCGGTGCTCTGGCATCCATGAAGACCAGAAGAGCAGCTGGCGATGGCACGGGGGCCCACAGAGAGGGCTCTGCACGTGTGCCATAGGTTCGCCATCACGGATATAAGTAATTCAGCCTTTATTTCCTGATGCCAGCCTGAACCTTGGGGGTGGCTCTCACCTCCTTCCAAAATTAACATTTTGAATTTAAATTTAAAAAAAAATAAAACCTGGACCCACGATTGAATGGACTCTGGGCCACCCGGTTGGTGAGGCCGCGGAGGTCTCCTCCAGCAGGTTCTCTTCCCAATCTGGTCCTTCAGTTCTTTCATCGGTGCCCTTCGGGCGGCTCTCGCCTTCTCCTCTCACCTTCCGTCCTACGCAACATTACAGGTTCCCCAAGGGAGCTTTCTGGGGGGCCCACCCCCACCCCCACTACAATCCAGGTAGACTAAATAGGTAAAGGTAAAGGTGGTTTGAGATCCTCAACCATCCACGACAATCATGGTTTGACACACACACACCCCTGCAAGAGGCAACTGGACTTTCTGGGTTTTTGTTTTTTTTTGAAGACGTTTCGTTTTTCATTCAGAGCTGAAGAAGCTTCTTGGATGAGAAGTGAAACCTTTTCTTTCTTTCTTTTTTTGTAGTAAAGTTTTTTTTTATTTTTTTAAACACACAAACAAACATACAATGCATCTTTTCTGAAGAGAATATTAGCCCGGTTTTAGATTTATACAGATTTTTGTTCATCTTTAACACAATTTTTGTTATATATAATTTTTCTCATTTCCTTCATTCTCTCTAATTCTAAGAAACCAATGTTACCCTTCATCTTAACTTCTCCTCCTAATATAGTTCATTTTTCTTTTCCCTCCTTAAAATTTGAACCCCTAAATTTAAATTCCTGTAACATATTACAACCCCCCGATTATTACCTTAAATTGTCTTGTTCCAATCACCAATGATTCTTTTATCAACTATTCCAAATAATACATTTCAATAATTAAAACACATTCAATAAAAAAATCAATTAAGTATCAATCTTACTCCAATACTTCTACATTTACATTCATATAACATAATACACTTCCCAATTATTTTCTTAAATTTATAACATAATACAATTCCCAATTATTTCCTTAAATTCTTGAGTTCCAATCTCAAATATTTTTTTCTTTGTTAACGCTTTGTTAAAGCGAAATGTTTTCAAAGGAAAAAAACAAACAAACCCCAGAAAGTCCAGTTGCCTCTTGGGGAAAAAAAAAAGCATCTTTGGGATAAAAGTGGTTGTAACAGTAACAGAGTTGGAAGGGAGTTTGGAGGTCATTTAGTCCAACCCCTTACTCATGTACTAGGGATTTGAACCGCTGAACTGCTGACCTTTCCAATCAACAAGCTCAGTGTCTTAGCCACTGGGTTGAGACCGTGGAGCTCTTCTCCATCCAACCCATCTCTCTGGATCTTAATAACAGTTGGAAGGGACCTTGGAGGTCTTCTAGTCCAACCCCCTGCTCAACCAGGAGACCCTCTTATTATTTGAGACAAATGATTGTCCAGTCCTTTCTTAAAAGCCTCCAGTGATGGAGCATTCACAACTTCTAGTGGCAAGCTGTTCCGCTGGTCAATTGTTGGGAAGTTTCTCCTTAATTCCAGGTTGCTTCTCTCCTTGGTTAATTTCCATCTGTTGCCTTCTTGTCCTTCCTTCAGGGACTTTGGCGAATAAATTGATCCCCTCTTCTTTGGGGCAGCCCCTCAAATATCGGAACCCTGCTATCATGTCCCCCCTCTACTCCTTCTTTTCTCTAGATTGGCCAAACCCAAATCCTGCAGCTGTTCTTCCTATGTTTTAATCTCCGGGCTTTTAAATCGTCTTATTTGCTCTTCGTTGCACTTTTTCCTAAAGTCTCAGCCTCAATTTTTGTAACATGGAGAGTAATATTCCAGGTGTGGCCTTACTAAGGCTTTACAAAGCGGTGTAACCCTTCACCTGGTTTTGATTCTATGCCTTGGTTTGCTTATTTGTTTATTTGATGTTTATTTATTTAATTTTAATTTATTTAATTTAATTGATCGGATTTCTATGCCGCCCAACTCCCAAGGGACTCTTAGAATTTAGAATTCTCTGCCCTCTTTGGCTTGGAGTTTGCAGCAAGGAAGCAGGATGGGTGCCGAACTGCAAATCTACCCTTTAAAACACAACAATAAAACAGCGGCAACAACTCTCGGGCTCTCAACGTTTCCGTTTGAATGCGGGGCTAATCTCGCTCTTGTAAATAGATAAGCGAACGGTTAAAACCGCTTTCCCTAAATGGCGAAAAGGCGACAAATTGCACCCTGGTTTAAGCAGCGGATAAAAACATCAGTCATGAAACGTGGCCCACAAACGTGAAGTGTAGGGTGTAAACAAGCGACAAAGTTGCGTTCCCGAGGGAATTTTTGCCCAGGTCTGATGGAATATTTTCTTCCCCCTCGTTCTCCTGTGAGAAGCGCAGAGCAAGCCGCAACCCACGCGGAGGCCATAAAACGAAACCGCGTAGAATGAAATGAAAATAAAACTTAAAACCCCTTTTTTAAAATGGCAAATACGCATCATTTCTTTCGTCCGGAAGAGGTGAGCCTGTTTGCATAATTTTAGGGGTCTCAAAAGCGGGCGTGGGTGCCACGTTTGGTGGCTTCTGACACGCAGGCGAGCAGGGACCAACTTCGCAGTTTTTCCCTTCTGCGTTTCAGCAGGGAGCGTTCGGTGCGTGTGTCTCATTTTTGCACTCTATGTACAGGCAGTCCTCAACTTACGACCACAAAAGTGTCTGTTGCGAAGCCAGACCGTTGCTAAGTGAGTTTTGCCCCCATTTTACCCCCGCCGTTAAAGTGAATCACTGCCGTTGTTAAATTAGTCACAGGGTCATTAAGTGAATCCGGCACCCCCATTGACTTTGCTTGTCCGAAGGTCGCAAAAAGTGGGTCGCGTGACACACAAACACACACGCCCCGGGACGCTGCAGCCATCGTAAATACGAGTCAGGGGCCAAGAGTCCGAATTTTGCTCACGTGACCGCAGGGATGCCGCAACGGTCCTAAGTGTGAAAAATTGCCATGTGTCACTTTTTTCAGGACCGTTGTAACTTTGAGTGGTCACTAAATGAACCATTGTAAGTCGAGGAGTACTTGTAAATCCCAAGTCCTTTTTTAACCGTCAGATACTTTTCTCAAAGACACTCCGTAAAAAGGATTCCCGTACAAGAGGTCCGAGGTTCGATATCACTCACAACACCCCACTGGCTTTGTGCCCTCGGAGGCTGCCAAGATGCCAAACGGCTTTGACGCTGGCATGGCGGCACCCAGCCCATCCTCTCGCGTTCCACGTCATTTTTTGCCAAAGGATCTTCTCTCTTTTCCAGAACCCGAAAAACCTCCGGTTCTCGTCCGCCCGGTGAAGAAAGTGTATCCCCAAAAGCCATCGATACAATACTCCGATGATGATCCCCCGCACCGCCGCCGCCGCCGAAGCCGATCACCACGACGGCGCTGTGTCCAGTGTACCCTGGAGCCGCTCAAGTTGACCATGAACTTAGAAAACAGGCACTTCCGATGCAGGGAACACTGTCATCACCGACACTTGTGCCCCGATTATCTCCCGTGCAGCTTGCCCTGTTATTACAACTATGAATGTGACAACCGACCCCGACCCCGGCCCCGCACCTCCTCGGCCCCCTCAGCCTACCCCAGCCCCCATTTCCGAGATGTTGCCGTGGGGACTTCCGACCTGGTTGCTAATGTCCCTACCGAGGAACGCCGGAACACCATCACATCCACAGAACCGTACGTACGGACCCCGGTGGCGGAACCCCAGCGTCGTTCCATAGCCAGCGGCCAGGAGGCAGAATATCTACCCACCGGACAGCATTCCCGACGTCCTGCCCGAGTGTACATCTACCCTGTCCACCCTCAGACCCCACCAGGGAGTCGGTCGCCGACTCCTGAAAGGGGCCGCCGGCGACGGACCCTCAGCCAGGACGAACAGGCAGAGTTAGAGGCACGCGAGCAGCGCCGAGGACGGGAATCGGAGACACCGGCCCCCGCGACGCAGCAGCTGCAGGTCTCCGCCGGGAGTCCTCCCCGGTTCCATAACATAGTCAACACCATCATGCAAGCAGGGACCACGCCAACCGAAGGCGGGGCAGCCAACACAAAGAGGCCGTCCCGGGCCGAGACCCCACCAGGCTCTGATTGGGTGTACCGCTCCAAATAAACCCTCAAGTGCAAAGCAGGGTGGAGGAGGAGGAGGAGAGAGGAAGGACAGACCTGTAGCTGTCCACGGTGGGCCCATGTTGGTTTGGGGAACAAACATTAAAGGCAAATCCATCCATCCCATAAATCCCGTGGCATGCCGCTCACGTGTTCTGGAGTCCAGCTGTCTTTGCAAACACTTTCTTTTTAAAGTGGGGGGGGGGCAATTTGTGGACACCCCCTCCAAGAAACTCCATTTCTCCCCCACAGAAGTTGTTTACCTACCCCCATCCAGGGCCACACAGGTCCTGCCCACCTGCATGATTTTTGGGGGGTGACGGAGAAACAACCGGAGGGCCGCTGATTGCAACTCATCAGGAAATTAAACGCTATTATGCAAACGAGGAGCCACGGTCTCCCCCCCCCCTTTGACAGCTGTCAATCAGCGTCTTCCCAAGGACAGAATGTTTTTGCTGTCATCAGCAGGGCGGCCCTGATGCTACTGATTTTTATCTGCCGTTCAACCTGAGCGTAATTTCCGCACACCTCTAAGGGCATAATTTACATTTTGATGCACAAGGAAGTTCCAGAATAACAGAGGCCTTCCGGAGGTCTTGGAGGACTAGAAGGCCTCCGAGGTCAGAGGGACTTTGAAGGTCTTCTAGTCCAACCCCCTACTCGAGCAGAAGACTCTAGACCAGTGGTGGCTAACCTTTTTGCCGTCACGTGCCAAAAGTGGGGGGGGGACACAGGGCGGGGGTCGCGTGTGTGTGTGACCACACCCATAATTCAATGCCCCGCACGCGCAACTCCCTTCCACGCTGCTCCCACTTTTGGCACGCGACGGCAAAACGGTTACCAGTGCGCCTGGTAGGCCTGTTTTTCGTCCTCCCCAGGCTCCAAAAGCTTTCTTGGAGCCTGGGGAGGATGAAAACAGCCTTCCCCACTCCCCACAGGCCAAAAACGGCCCGTTTCCCGACTTCCGGTGGGACCGGAAGGCCCGAAAATCAGCTGGCCGGCACGCGCATGCACGCCGGAGCTGAGCTAGGGCCACGCTTGCCTGCCCACAGATATGGCGTGCCATAGGTTCGCCGTCCCAGCCCTAGGCCATTTCAGACAAAAAAAAAACCCCATCCGAACGGCGTGTCCTCCAAACCGTGGGTTACTTAATCAGGGTCAGTGGCACAAGCCACCAGATTCGGGCAACATACGGTATTAAACCCTGAATGGTGGTTTGTAAGGCCCCAGAACACGCAAAGCCAATTGCAGACAAACGAGCGTGCGGAGCTTGTCCGCACGGAAGCCACCTGGGAGAAGGGCAGTCCTCGACGTACGACCCACAAACTTAAGAGCAGACTTTCCGCTGCTAAGCAAGGGGGTTAAGTATGCGAGTGTGTATTTCGTACGGCGTTCACACAATTAATGCGTTGAAAGTCACAAAACCAGCACCTAAAATGTTTATCGAACTATAAATTTTCAAAAGCAGCAGATTATTTTAAAATAATTCCTTAGGCCGCAGTGTTTCTCAACCTTGGAAGCTTGAAGATGGGTGGATTTCAACTCCCAGTATCCCCCAGCCAGCAGCGCTGGCTGGGGGATTCTGGGAGTTGAAGTCCACCCATCTTCAAGCTTCCAAGGTTGAGAAACACTGCCTTAGGATGAGTCCTGCCCACTTTTACAACCTTTTGAACCATGGTTGTTAAGTGAACCGCTACAGCGGTTAAGCGAACCACACGGTCGTTAAACGAATCCAGCTTTCTCCCTTCCCCCGCCCCACCCTTGACTTCGTTTGACCGCATGACGTCGTAGGGATGCTGCGACGGTCGTAAGTGCGAGGACCGGCTGTAAGTCACCGGTTTTCAGTGCCACGGTAACATGGAACGGCTGCTAAATGAATGGTTTTAAGTCAAGAACTACTTGTATAGAGGAATTTCTCCCTCTTGGCCACTGGAAGGGGTGTGGACTTCAACTCCCAGAATTCCCCAGCTGGGGAATTCTGGGAGTTGAAGTCCAAACCTCTTCGAGTGGCCAAGATGGAAAAATATTGCTGTTCAGTAACCTCCAAGTCACCCCCTCCCCATCGGATTTCTTAGGAGGGGCCCCTCACCCTGGATAAAGACCCCTCCCCCCCCTCCCCCCCTCCTTGCCTTGCCCCCCCCTTGCAACGGGGTTGAACTGACCCTTCCCCACCATCCATCTATAGCTCCTGCCTGAGGATTAACAGACTTGGAAGGGACCTTGGAGGTCATTTAGTCCAACCCCCACCCCACCCAAGCAGGAGACCCCCTACACCCTTTCTGACAAATGGCAGTCCAGATTATGGGGGTAAGGAATCCAGCACGCTGGGAAAGCCTGAGCCAGGCTGTCAGCTGGGACTTTTGAAAAGGAGTCTTAATTCCCCCAAAAAGCACAACTCCGGGGGGCTTTGGGGTGGGGGGTGTTCAGTTATTTGCAAATTCCCCGGAGGGCGGAGAAAGAAACTTTCCCCAACGTGGGAATGCTGCAAAGGGGGGCATTTACCGGGTATATTGGGGGAGGGTCGTACTTCGTAGCCCCTCACTCTATTTCTCCCATCCTCGCCCCCCCCCCCGTTCAGGGGGGCTTTCCCCCAAAAGTAGAGAGGGCTAGCTGCCCCTCCCAGCATGCTTTAAGACCCCCCCTCCCTGTTTCGGGGGGCTTTCCCCCAAAATGAAGTGTGAGCCAGCATGCTTTAAGAGAGGGCGGGGAGGGAAAGAGATGAGGTTGCTGGAACTACATCTCCCAGGGTTCCTGGCGGCAGCCGCCCTCAGTGGGTGGGGCTTCAGGCTCGGCCAGGTAGATTCACACAGGTGAGTGGGAAGGAAGGACCGGGGGGGGGGAGGGCGGCAAGGAAGGAGTGGAGTGGGGTCACTTCTGTCCTTTCAGGACGATGAGGATGGGGGGAGGAGGAGGAGGAGATGGGGCGCCCCAGAGGGTCGTGGGGGGAAGGGGAGGCTGCACCTGTCCCAACCCGGATGCTCCGGGCCACACCTGTGGGCGTGTCCCTGTCCTTCCCTCAACCTTCTCAGCTTCCTGGTGAAGCCAAAAACCCAGGGTCTCCTCGTGGTCTCCCATCCGAAGACCCTGCTTACCTTCTGTATTCCGGATGGGTGGGGTAGGGGGGGGGTAGAGTAAAATAGAATAGAACAGAGCCAGAAGGGACTTTGGAGGTCTTCTAGTCCAGCCCCCTGCTCAAGCAGGATGATTAGATTAGATTAGATTAGATTAGATTAGATTAGATTAGATTAGA
>WNWU01000130.1:535337-546907 GCA_012654045.1 Ptyas mucosa
CTTCCCCCCCTTCCCCCCCTTCCCCACCTCTGCGGTTTTGCACGCTTGGTGTGTGTCTCCCCTCTGCGCCCCCCCCCATTTTAAGGGAGGGGTTTTGCGAACGAACGGGTTATGTCACTGTCCTTGCGGATGGCGCAGACCGGTGTGGCTGGCGCATCCCGAAGCCGCGTGGAATTAAGAGAGGATAAGGAGATGGGCACGGTTGGCACCCGTCTCCGGGTCGTGGTGGTGGTGGGAGGGGGGGGCTTAAAAAAACGTGGAGTGGGGAGGTTATTTTTCCACCTCCGTGGAAGAGTCAGCTGGGGTGAAATGGCCCCGGGAGGAAATTTTGGAATACCTCTCCGGACAGTCTTTTGGGGGGGAAAGGTTGGGTCTAGGAAGCTGGGAATTCTAGTTTCTGCCTGAGTTGTGAAAGGCGACTGGGTGACCTTGGGTCAATCACCAAGAGACGGTGAGTTCTAGTCCTGCCGTAGTCACGAAAGCTGGCTGGGCGATTTGGGGCCAGTCCCCAGGAGACTGGGAATTCTAGTCCCGCTGTAGCCATGACAGTGGGCTGGGTAACTTTGGGCCAGTCACCAGGAGACTGGGAATTCTAGTTCTGCTGTAGCCATGACAGTGGGCTGGGTAACTTTGGGCCAGTCACCAGGAGACTGGGAATTCTAGTTCTGCTTTAGGCATGAAAGCCAAGTGAGTGATTTTTTTTTAGCCAATCATCAGGAGATGGTGAGTTCTAGTCCTCCCACAGCCATGAAAGCTGGCGGGGTGATTTTGGGGCCGATCGCCAGGAGACGGTGAGTTCTATTCTCGCCTTAGGCATCATAACTGGCTGGATGACTTTGAGCCAATCCCTCCCTTTTTCAACCCAATCCACCTCGCAGGGTGGTTGTCGTGGGGAAAAGAGGAAGGGGAAAGAGCATTGGGGATGGGGAAGGTCTGTTGGCCACTTTGAGTTATTTATAAAGATAAACACAGGTAGCATTTCCAATTTTTTTAAAAAAAAGAAACCAGGTGTTCTTGTACAACCCATAAGTGTTTCGGAAGAAAATTCGATGCCGGGAAATTATGTGCTATCGACTTCTTAGTTGCTGAAGTGAACATGTGCAGAGAGCCAAACGATGCTCCAGGGGGTTGGTGGGAGGGGGGGGTGGCATCCCGGTGGCACCAACAAGACCCCTGTGCAAAAAATACCCCTTTCCAGGCGCCACCCTTTTCTTCTTAGCTTCCTCTCCCCTTCCGGTTGGTTGGGCCTCAGTTTTCCCCTTCTGTGAAATGGGCATACCGTGTGACTAGGATGGAACGAGGAAATTATTAAGGGCTGGAGCCCAAATTCCTTAAAACTCACGGGGACTTACTCGGCTACTCCCGAGGGACTGAGGCACAGGGATGGGTCCCGAGTTCAGATTCTGGGCTCTACGTAAAGAAATGATGCCTGGAACCCCCCCCACCCCACCAGCATGGCTCATGGTAAGAATTACGTGGCCAGACCGTAGCCCCCACCCCAAATTAGCTGTCCATTCCTTTGAACAACCCCGTTTTCTTTCTCTGTGGTGAGCCATGCGCCGTCCATCTGGCTCTCGGAGGTCGCGCGGTCTACAAGGGAAGGTTGCCTCTGGTCACATACAGAGAGTTGCCCTTGCAGCTTTCTGAGCATGTGCAGAGGGCCCCAGATGGGTCTTAGGTGAAGGGCAAAGGTGGAGCAGGAATTAAACCAGGGGCGTGCAACCTATGGCCCCTTTAAGACCTGTGGACTTCAACTCCCAGAATTCCTGAGCCGGGTCTCTAGGGGTTTACTGCGCTTTGTTGGAAAACAGGAGACGGCGAGTTCTAGTTTGGCTTAGGCATGAAAGCCAGCTGGGTGACTTTGGACCAATCCCCAGGAGACTGGGAGTTCTAGTCCCGCCTTAGCCATGAAACGGCTGGGCGTCTTTGCGCCAATCACCAGGAGGCAGTGAGTTCTAGTCCCAACCCACCTCATAGTTGTTGTCGTTTACCTTAAGCATAAAAGCAGTTAGATGACTTTGGGCCAATTGCTAGGCGAGCGGGAGTTCTAGTCCTGCGTTAGGCATGAAAAACAGCTTTGTGAGTTTGGGCTAGTCTCCCTCTCAGCCAAACCCACCTCACAGGGTTGTTGTCGTTATGGGGAAAAGAGGAGAAGGAAGATGGAAAGGTTGCACATACGCCGAGATGAGAGTTCTTTTTTGAACGTAAGAAAGGCAGGATACAACTCGGTAAATCTCCTGGTGGCCTCCCATCCAGCTAAGTTTTTTTTCCCCCCTTTAGCTTCTAAATCAGCAAGACTCCCACTTATCCTCACCTCCTAAAAACCCTCCCATATATCCATGAAGGGTCTTTTTGAGTTCTCTGGTTACAAGGCATAAAATGGAAGAATTCCCCCCCCCCTTCCAATCCTCCTTCTCCCCTTCTCCACTTCACATTAGCTGATTGAAAAATCTCTGGTTAAAGAGACCAATTTTTCTTAGCTTAGGGTAATTTGCCTAAGAACCTTCAGTCCGGGTGTCCTCCTCCAGATGCCGGGGCCAGAAGGCGATTTTTAAAAAAAATAATAAAATAAAAATAAAAATGAAGCTTTTGTCACCGTCCTAGCTTGGCTTCCAAGACCTGTCAAAAGGAGGAACGGAGGAGACTGTGGGAGAAGGAGGGAGGAAGAAAGAAAGAGAGTGCCAAGAAAAGGCAGCTTTTCAGATAGAGATGTCCTTAAAAGGGTTTTTCTTGGCTGCTACGGCCGGGCGCCGGAGAGAAAAATCCAAATATTTTTTTTTCCCTCCTTCCTTCGGCGCCGCTGATTTCGCATTGGGACCCTCCCCCCCCCCAAGATCACCTCTGGGAGACGGGTCAGTGAAAAATGGGGTGGGGGGGGGGTCCGTTTGGGTTTAATTTTGAGAGCCTGGCTCTGCGCCGTGCCCTGGGATGGTGGTGCCCTGGGTAGAAATGCCCCTTGGCTGGTGTTGCAAACGTGCCACGTTTTTTGGGGATGCTTGGGAGAAGGAGAGGTGGGAATGAGGGTCCCTTTTAGAGCAGGGGTCTCCAACCTTGGCCACTTTAAGCCTGGTGGACTTCAACTCCCAGAATTCCCCAGCCAGCCAAGGTTGGAGATCCCCGTTCTATAGGCTGGCGTAAAGATGGATGGACTTCAACTCCCAGGAGCTGGGTGCTGCCTGGGGAATTCTGGGAGTTGAAGTCCGCACCTGGTTGAGAAAAATGGAGGTAGGGAATTGACGGTGGGGGGGTTTTGTGGACGGGGGGAGGTGGGAGCAATGAAAGCTGACTCTGGTAGAAAGGGATTCACTGATAAAGTCATTATTGCGCTTTTTATATCAGTGGGAGAAATAATTCACATCTGAGAATGGAAGGACACAATGCTTCCTTCCTTCCTTCCTTCCTTCCTTCCTTCCTTCCTTCCTTCTCCTTCCTTCCTTCCCTCCCACCCACCCTCCTTCCTTCCCCTTCCTTCCTTCCATCCCTCCCTCCCTCTTTTCTCCTTCCTTCCTTCCTTCCTCTGCTTTCCTTCTTTTCCTCTCTCCCTTCCTCCTTTCCCCTTCTCCTTCCTCCCTTCTTTCATTCCCTCCCTCCCTCCTTCTTTCTCCTTTCCCTTCCTTCCTTCCTCCTTTCCTTCCTTCCTTCCTCTGCTTTCCTTCTTTCCCTCTCTCCCTTCCTTCCTCCTTTCTCCCTTCCTCTTCTCCTCCTTCCCTCCCTTCTTCCCTTCCTCCCTCCTTCCTTCTTCCCTCTTTCCCTTCCTTCCATCCCTCCCTCCCTCTCTCCTCCCTCCCTTCCTTCCTCTGCTTTCCTTCTTTCCCTCTCTCTGTTCTCTTTCCTGCCATCTCCTTCCTTCCTTCCTTCTCTCCTTCTTTCCTCTTTCCCTTCCTTCCTTCCTTCCCTCTCTCCCTCTCTCTTCTCTCCTTCCTTCCTCTGCTTTCCTTCTTTCCCTCTCTCCCTTCTCTCTTTCCTGCCATCTCCTTCCTTCCTTCCTTCCTGTCCTGGGTATGGTTGTGGGTCTTTTCCTCTTAAAAGGCCAGAGGGCAAGGTTGGCAGGGTGTTTGAGCCTCACGGTCCCCTCTTCCCCTCACCCTTAATGGCCCTCCGTGAAGCAGGAGCCCAAAGGCTGGCACAGGGATGGCAGTGGCCTCACTCGGGCTGCGCCAGTCTCCAAGCCCCAGGAGGAGCGAGAGAGCGGAGATGCCTCCCTCGTCCCTGGCCAGGATAGATTAGATACCCCCCCCACCTCCCCCCCCCCACTGGGGCTTCTTGCTGCCTCAGCTGCTTCCAGAGAGAGGAGGGCATCCATCATCCAGGTGTGGAGGGGCGTCCGTGGAGGCTGCGGGAGCAAAAGCGGGGAGCGCAGAGAAGACGACGGGGGCCGGGAGAGATCCGAGGGGCTGCAGCTCGGCTGCCTTGGCCCAGAAGGGAAGGGTGGGGAAACCCCTGATGGGTGGGCAGGGCGGGCACCGGGCGTCCCCTGGGCAGGCAGGGGGGCATTACATTAATAGGGCTACTCAGGCCTTCCTGCCACCCTCTGCCCTGCCTCCTTTCTTTCCCTCCTTCCTTCCTCTTTTCTATTTCCCTTTCTTTCTTTCCTTCCTTCCCCCTCCATCCTTCTTTTCTCCCTCTTTTCTAACTTCCCCTTTTCTATTTTCTTTCCTCCCTCTTTTCTATTTCCTTTTCTTTCTTCTTTCTGTCTTTCTTTCTTTCCTTCCCTCTCCATCCTTCTTTTCTCCCTCTTTTCTAACTTCCTTCCTTCCCCTTTTCTATTTTCTTTCCTCCCTCTTTTCTATTTCCTTTCCTTCCTTTTTTTATCTTCCTTCCTTCTTTTTCATTTTCATCACTTTTCTCCCTTTCTTTCCTGCCATCTTTCTCCTTCCTTCCTTCCTTCTCCCTCCCTCCCTTCGCCTTCCTCCCTCTCTCCCTCCTTCCCTCTCTTTTTTCTTCCTCCTTCCCTCCTCCTTCCTTCCTTCCTTCCTCCCTCCCTCCCTCCCTTCCCCTTGTCCATCTGGGAGACCTGGTGCCCCACTGCCCAGCTCTTGAGGGCAACAAGTCTGCAGATGCCAACTACAGTCAGGTCTTTGGGAGGGCGGGCGGGTGGGTGAAGGTGGAAGAGGCTCAGCTGCCCACCTGCCCCTTTTCCTGAGGAAGCCCCTCTTCCTGGATTTAGCCTTTGACATCCGCCTGCCCCCCCGCCAGATGTTTCCAGATGCGTCGGCACCACAATCCCCCTAATGCCCAGCCTGCCTGTCCTCCCGGCTAGCCAGGTGATCCGGGAGTAGGGGCGGCGGGTCCTGAAGCCTCGGAGGGCGCCCCTTTGGGGGAAAGGGGTCCCGGGTGCCTCGCAGGAGCTCCAGGCTTTCGTTCAGCCCCCCAGTACCCCCCTCCCCCCTTTCTCTTCTCTCTCCCCCCATTTCCCCCCTCTCCCCCCACCCGGCAGACCCGCAGCTGAAGGGCATCATCACCAAACTCTTCTGCCGGCACGGCTTCTACCTGCAAGCGCATCCAGACGGCAGCATCGAGGGCACGCGGGAAGACGGCAGCGGGTTCAGTAAGCACACCTTCCCCCTTCCCCCCACATCCCGGGGGTCTCTCTCTCTCTCTCTTTCTCGGGGTCTCTGCCTCTCCCCCCCTCCCCCCGCCCCTTTCCTCTGAGCCCCTTCTGCTGCCGTCCCACAACTCTGCCCCCCCCTCAATGGAAGGGGCAGAAAGGCAGCGGGTGGGGGTTGGACTAGAAGACCTCTAAGGACCCTTTTAGCTTTGGTGTTTGGCTCCCGCGGCCCGCACTGCTCAGCAGAAGGAGCCCCCCCCATTCCTAGTCTCCAGGTTTTGGGGTCTCTTTCTGCCTCCCCTCTCCCCAGTTCTGGCCGCGGCGGGAGGAAAGAGGCGGCGCCCTGATGGATGATCTCTGGCGGTCCCGTCTGGCAGGCCGGTGTCTGTCCGGGCACGTGGCCCGTCTCGACCCACCGACAAGCCTGTCCCGTCCCCGTTTCGCAGCTGCCTGGCGACCCACAAGCGGGATTCTCCCCCCGGGAATCGGGGCCATACAGCACACCTGGCAGATGCCCAATTTTTCCCCTCTGCCTCCCCCCCTCCCATCATGGGTCTCCTCACCTGCCCCCACCTCCCCGTCTCCAGGGAGGTCAAAAAAGTCAAGATGGCAGCCCCGGATGCCCCATAAAACGATGCCTCCCTGCCGTTCTGGGCTGACATTTTGACTTTTTTGACTGCAACCGGCCGCCTTGAGTCTTCGGAGAAAGGCGGCATACAAGTTGAACAAATAAATAAATGCAGGGCTGAGAATTACAATGACAGGCAGTCCTCGACTTACAACCGTTTGAAGTTACGACGGCACTGGGGAAAAAAAGGAACCGGGGATCGTTGCTCAGCCTTACGACCGTCGGCGGCGTCCCCGTGGCCGCGGGATCAAAATTCAGACACTTGGCAACCAACTCGGATGGACGACGGTCGTCGCAGCGTCCCCTGGGGGGGGGAGGGGCTCACGCGACCCCCTTTTTACGGCCTTCCGATGAGCCCAGTCCACGGGGAAAGCCCCGGTTTGCTTAATGACCGGGATGCCCCCTGAACGACGTGGCCGAAAAATTGAGGCCAAACAACTGTCTTGATTGGGCTCGGTGGCGGTCGTTAAATCGAGGACCAGCCGTATTTGAATTCTTACCTTTGAAATTTTGTTTCCCCACCCCGAGTCACTTGATGAGATTGGGGGGGGGGGGTCGTCCAAATTAAATTAAATTAACTCGCACCCGGTTATGGGTTCGAATTTCGCCCACTGGGGCACCAATCTCACCTGGGTTGCCAGTTGCCGACCCTGGATACCGTAGCCAATGGGCTGGTCTCCTCTAGACCCTCCCCCCGGGGAGCCAACCCCCCCCCATTTCCTGTTTGCTCCTGGGGTTCTTTATTGTCTGTATCATTTCTGAAGCCCCCTCCCCTCCTTCTCTCCCTGCCCCACAGCCTTCTTCAACCTGATTCCAGTGGGGCTCCGAGTCGTGGCCATACAGAGTACGACGTCTGGACAGTATGTCGCCATGAACGCCGAGGGCTACCTCTACAGCTCCGTGAGTACCCCGACCCCACGGGGGATGTGCAACATGGGCTTCGTTACCCTCAAAACTGGCCGGTTTTCTCTTTTGCCCCACCTTCCTTCCCTTATCTCCCGCCTTCTTCATCCCCTAGAGTCTACCAAGCGTGGCCCCTTTAAGATCCGTGGACTTCAACTCCCAGAATTCCCCAGCCGGCAAATTTTTAGCAGAATATTCAGCATGGATAGGACAAGAACAAATGGGGCTAAATTACTTTTATCCCCCCCCCCTTTTTTTGTTTTTTTTTTTTGGCTAGGGTAACTTTCTTAATAGACAGTGGGAACGCGGAAACCGATGTATTATATCTTGAATTCAGCAAAATGGGGGGGGGGGGAAATTCGCTGGGGAATTCTGGGAATTGTCCAGAGGTCTTAAAAGTTTTCAAGTTTGGAGATTTATCATATAACAGTCGACGGTCTTTTTCCCCGCCTGCCCCCCACCCACCCAAGCCCCACTCCTCTCTTCCACATCCGCTGCCCCCTCCCCCAATTTCAACCCTTCCCACCGGCACAGCTGGGAAGGACCAGGCGCCACCCAAAGCTGCCTAAAGCAGGGGGTCCCAACCTTTTCGGCTTCGCGAATCCGTGGCCGGGAGAGGGGCTCGCCACTTCCACGACCCGGGTTCGAACAGACCGTGGCCCAAAATGGGGCAGCGGTCCGGGAGTTGTGGACCCCTGGTGGACGAATGGTTTCCAGCATTTGCATTTTGAGGTGGGGGTTTTTAGTAAGTGCCCTTTCATTAATTAATTAATTAATTAATTAATTACCCTGTCCAGGGTGCCAAGCCCACCCAGTTCTCTCGTGCAAAAATGGCCACGAAGGGAACACATCTATCTGGTATCCAACCTTTTTTCCCCCCCCGTCCCTTCTGCTCCCCCCTACCCTCAATCTGACCCCTGCCACCCTCTCTCCTTCCCTCCCATAGCCAAGTTTCTGGTGATATCTGGTTCCCCCCCCCCACTTTATTCTCCGAAGCAGTTCATGTGTGGGGTGATTTGGGGACCCCGTGTCCGCTTTGGGAGCTACTCCGGATCTAAAGCAGACCCTGGTTGAAATAATTCTACTTTATGGTAAAGTTCTGCTAAAAAGTCGGAAAGTACCTATCTCTTCCCACCCCCACCCCCCTCCTATAAAGTCCAGGAAACTTGGGAGGGTTTCTTTTCAGCTGTTGTTCTCACTTCCTTATTCTTTGTCTGGGCTCAGCAACCGTTTATCTAACTGTTTGGTTTTTTTTAGTCTGTGACTCTTCTGTCTTCCAAGGTCACCATTACACTCTAGACTAGAGCAGTGTTTGTCAACCTGGGCCACTTGAAGATGGGTGGATTTCAACTCCCAGAATTCCCCAGCCAGCTTCAATTCTGGGAGTTGAAGTCCACCCATCTTCAAGTGGCCCAGGTTGACAAACACTGCTCTGGAATTTGATTTGAAAAGAAGATTTGGGCATGGGAAGTGGGTCTCTCTCACACATACAGAGTACCCCTATTTATTCCTTTTTGTGGCACCCCTTCCTAGCTCCAAAGACCCTTCATTTCCAATGCCCCCCCCCCCAATAACGAGACTCAAAGGCTCCCTGGACCCTCTACGTTGCAAGGGAGAAGCCCCCTTAACCTGCCCGTTTCCAAGCAACACCCAGCAGGTCCAAATGAAGGAAACACCCCCCCACCCCCAATCACAGTTCTACAAGACGGTGGCTGAATTTTGTACGCCTCTACAGGAAGTCCTGGACGAACGACCGTTTGTTTAGTGACGGAAGTTGCAACAAAAGCGACTTACGACCGTGTTTCAGACATACGACCGTTCGCAGCGTAGTCATTGATCAAAATTCAGACGCTTGGCCACCGGTTCATATTTATGACGGTCGCGGTGTCCCTGGGGGTGGGGGTGGGGTGTTAGGTCACCTTTTGCGATTTTTCTGGCAAGCGGGGAAGCCAGGTTCACTTAACAACGGTGTTCCTCACTGAAGAATTGCAGTGATTCGCTTAACGACCGTGGCAAGGAAGGTCGTAAAATAGGGCAGAGCTCACTTAGCCGTTGTCTGGCTTAGCAACGGAAATTTTTGGGCTCATAAGCTGAGGACTACCTGTACATCGAATCACAGGGATGGAAGGCACCTCAGAGATCTTCTAGTCCAACCCACGGCTCAAGGCAGGAGACGAGTGGAAATTCTGGGCTCATTTACGGACGTAAACCGAGGACGCCTTCTATTCCTTGTCCTTCTTATGCCCCTCCGTGTTTTTTCATCCCTCCTTCCTTCTCTTCTTCAAAGACAAGTATCCAAGATCGTTTAATGACAATCAAAAGAGCTTGGGAGAAATTTGGCTGGGGGTGGGGGTTTATAAATTGAATAAAATAAAATAAATAAATAAATAAACATCCCCCCCCCCATCCCCAAAACCACCAGAGAAAGGGGGGGGGGAGGAAAAAAAAGGATGTTTTGTGCTGGGACATTTTGCTCTGATTAATGTTATGGCTCTTTGGCTTCCTTCCATCTCTCCATTCTGGGAAGGCAAAAAAAAAATAATAATAATAGAATAAAAATAAAAAATAAATCCAGCTGGATTATCGGGGTGATTTCTTTGAGGAATGCTGGGTTAAGGCAGAGACGAGCATCGCCACCTGGTGGCCGGTCCCTGCTATGACACCCCACCCATTTGGCCTAAATCCGGGCCAGAGAAGGCGGCTACGGAAAATCTTGTTTTAAGACGAGCGAAATGGAGGCATTTACAAAGGGATTAGCAGAGCAGGAACATGGGTTTGCCTTTAATCCTTTTGTAAAAATAAAATAAAAAAATAAAATCCTGCCTCCCAATCCCTTCGACCGTTATGGAAACGAAGAGACTTTTAAGATTTGCGTGCCTTTTGGAAAATTCCCGGCCTTTAAAAAAAAACACAGGATGGGATTATTTTACAGATTTTTTTGGGGTCGGCCTCGAATCAAAACTGGGGGTGGCCTGTTAGTGAGGCAGGCTGCATATAAATTTAATACGGGGGATCCTCGAATTACGACCATAACGGAGCCCCCAATTTACGTTGCTAAGCGAGGCATTTGTTAAGTGGAATTTCGTCCCGTTGTACGACCTTTCTCTCTGCCGTTGTTAAGGGAATCACGACAGTTGATTTCTCACACGGTTGTTAAGCGACTCTGGATTTCCCCGTGGACTTTGCCGGTTGGAAGGTCGCAGACAGGGGATCGCGCGACCCTCCAGGACTCTTGCGACCGTCATAAATTCGAGTCGGTTGCCGAGCTCCTGAATTTCGATCACGTGAATGCTGGGGAGTGCTGCAACGGTTGTAAGTGTGAAACTATGTTCAGAAGTCGCTTTTTCCCGTGCCGTTGTAACTTTGAATGGTCGCTAAACGAATGTTTGTAAGTCGAGGACTATCTGTAACTCAATAAGACTTTTTTAAAAAAAATTGGAAAGCCAGTTAGAGGGGTTTCAGAGGGACACCCCCCCAAAAAAGAAGGGTTTGAACCCTGTATTTTGCCTTTGGTCTTTCTTTTCCCGTCCTCGTTCCTGCACAAACAACCAGATCTACAAATGTAGAGTTCAAAGGTAGCTACTTTATTGTTTTCTGCCTGTAATACAGGAATCTTCCCAGACTGGCAGATTCAGCTGGGAAAATCCAGGCTAAAAAGTCATTTAAAGGGAGTCAGGCCTTATTATCCTCCCCTGTTTTCTTATCACAGGGGTGGGGAAGGGTGGCCCCTTTTACGACTTGTGGGCTTCAACTCCCAGAATTCCTGAGCCTCGGGAATTCTGGGAGTTGAAGTCCATAAGTTGTAAAAGGGCCATCGTTCGCCAACCCCAACTTAATAAGTCCAAACTAATTCTCCCTTTGATCCCTTCTCCCGATTGGTGGGCAGTGGGGCAGTTGGGCACTTTATTAAGGGGAGGGGGTCAAGAGGGGGTCTTTCTCTTCCTGCAGGGCATAACTTTCCTCCCCCCTCCCCGCCCCCAGGCTCACTTCACCGCCGAGTGCCGCTTCAAGGAATGCGTCTTTGAGAATTACTACGTTACCTACTCCTCCACCCTCTACCGGCAACGAGAATCTGGCCGCTCCTGGTACCTGGGCATCAACCGAGAAGGGCAAGTGATGAAGGGAAACCGAGTCAAGAAGACCAAGGCCTCAGCCCACTTCCTGCCCAAACTGCTGGAAGGTAGGCGAAGGTCCTTGGGCGGCTGGGCAAATCCTCCCAAGCCCTCGAGTGGGTTGGTGGAGGCGGGGGGGGGGAGAGGGGTTGGTGGGGCAGGGAGGGCTCCGGAGACGGCCTGAAGTTGGAGAAATGAAAGGAAGTCAGCTTGTCTTCAACAGCTGCTAGTTGTTGGATGGAGTTTCAGTTTAACTTCCTTCCTTCCTTCCCTCCTCTTCCTTTCCTTTCTTTCTCCTTCCTTCCTTCCCTTCCTTTCTTTGTCCTTCCTTTCTTATCCCCTCCCTCTCTGCCTCTTTCCATCCTTCCTTCCTTCCTTT
>WNWU01000130.1:551042-563751 GCA_012654045.1 Ptyas mucosa
TTTCTTTTCTTTTCTTTTCTTTTCTTTTCTTTTCTTTTCTTTTCTATAGGGTTTAGCTGGGGGGGAGGGGACAGTGGTGCCAATTGTCAGGCCGACCGCACCCTCCGGTGTGACCTAGCCAGTTCCCGTTTCCCTGGGGGGACCATTCCTTCCCGGGTGCCCCTGAGTTCCCCTTCTCTGCCCAGCCTGGAGGGAGGGTCCATCTGCCCCTGGACGCCCCCTGGACTGCCCCCAGCCCCACCCCATCCCGGAGCTGCAACCGGAGAGGCTCCTGCCGTCTTTGGCTGCCCTTCCCGGGACAGCTGGCCGGGCGGAAATGCCTTCAGCAGCTGGGTAATAATCCCCCACTCCTCCCCCCCCAAGGAACTCGAGCCGACCCTTCCCCGGCATTTGGGGAGTTGGGGGCGGGCCAGCAGGCAGCTTCCCGGGATCAGGGGGAGGTGGGGGGGCAAGCGCGGCCAGGAAAGCTTGTTCTGCCTGGAGCCCAGGCCGGTGAGGGGACGCCATGCCCACCTGGGTGGTCTTTGGGGGGCTCCTCTGGATGCTGACCGCTTCAGGTAGGTCTGGGAGCCCCCCCCCTACTTGAACCCGACTTTCCCCCTAAATTGTGCAAGGCGGGAGGTGTCCGCCTGCAGGGCGCTTGCAAGGCAAGAGGGAGCCCCCCACCCCAACTCCTCTCTTCTCCCCCCCACCTCTCCCCTCTGCAGTCGCGGGGGTCTCCGAAGTCGAGCTGGACCTGAGAGCGTGGCTCCTCGAGAATTACACCGCCACGGTGCTTCCCGTCCGCCGACTCTCTCAAAAGGTCCCGGTGAGGTTGGGCATGTCGCTCTCGCAGCTGATCAGTTTAGTAAGTCAGGGTCGCTGAGCGGGACGGAGGGGGTCCTCCTGGGGGAAGGGACAGGGCAGGAACCCTGGGAAGGGTGGGAGGGAAGCCCCAGATTTTGCCCACACCAAGCCCCGGCTTCCTTCCCTTCCGCTGGGCAACCGGGAATACAAGATATAGAATAAAGGGCCCTTAGAGATCTTCTAGTCCATCCCCCTTTACCAAGCAGGAGACCCGTATTATACCACTCGGGACAATTAGCTCTTGGATTCAGCCGCCTCTGGAGGACCCCTGGCTCCCTCCCACCCCATAAGTCCAAAGGCCGCCAATAGAGAGTGGCTGGGGAGGATGGGGCGTGGAGTGCTGCTGGTCTCTCCCTTCTGAGTATCTGAGTGGGCACAGACCGGCTTCTTTGTCCCCCTTGGGGTGCAAGTCACAGGCCGAGCCCCCCCCCCCCCAAAATCTATAAGATTTATTTTGGGCAGCGGCTGTGCGGGCTGTCCTTGCCCCCCCCCCGGAGCTTTGCACGCTTGGTACCAAGTGTGCAAGAGGCCGGCGGAAGCAGCAACAGCTGAGAAGGCAGCTATTAATAACTCATCGTCCACTGCCGGTCCTGCCCGGAGCTGGTGTCTCCTGGTGCCTGGGGGGAATTGGGGTGTTTTAGGGACTGTGGGACTGAAAGGAGGCCTTCCCCACTGGTCTCTGGGGATGGGACAGGGCAGGGGACTGGTTGAGCCGGCCCCCAGGCCCTAATTTTGGGGAGGGGGGCTGTGATCTACTTCGAAGCATCTCTGTGTCCACTTGCTGGATCGGCCAGCCTCACTTTCTCATCGTGGGAGGATAGAGCCAGTGTGGTCTTGATTGAAGAACCAAGCTAAAAACCAGGAGATGGTGAGTTCTAGTTTCACCTTGGGCATGAAAGCCAGCTGAGTGAGTTTGGGCCAATCACCAGGTGTTGAGGAGTTCTAGTCCCGCCTTAGGCATGAAAGCTGACTGGGTGACTTTGGGCCAATCACCAGGAGATGGTGAGTTCTAGTTTCACCTTAGGCATGAAAGCCAGTTGGGTAACTTTGGGACATTCATTAGGAGATGGTGAGTTCTAGTTCTGCCTTCGGCATGAAAGCCAGCTAGGTGACTTTGTGCCAATCACCAGGTGCTGAAGAGTTCTAGTCCTGCCTTAGACTAGGTGATTTGGGCCTGTGCTTACCTCACAGCACAGTTGTTATGCTGGGGAAAATAGGAGGAGGCAGCAGTATTAAATATTTTTTGCCACCTGGAGTTATTTACAAAAAAGTAATATAGGTTGGTTATAAATAAATTGCTGTAAGATAAAGGAAGATAAGTAGGATGAGGGAGAGGAAAGGAGACGAGGGGAGGGGAGAGGAGATGAGGGGTGGGGAGAGGGGAGGGGAGGGGATGGGAGAGGGGAGGAGAGAGGGGCGGGGAGGGGAGGGAATGTTCAAGCCCTACAAGTGAATGTAGCTCACTTATATGAGCTACTTGTGGTTCAGTACCTTGCAGTCACACTCTGTGAACTCTGGGGAAGGGGGATGCTTGGGGGAAACCGAAAGTAGCGACTGTATGAAGCTGCCTCAATGTCACCCAGCTGGAAGAAGGAATGGAGCCACTTACCAGACCAAGCTTGGACTGACCATTATGAAAACATCTCCTCTGGACCTGATTGGTCATGGGGCGGGGGATGGGGGGGATGAGCCAGTGGTGGGTTCTGTGGGCGTGGCTTGGTAGGCGTGGTGTGGCTTGGTGGGCGTGGCTGGGTGGGCATGGCAGGGGAAGGATACTGCGAAATCTCCATTCTCTGCCCATTCCTGGGGGAAGGATATTGCAAAATCTCCATTCCCACCCCACTCTGGGGCCAGCCAGAGGTGGTATTTGCCGGTTCTCCAAACTATTCAAAATTTCTCCAGAACCGGTCGGAATCTGCTGGATTTCACCTCCAGGGTGAGCCATGGAAGGGCAGTTAAGGGAGGAAAAAGTGGAACTTAGGGATTTGGGCGTGCGATTCTCAGTCCTGGCTTTGCACCACTGCGATACCCTCTAACAAAACTACCGTATTTTTCGGAGTATAAGACGCACCTACCTTTTTTGGTTGTTGGGGTTTTTTTTAAGTTTTTTTTTTTAAGACAAGTACACATACAAACATACAATGTATTTTCTTTGACCAGAGTATTTGGCTGGTTCACAAATTTAAACGGTGTTTAGTATTTCAATTAAATTTACAATTTCTATAGTTCCTTTTTGCCATATTTATTCCTCATCTATTTTTTTAAAAAAACCAATATTACCCTTCATTCTCATCTCTAATCTTAATCAAATTCAATTTTTCTCTTCTATTCTATATTATACCCTTTCCCATTGTCATCTATTTTTATATCCATCTTCAAATTGGTTAATTATTTAATATTACAATTGTTTAATACAAATTCAACATTTTTATATAAATCAATTAGTTATATAATTATCTTTTTTGTATATTAATCAATATGAACATGAATATTCCAATTATTTCCATGCAATCCAATTTCTTACAAATCAATTATATTTATCAATAATAATAAGCCAGATAATTTCCCCCATATATTCCTCCAAAACACAACTTAACCATTTCTGCTTTCAACACAATATACAATTAATAGCATCTCAATTATTACAATTCCCTAGTTAAATAGAGCTTTTTTTCTTTTGTGTTTTAAAATCTTGAACTCTCCTCTTTTGCCCTAAATTTCACATTGTTTGCACCTACCTTTTTTGGTGAGCAAAAAGAAAAAGAAATCTCTCTCCCTGCCTCATTTTGTCACGTTGCAGCAGAGCCTGCTTTACTTTCAGTTTCGTTTTAGCTAGGGGGAAAAAAATCTGCTCCAGCACTCTTTGCAGGAAGCAAAGAGCTTGCAAAACAAGAGCTTGCAAAATAGCCTGGGCAAAACAGCTGAGAGCAAATCAGCTGAGAGTTGGGAGGCCGATCTAATCAACTTGTGCTAATTAGCCTATGCTGAAGCTGAATGGGGCTGTTTTTTCTTGCTGTTTGCTTGTAAGGAGGTAACTGCTGGGAGGCAGAGGCTAAAGGGTGGGGGCCAGTGGGTGGGCAGGACTACATTCGGTGTATAAGACGCACCTAAATTTTCACCCCCTTTTGGGGGGTAAAAAAGTGCGTCTTATACTCCGAAAAATACAGTATACCTTTCTCAGCAAACGGAACCAATTTAGGATAGGTCCTGTTCAGAGGTTTGAACTGTGGCAGGTCTGGCAACTTAGCAATGGCGGTTTGTGCCAAATCCTGGCCTGATTTCCTTTTTTTCTAAGAAACCAGGCGAGGCAGCAAATGGGGGGGGGAAATGCCTCTTTTTCGAGTCATCGCAATATAACCGTCTGCTGGAAGAATTAAATCATGCGTATTTCAAAGCCGAAGGGTTTAAAGAGCGAATAAAAGCATTTCCTTGGAGGGAGAGATCCCAAGGAGAGCCTTCCCCCCACAAAGAAACCTCCTCCCCTTAGCCAAGCATGGACCCCTTCCCAGGACTGGGCTAGCCGAGGATTCTAGAACCTTGGAGGGAGTCCCCGAGGTCATCTTGTCAATCTCCTTTTCAGTGCTGGAGTCCAAACAAAGGCCTAGGGTCCAGCATTAGCATGAACCCATCCACCACAGGGGGGGGCAGCCCCTCCCTCAGAAACTGGCTCTTCCTGGGAGGGTGTTCCCCCCACTTTTTTTTTTCCGAGTGTTGAAAGTCCAAGCAATATGGAGGCTCCGGAAAGCACACAAATACACGTTTTTTTTCCTAGAATGAAAAGGATGAAGAGCTGACCACAAAGGGCTACTTGGACCAGGTAAGTTTTAAAAAAAACACAAAGCATGGACTGCCATCTTGACTTTTTTGCCCTCTGTGGACTCTTCTGCCTCTGCGTTAGAAAAGCAGGGATGGTTTCCTCGAACTTTCTTGTTCGCGGAGGGCCAAACAGGTGGAGAAATTTGAGGCTGGAGTAGAAGAGAGAGCAGCTATTTGAGGGTGGGGGAAAGGAAGAGAGAGACACGGGTTCGAGGACACCTGTGTAGAGACTGTGAGGAGGGGAGTGTCTGGGCCTCTAGCAAGAGGGATGTTGCCTATAACAGCCACGAAGCGCAGAGTTTCCAGGCAGCTGAGCCCATCGACGTGGCTCCATCTGGGTTGCCAAAAATTGAAGACATCCAGAAAAACTCAGTCGGTCTCCAATTTCTGCCCAGTATCTCCTTCTTGAGTCTTACGCTGTGCCATAGACATATAGTCCTCAACTTACAAGCACAATTGAGCCCAAAATTCCTCTTGCTATGCGAAGCAGTCCTTAAGTGAGTTTTGCCCTATTTTACGACCTTTCTTGCAAAACATTGTTAAGTGAATTGTTGCCGTTGTTAAGTGAGTCACATGGTCATTAAGCGAATCTGGCTTCTTCGTGGAAGGTCGCCAAAGCGGATCATGTGACTCCAGGATGCTGCAACAGTCATAACTACATGCCGAGCGTCTGAATTTTGATCATGTGATCTTGGCGATGCAGCGATGGTCGTAAGTGTGAAAAATGGTCATAAAGCCCCTTTTTGTAACTTTGAACAGTCACTAAATGATCTGTTGTAAGTCAAGGACTGCCTGTTGTTTATAAAATTGTAATTCATTAACTTTCTGGCTGGTCTATAATTTTTCCCTTTTTTTCCTACTTGATTCTTCCATCCTCTTCCTCGCCCAACTTTCCTTTCTCCCTCAGGAGTGGATTGACTATCGGCTTACCTGGAATCCGGCCGAATTCGAAGGAATCACATCCATCCGACTCAGTGCAAGCGAAGTGTGGCTCCCGGATATCGTTCTCATGAACAAGTGAGCTTTCATGAGGACTAGAATCTTGATGCTGGTCTTGTCAATAACTGTTGGGGTAGGATAGGGTGTTGGAGATAACAGCAGCCTCTCACTCTCTCAGAATAGGGCTGGAAGGGATCTTGGAGGTCTTCTAGTCCAACCCCCTGCTCAAGCAGGAGACCTTATACCATTTCAGACACAAATGGCATTCTAATCTCGTTTTAAAAACCTCCACAACTTCTGGAGTCAAGGAGTTCCACTGGTTAATTGTCCCCACTGTCAGGCCGAGATTTTTGAGCGTCTCATTTTCCCATCGAAGGGAGAGCTGGTTTTCCTTTTCTCGTCCACCAGAGACGGCGTCTCTCTCGTCTCTTTTTCCATCCAGCAATGATGGCGTCTTCGAAATTGCTCTCAGCGTAAACGTCCTCGTGCACCACAACGGGAAGGTCCAGTGGCAGCCCCCAGCCCTTTATCGGAGCAGCTGCAGCATCCAGGTTCGACTCTGCTCCCTCCGCATGATGGGCTTTATAGTTCAGCCTATTTGCAACCGCAGTTGAACCCAAAATTTTCCGTCGCTAAGCAATGCAGATTTTAAGTGAGTTTTGGCTCATTTAATGACCTTCCTTGCCACAGTTGTTAAGTGAATCCCTGCTGTTGTTAAGTTAGTCATATGGTTGTTAAGCGAATCCACCTTCCCCAATGCTTGTTAGGAGGTCGCAAAAGGGGATCACGCAACCCTGGGACGCTGTGACCGTCATAAATACAAGTCCGTTGCCAAAAGTCTGAATTTTATTCACCTGACCATGGGGATGCTATAACAGTTATAAGGGTGGAAAATGGTCATAAGTCATAGTTGTAAGTTGAATAGTTGTAAGTCGAGGACTGCCTGTATTTCATTCTAACCACTGCACTGCCGTGCCTCTTTAACGGCCTCCTTGCTTAGCAATGGAAATTGCGCTTCCAATCGTGGCTGTAAGTCGAGGACTGTTTCATGAAGGAGGACGTTGTTCCCGGCCTTCGCCAAGGTGGCAGATGCTCCCTCGGTTCTCCCGCTTGTGTTTTTGTGCGATTGCAGGTGACCTATTTCCCGTTTGATTGGCAAAACTGCACGATGGTTTTCCGCTCGTACACGTACGACGCCTCGGAAATCACCCTTCTGCACCCCGTCAACGAGAAAGGGCAGGAAGTGAAAGAGATCCTGATATACGAAAACACGTTTATCGGTGAGGAAAAGTTGCCCGATTTGTGCCCGCGGTGGGGCAACGCTTGCCCGTTCGCTGCACGAACCGAAATACGTGATCAAAATTGAGGTTGCGCAAAACCCGCACACCAGCTTCGTTCAGCTAACCAAGGAAGGCTTTCACGGGAACCCCGTCTTCCGTTTGCAATGCATACAATGTTGTTGTCAGCCCGGAAGCCATATTGGAGCGTGTTCAAGGCTGCCACAGCCAGGCCGGCTGAAGCTGTGGGAACGGGAGTGGGGAGACAGAGACAGCTGGGGATCCGTAGCCAAAATAAAATTCTTTTCCCTGAGAACCAAGGTCATTCTCATCAGGTGCTGGGAAGCCGTGGACTGAATCCAACTGAATTGGGACTGTGATCTGATTGGACCGTGTGGATGGGCGTGTGACCTGGGGGCAAGGACTTTGGGGTTTGGTTTGGGTGGGGAAAACCTCGGGTCCTTCAGAGTCAGTTTTTCACCAGCTGTGCCAATATGACTTTCCTAATAGATCCATACTTCAAGGAAACTCCAGAGTTTGGATTGCATTGGGTCTGTTACTTGGAACCCTGACACTAACCCGACTCTGAATGGCCCGAGGTTTTCCCCACCCAAACTGGGGGTCCTTGTCCCCAGGTCACACGTCCATCACATGCACGTGTACATGGCCCCCCTGTCGCGAGAAAATGTTGCATACGCTTGTGGTGCGCGCACAGGTATACACAGGTGCTTGTCCCTTCCACAATATCATCCCCTCTTTCCTCCATTCCCCCCACTCTGGGCCGCCAACCCGGAAAGTTTGGGGAAGTCTGTCTTAAGGCCATCCTCAAAGGGATCTGGAGCAGGGGGGCCTTCTATCTTGGGTCAACCGAACCCAGAATTGATCTACAAAATCCCCCCTTTTGCGCGCACCGTCCTCTCCGGAACTCCCCGGCTTTGTCCAGCTCCATCTTTCTGGGCCCTTCCTCAGTCTGCTCAAAGAACAAGAGGGCTTCTTGGCTGTGAGGGAACCTCCCGGCCTCACTGGAGGAAACCCTAACCCAGGGGTCAGCAACGTTAAACACTCAAAGAGTCACAAAGGTCCTAACCGGAAGCCCCCGTTCAATTCTGGAGCTGACTGGAAGTCAGTTCCCTCACCATAGAGTCTCCTCCTAGCATGGCATCCTTTTTCCTCTACCTGTCCTAATCGAAAGCCCTAGCAATTGTGGAGCTGACCAGCAACAGGGAGCCGCAGCAGAGGGATGAAAGAGCCACATTTGGCTCCAGAGCCACGGGTTGCTGACCCCTGCCCTAACCCTTTCTTTCAGAGGTCCTCCCTCCTTTCTTTCCCCAGACAACGGGCAGTGGGAGTTCCAGCACAAACCCTCCCGCAAGAACACTCATCCGAAAGATCCGCTCTATGAGGACATCACTTTCTACCTCATCATCCGCCGTAAACCGCTCTTCTACCTCATCAATGTCATCATCCCTTGTATCTTGATCACAATCCTGGCCATCTTCGTGTTTTACCTCCCGCCGGATGCTGGTGAGCCGAACATGAGTGGCTTCATGTTCTTTCGTGGCAGACCAAGGGGGGGAGGGGGTTTCGGTCTAGGACAACTCGCTCCGGGACAAGAAGGACGCTAATCTCGAAGAAATGGCAGAATAGAATCATTCGAAAAAAGGAAGGACAAAATGAAATGTGAATGACAGCAATGAAAAGGTGGTTGTAAATAAGTTGAATTGTTGAGTTGTCCTATGGCGAGTTGGCCCGGTGGTGAGTTGGCCGCAGCAAGACGGCTGCGGCGAGTTGGCCCATTCTGTACGGGGCCCGTCTTCCCTTTGAGCTCATTCGCTTGAAACAGCACGAGATTGTTTCCACCGGGTACCCCAAATCCCCCCCGAACCCCAAACCTCTACGTTCTACAGCCGGGAACCTCTTCCACAACAGTGGAGAGGCTGTGGAGGTCCCAGCAGTAGAAAGCGGGGTTTGGGATTTTGGGGGGAGGGACATAGAATATCAGGGCACATTTGAGACAGTTAGCAAAATTGGCTCCGTCCCATCTTCACAAAGTCCCCCTCGCCTTAACTCCTCTCCAGCTTCTCGTTTTTCCCGGGGGGGGGGCTCCTCCAAGGATCCCTCAGGTAGAGCTCCTCCTTTTAAAGGGGGGGTGTCTAAGAAGGAAGAGAGGGAGCACCCCATATTCTATATTCTAGATATGTTCTGTATTCTGCATTGTTCTGTTCTGTTCTGTTCTGTTCCGTTCCGTTCCTCTCCTCTCGTCTCCTCTCCTCTTCTGCCTTCCCTTCCCTCCACTCCCCTTCCCTTCCGTCTTTCCTTTCCTTCCCTCCCCTCCCCTCTCCATCCCTCCCCTCCCCGCTCCTCTCTTCTCCTTTACTTTCCTCTTCTTTCCTCCCCTCTCCTTTCTTTCCCTCCCCTCCCCTCTCTTCTTCTTCCCTTCCCTTCTCTCCCCTTTCCTTCCCTTCCCTTCCCTCTCCTCTCCTCTCCTTTCCATTCCAATTTCATAGGGAAGTTCCTGCCGTTTGAAGCCGGTTCTCCTTCCCGGGGAATTTCAGTGCAAACCCTATTTTTTTCCCCCCCGCCTGAACCTCCTCCTGCTGTGGATGATCCCAGCTGAGCTGCCTCTTCCCGGGCTGGGCTGGGCTGGGCTGGGCTGGGGGGTCCTTGGCCCGAAGCCCGACCTCTCTTTCTCCTTGACCCAGGCGAGAAGATGACCCTCTCCATCTTCGCTCTGCTCACCCTCACCGTCTTCCTGCTGCTGCTGGCCAAAAAGGTCCCCGAGACGTCCCTGGCGGTGCCCATCATCATCAAGTACCTGATGTTCACCATGATCCTGGTCACCTTCTCCGTCATCTTCAGCGTGGTCGTCCTGAACATCCACCATCGCTCGCCCGGCTCCTACAAGATGCCCTTCTGGGTCAGGCAGGTAAAGCGGGCCGGGGGATCCTCCTCCCCTTGGGCCCCCTGAGCCGGGCGGTTGACCGGAAGGCCTTTCGTGACCCAGCTAGGGAACATCCTCAGTGGGACAAGGATGACGGATGGACCTCATCGACATCACTGATGATGTCACTTGGTTGGATGATAAAATGTCCACAAGAAAATACACAGCTCAGAGATTGCCCCCCACGGTCCTCCTCCTCCTCCTCTTCATCCTTCTACTTCTCCATCCCTTCTTCTCCTGCTCCTTTCTTCTCTTCATCTTTCTCCATTCCTTCTTCTCCTCCTCCTCCCCTTCTCCTTCTCCATTCCTTCTCCTGCTCCTTTCTTCCTTCTCCTCCTCCTCCCCTTCTCCTTCTCCATTCCTTCTTCTCCTCCTCCTTTCTTCTCTTCATCCTTCTCCATTCCTTCTTCTCCTCCTCCTTTCTTCCTTCTCCTCCTCCTCCTCCCCTTCTCCTTCTCCATTCCTTCTCCTCCTGCTCCTTTCTTCCTTCTCCTCCTCCTCCTTCCTCCACTCCACAAACCCCCCTCCCTTCTAGCACTGATGATGTTCCCTAGTTGGGTGACAAAACGTCTGGAAGAAAACCACCCAGCTCAGAGAGCACCCAGGACCCCACAAACGAACCCCAATCTACAAATATTCTCTTCTATTGGTAGTTTAAGAATTATTGTCTCTACTGCCCATATGACCCTCCGGCCATCAATGGAGGGTTTCAACCGAGGGGGTCGATCTATGGATTTAGCCTCTGGTGGGATCCAGTGTGATGTGAGCCTCCTAGGAAAGCCAGAGAACTGCTCCTCCTCCATCGATCCCTCGTCCTGCATCCAAAGGGGGAGATCTGACCCGTGAGTAGGATCAGGGTGTCCTGGGAGTCCAGGTGCTAAGCCTGGGCCAGGACTGTCCTGCGGCTGCCCAAAGAGCCAGTTGTCAGTGTCCCAAAGGATGCCCTAATTAAATCATGAACCTCGAGCCAAACTTCAAAAGAAATCCAGTTATTTATTAGGAGCTTCATGTCCGCACGTTCCCGAGTGAAGCCAACTCTGACCCCAGGTAATTTACGCCCCAATCATGACCCTGTTTCCCACCTCCCCCCAGGGTGTGTCATCAATCACATTCGCCAACGGAGCCCGGGTTGTAGAGATCACTCCCCTCCGGCCACTGTGGGTAACCCTGGGAGACAGCCTTGAGAGAGAGATGCCTGGAATGTGCTCCTGTCTTTGGCTGCCACGCTGCTTCGTCGGTTTCCCATCCCCCTTGGCCTATGGCAACTCGAGAGCAGGCCAGGGATGCTTTGCGAGTTGACACCAGTGAGATCTTGGGTTGGAAGGAGCAGAAGAACAGAGTTGGAAGGGACCTTGGAGGTCATGTAGTCCAACCCACCCAAGCAGGAGACCCTACGCCATTTCTGACCGATGTCAGCCCATTTATCTCACTTTTTGTTTTATTTTACTTTAGATTAACATTTATTTATTTTTGCACTGTTTAAATTGTGTTATTTTAAAGCTCTGCTTTCTGGGTGGAAAAGTCAGGCGGTCAGTCGGGTTCAAAAGAGGAGGAGAAACGGAGGAATATTCTCTTCCTTCCTTCCTTCCTTCTTCCTTCCCTAGGTCTTCATCCACAGGCTCCCTCGGTATCTGTGCCTGCAGCGTCCGAAGCCGGAGCAGCCCCTCCAGCCCCCCCCTCTGCCCCCCAAGGAGACCTTGGTGAAGAGCAGCCGCTACGCCAACGAGTATTTCATCCGGACCCCCACCTACGACTTCTCCAAGCCCAACAGGTAGAAACCGGGGGGGGGGGGCTTTAGGGCAGGAAAGGAATGCAGAGGGAGGGAGGGAAGGAAGGAGGGAGGAAGAGAGGGAGGTGAAAGGAGAGGAGGGAAGGAGGGAGGTGGGGAGAGAGGGAGGGGAGGGAGGGAGCAGAGGAGGGAGGGAGAGGGAGAGTGGGAAGGAAACAACAAAGGAGGGAGAGAGAGAGAGGAAGGAAAGGAGGAAAGGAATGTAGAGGGAGGGAGGGAAGGAGGGAGGGAGGGAAAAGGAGAGGGAGGGAGAGAGGAAGAGAGGGGAGGAAAACAAAGGAGGGAGAGAGAGAGAGGAAGGAAAGGAGGAAAGGAATGCAGAGGGAGGGATGGAAAGAGGAAGAGAGGGAGGTGAAAGGAGAGGAGGGAAGGAGAGAGGTGGGGAGGGAGGGAGGGAGGGAGGGGAGGAAGCAGAGAAGGAGGGAGAGAGGGAAGGAGGGAGGGAGGGAAAAGGAGAGGAAGGAAGAGAGGGAAGGAAACAACAAAGGAGGGAGAGAGAGAGGAAGGAAAGGAATGTAGAGGGAGGGAAATAAGGGAGGGAAGGAGGAAGGAGGTGAAAGGAAAGGAGAGGAGGGAAGGAGAGAGGTGGGGAGAGAGGGAGCAGAGAAGGAGGGGGAGAGAGAAGGAGGGAGGGAACAGGAGAGGGAGGGAGAGGGAGAGAGGGAAGGAAATAGCAAAGGAGGGAGAGAGGAAGGAAGGGAGGAAAGAAAGAGAGGGAGGAAAGGAGAGGGAGGAAGGGAGGAAAGGAAATAGGGAGGGAGGAACGAGGGACGAACAGAGGGAGGGAGAGAGAGGTGGAGGAAAGGAGAAGGAGGAGGACATGAGAGAGAAGGAGGGAGGGAGAGAGGAAGAGAGGGAAGGAAACAAGAAAGGAGGGAGAGAGGAAGGAGAAAAGGAATGTAGAGGGAGGGACGGAAAGAGGAAGAGAGGGAGGTGAAAGGAGAGGAGGGAAGGAGAGAGGTGGGGAGGGAGGGAGGGAGGGAGGGAGGGAGGGGAGGAAGCAGAGAAGGAGGGAGAGAGGGAAGGAGGGAGGGAGGGAAAAGGAGAGGAAGGGAGAGAGGAAGAGAGGGAAGGAAACAACAAAGGAGGGAGAGAGAGAGG
>WNWU01000131.1:11442-25967 GCA_012654045.1 Ptyas mucosa
GAATAGAATAGAATAGAATAGAATAGAATAGAATAGAATGGACCTCAGAGGTCTTCTAGTCCAACCCCCTGTGAAAGCAGGAGACCTGACACCATCCACGTCAAATGGTTGAAAACTATTATTGAAAACCTCAAGTGATGGAGCACCCACAACTTCTGGTGGCAAGCTGTTCCACTGGTTAATTCTCCTCACTGTTAGGAACTTCCTCCTTGAATTCCAGGTTGTTTCTTTCTTTAGTTAGGAGTCCATGTGCACAGGTAGCTCCTGACTTACAACCATTCATTTAGTGACTGTTCAAAGTTACAACAACGATGATTTTAAAAAAGTGAGTTATGACCGTTTTTCACTCTTACGACCATTGCAGCCTCCCCAAAATGCAGACCCTTGGCAACTGACCCGTACTTACGACAGTCTCAATACCCCAGGGGTCCCATGATCCCCTTTTTGCAACCTTCTGGCCAGCAAAGTCCACGAAGGAGCCAGATTCACTTAACGACCGTGTGACCGACTTAACAACCGCAGTGATTCACTTAACCTCTGAGGCAAGAAAGGGTCGTAAAACGGGCCCAAAATTTGCTTAACCACTGTCTGGCTTAGCGGCAGAAATTTTGGACTCCATCATGGTCGTAAGTCGAGGAACGCCAGGAATTGTTGGAGATGGGAGACATGGAGCCCATCCGGCGAAGCCACCCAGAGCTTCCCACGCCTGCCAGAGGCCAGACCCACCCCTCCCCACCCACGCGGGTCCTGACAGCTACTAGAAATCCCCTTCGTTGTGCAATTAATTTCTTAGCTGAAAAGAATCCTCAACCCTGCCTGAATCCCGGGCGTGGCTACAGAAAACAACAAATTTATTCCCAAATTAACTTCCTTTCTTTTCTCCCCCCCCCCCCCCGAATCGCCAAAGGGGAACCCTCCCATCTGCTCCCCACACAAGAGACCACAAAAATCGCCACAGGCAACTTGACTTCTTAAAGGCGCTCCTTACGGTTGGCTTTGTGAGCAGAACACGCAAAGCGGAAAGGAGACAGGTTTTTCCCGCCACCCATCATCCCCTTCCAGCAACTCAGCTTCCTTTTGTTCATGGGCGGATCACGCAGAGTGAAGGCGCAAAAGAAATCCCCGGTTCATAAGTCACATATTTCTGTGCCGTTGTGACTTTGAATGGTCACTAAACGAACACAGTGCGGTGGCGCAGTGGTTAAGAGTGCAGGACTGCAGGCTACTTCTGCTGACTGCCGACCGCCTGCAATTTGGCAGTTCAAATCTCACCGGCTCAAGGTTGACTCAGCCTTCCATCTTTCTGAGGTCTCTCTGTCTTTCTTTCTTTCTTTTTCCTTTCTTTTTTCTTCTTTCTTTCTTCCTTCCTTTTCTTTCTCTTCCTCCCTCCTCGTTTTCCCTTCCCTTTCTTTCCTTTTTCCTTCCTCCTCCCTTCCTTCCACTTTCTCTCTCTCTCTCTCTCTTTCTTTCTTTTTCCTTCCTTCCTTCCCTTCTCTTCCCTTTTTATTTCTTTCTTGTCTCATTCTCATCTCCTTCCTTCCTTCCTTTCTCTTCTTCCCTCCTCAACTTCCCTTCCCTTTCTTTCTTTCTTTTTTCCTTCCTCCTCCCTCCCTTCCACTTACTTACTTTCTCTCTCTCTCTCTCTTTCTTTTTCCTTCCTTCTCTTCCCTTTTTCTTTCTTTCTTTCTTCTCTCATTCTCATCTCCTTCCTCCCTCCCTCCCTCCCTCCCTCCCTCCCTCCCTTCCTTCCTTCCTTTCTTCTCCTTTCCCACTGTTCTTCAGCTCAAGGTGATGTCCACAGCACTCTTTCATCCTGTTTTTTTTCTCAGAACAACCCTGAAGATCAGGCTAAAAGAGGCTGAGGGGACTTGAACCCAGATCTCTTTACCCCCAACATCGAAAAGTTGCTACATAGAGCTGCGACTTCAACCGGAGACTCTTAATCCCAGTGTTCTCATTATCATGGTGGTGTGCAGGGGTGGAATTTAGCCGGTTTGGACCGGTTCGCCTGAATCATTAGCGGAAATCACGGGTCGGCCTGCACCAGTGCTACGCTGTCCTATTCAGGCACATTTTGAAGCCACACACATACATGCAAGCTGTGTGCGCAAGCACAGCACATGCGTGGAGGTGGGCGCACACTCACATTTGCAAACTGGTAGGGAAATTAAGTGAATACCACCTCTGGTGCTGCGGAGACGATAACTTGGTCCTGAACACCAATAAGACCCAGGAGCTTATAGTGGGCTACAGAAGGAACAGGTCAGACCTCCAGCCCTTGCTTATCAATGGAGACCGAGTGGAGCAAGTGGCCAGTTTGAAGTTTCGGGGCATTATCCTAAAAGAGGACCTGATTTGGGGCTTCTCCCACATTGCAGCCCTGGTCAGAAGGGCCCAGCAGAGATTCTACGACCTGAGGCTTCTCAGGAAACAACAACTGAATGGAAAACTGCTGCTGACCTTCTAGCGCTGCACCATAGGGAGTATTTGAACTTCCTGCACCTGCGTCTGGTTTGCCAATTGCACAGGGGCAGATAGGACAGCGCTCCAGAGGGTGAACGTCATTGCCCAGAGGGTCATTGGTTGCCCCCTCCCCTCTTTGGAAGAGCTTTGTAGCTCCCGCTGCCTTAAGAAAGTCCAAAACATCCTTAAAGATCCATCTCATCCTGAGCCCCCCCCCCTTTTTTTTGAACTATTACCATCTGGCAGACGGTACAGCCCTGGTGGCGCAGCAGACTAAAGCACTGTTATTAACACCAGCTGCCTGCAATTACTGCAAGTTCGAATCCCACCAGGCTCAAGGTTGACTCAGCCTTCCATCCTTTCAAAGGTAGGTAAAATGAGGACCCAGATTGTGGGGGCAATAAACTGACTTTGTATAAATATATACAAAAGTATGAAGGCTATTGCTTAACACATTATAAGCCGCCCTGAGTCCCCGGAGAAGGGCAGCATATAAATCAAATAAAAAAAAATAAAAAATAAAAACAAGGACAAATAAGCTGAAAAACTGCTTCTATCCCAGAGCAGGAGCTATCCTGAATTCTACTGTAAAGTGCAATATTAATGCAATATCAGGGGTTTTCAGTTCAATTGTATATAGAATGTGAAGGAGGTGTGTTTTTGTTTTATTTTTATAGTTATAAATGTACACTGAAGGTGGCATTTAATTTCGTTGTAGGAGGTGCAGGGACAATAAAGTAAACTAAACTAAATAAATGAATAAATAAATAAACAACTACAAAGAATCATCCGATCGCGACCTATGGGGGCCTGTTGGGAAGTGGGTCTTGCCTAAAAACAGGGGGTTCTGACCCAAAGTCCCACAGGTCGCATCCCTGGCTAAGGGTGGACTTGACTCCAGATTTCCTTGCTTCTATCCAGCACACAAACTCTCAATACCTGAAATAAAAGCTCACACATGAAAATATTATTGTATAACGCAGGATCGAATGAGTTAACAGCCTTAAAGGGTGGAACCATTGAGCTCTTGGAAAGTGACATAGAATGACAGCATCTGTTTGTGCAAAGTATTAAGACAAATTCCAAGATGTACCAGGAAGTGAAGCGAAGAAGGGTTCTTGAATCCATCATCCGGACAAGTTTCTGGCATTCCCTGAGGTTAGAGTTTCAATCATGGTTTGGCCAAAACAGGAACATCCTGATGACACCTACAAAGGTCAGCGACCTCTGCGGTTGGAAGAATCATCACTCAACTCAAATGGTCATGCCCAGATATTCCAAGAGAAGAGAAGAAAAGAGAAGGTTGAAGCTTCCTTGTCCATCAAAGATCATCTCAGAAAGTTCTCTCTGGATTTCCCATCCCTTAAGTCAAGTCAGCCCAACATCAAGTAGGGTTTCTTGGTTTTTGTTTGCTGGTGTGATTGAGAAAGTGACCTTGGAGGTCTTCTAATCTGACCCCCTGCTCAAGCAGGAGACTTCATGCTATCCTGGTCAAATGGCTGTCCGGTCTATTTTTGAAAACCTCCAATGATGGAGCAGCCACAATTCTGGGAGACAAACTGTATCATTGGTTAATTGTTGTTACTGTCAGGAAATTCCTCGTCCTACGTTGGATCTCCCTCTAAGTAGCTTCCACCCACCATTTCTTCTCCTGCCCTCTGGTTAACTATATATAGATAGAGAGACAGACAGACAGATATAGAGATGATAGATAGATAGATAGATAGATAGATAGATAGATAGATAGATGATAGGTAGGTAAGTAGATAGGTAGTTATAGAGACTATAGATGATAGATAGATAGACAGATATGATAGATGAATGATAGAGAAAGAGAGATGAAAGATAGATGATAGATAGATAGATGATAGATAGATAGATAGATGATGAGAGATAATAAATAGACAGATAAAGTAGGATATTATAGATAATCTATAATCTATCTAATCACCTATTGTATGTCTATTTATTCTCTCTCTCTCTCTCTCTATATATATATATATATATATATAGAGAGAGAGAGAGAGAGAGAGTAGCATAGCATAGCATAGCATAGCATAGCATAGCATAGGAGCTAGAAGGGACTTTGGAGGTCTTCTAGTCCAACCCTCTGCTCAAGCAGGAGATCCTCTACCATTTCAGACAAGTGACTGCCTAGTCTCTTCCTAAAAACCTCCAGTGATGAAGCACCCACAACTCCTGTTCCATGGTTAATTGTCCTCTGTGTTAGAAAGTTTCTCCTTAATTCCAGATTGCTTCTCTCTTTGATGAGTTTCCAACCATTGTTTCTTGTCCTGCCCTCCGGTGCTTTGGAGATCGACAAGACAGGCTTTCAAGAACAAGGCGAGCAGCCGCCTCAGAAGGAACACTTAATTCCATCAATATCTTGGACACGATCCACGGAAGCAATTCACTTGCCAGCACTTGAATAACTGGATGGGCCTCCATCTTGGTGCAAATGCAACTGAGGGAGGAGTGGAGGCCCCTTACTTCTGCTTCAAATGATGCCCTCAGAAGGACCCTTTTTTGCAACAAGTTGCAACTTTTCCCAACACCTCGTCCTGCCAAAATCACACCCACTAAGTAAGAGAAAGAACACGAGATTAAGAGATGGAAGGAATGGGTCTGTCAATTCTGAGCCCATGACTTCATGACGTTCGTGGATGCTGGGAAATTCAATATACTTTAATCCATGTGAGATACTTGATCTGACTTGTTGGTTTCTTCCCCGAATGGTCCACCCAGCCACCCAGCTCCCTGCCTCTTAGCTCCAGGGAAACGGCTCAGCAGCCACCTGAGAAACCGGTGTGGTGCAAAGGGAAGTGAGTCACAATTTGCAAATAAGTAAAACCGAATTCCTTTTGGGGGATTTGGCTAATACGATCTTTATTAATTGATTGGGGGAAGAAATCAGCCTTGCCAGGATGGGTGTCTGAGCTGGAAAGGAAGAAAAAAGAGGTGGGAACCTGCCCCTTGATATCATCAAGATGCAAACTATGTGCAGTACAGGACAGACTCGACTTACAACCAGGGGTGAAATGCTCCTAGTTCGGACCGGATCACCCGATCCAGTAGCGATAGAAGCAGGTGGTTCGGAGAACTGGTAGCAAAAATCCCTGGCCCCCCCCCCATGCACAATCATCAGAGGCGCTTTTTTTTTACTTTTAAAAGGATTTTTTCTACAACCTCTTCGGCCAAAAAAATGCTTTTAAAGTAAAAAAAAAAAGCCTCTGATGATCGCGCAGCTCAACTGGGATCCTCAGAGGCTGTTCAAAGCATTTTTTCCTGCAACCTCTTGGCCGAAGAGATGGTAAAAAAAAATGCTTTGAAAAGTCTCTGAGGATCCCAGCTGAGTTGCCTGATCGTCAGAGGCTTTTTTTTTACTTTTAAAAGGATTTTTTCTACAACCTCTTCGGCCAAAAAGAATGCTTTTAAAAGTAAAAAAAAAAGCCTCTGATGATCGCGCAGCTCAGCTGGGATCATCAAAGGCATTTAAAAGAAAAAAAGTCTCTGCCGATCAGGCAACTCAGCTGGGAACTCAGAGCCTTTTGAAAGCATTTTTTTACAACTTCTTCGCCGAAGAGGTTGTAGAAAAAAATGGTTTTAAAAGTTTTTAAAAAAATTAGCCCCACCCTCCAGTCACATTACCCCCCAAGCCACACCCATAGAACCAGTAGTAACAAATTTTAGATTTCACCCCTGCTTACAACCATTTGCTTAGTGACCGTTTGAAGTAACAACAGCGCTTAAAAAAACAGCATTTAAAAAAAATGACTTATGACCGCTTTTCACCTTTGCAGGTTCCCTATGGTCACGTCATCAAAATTCGGAGGCTTGGCAATTGGCCCGTATTTATGACGGTTGCGGTATCCTGGGATCCCCTCCTGAGACCTTCTGAAAAGCCAAGCCGATGGGGAAGCCAGATTGTAGCCACAGCTTCCTGCTTTGTGTTTAGTGACTGCAAGCCATTTCTGTAACTACAACGTTATACAATCTTCTGCTTGATTGTTGGTCTGGTATTAATCTGGATGTTAATCACATCACTGAAGGCTTTCAAAAAGGCAACCTGTTGTCTGAAATGATATGAGGTCTCCTGCTCAAGGAGGGGGTTGGACTAGAAGACCTCCAAGTTCCTTTCCAAGTCTATTATTTTATGTTCTATGTTTTGAATGGTGTGTAGATGTTGTTTTATCTCTATGTGCCCGTTGATGGCTGGTTTGCTGGACTGCCAAGCCTTACAACTTTAATTTCATGTGTTTTTCAGAAATATAAGCAGATCAGGGTCATGTTCCTTTTCCCCAATGACCTCTAAGGTTCTGAGATGTTTGGTAGCCACCATAAGTCACTTCCCAAGAACAGAGGGTAACCTAGAACCTCTCCCAAGAAATAGATACAGACCAAGAGTTCGTTTTGAAGCCTAACCTCAGCTACAAGGCCATGAACATCAAGCCATGTTCTGATGGGTAGGAAACGCTTGGAAAAGCCACCATTTAAAAATGTGAGGCTTTTTACGATACTGAGGGTTTCTTCACTCTCAGGACCAGATATTTAAGTGCCGTCTAAGGCTGGAGGGGAAACGCAATGCAAAAAACAATCCGCAAAGGAAATGCCTCATCGGGTTTTCCAGGAATTGGATCAGCCAAATGCTGGAAAAAGTGACGCAAAAGTTATCTAGAAACCAGCAAAACCAGAAGGATAAAAGTGACGTGCTTATCACCTGGTCCAAACCCTCACCTAGAGAGGGATGTTTCTTGTTCAGGACTTGTTTGTCAAGCACAAAATAACCAGAGCCGTTAATGAACGGTTCAGATCAGCTACTTTATTGTGTTCTACCTATTATACAGGAATCTCTCCAAATATCTTGAACACTCAACTCTTCTATCATTGTAAAAAAAGATTTTGGCAGTATTCTTCTGGATTTTTTATTTGTCTTCAATGTTTTATAAACCAGATCCACATTTGTTACAGCATTAAAAGTCCTGGTGGCGCAGTGGACTAATTCATTGTTATTAACACCAGCTGCCTGCAATTACTGCAAGTTCAAATCCCACCAGGCTCAAGGTTGACTCAGCCTTCCATCCTTTCTAAGTTAGGTGAAATGAGGACCCAGATTGTGGGAGAAATAAGCTGACTTTGTATAAATATACAAAAGTATGAAGGCTATTGCTTAACGCACTGTAAGCTGCCCTGAGTCTCCGGAGAAGGGCAGCATATAAATCAATTTTTTTTTAAAAAAAATCACCCATTATACATACATATTCATATTCTAATTTTTTTCTGCGTAATCTCCAATAAAATTCTTCTTGTTTTTCATTTGCTATCAAAAGTATTTGTTTAAAGTTCATTTTAATTCCCACCATCAGAATCCTGCCATCTTCATCCTCAAAAAGTAATTTAGGTTCTAATTTTTCTTTGATATACAACGCCACTCCACTCTTGCTTTGTTGTATCAATGATGTAAATAGAACTCCTAAATTCGGATATTGTAATAATTTTAAATGTTGTTTTCTAATATGTACTTCTTGCATGTACTTCTTGTAGGCATATAATGTCCGTTTTCAAGCTATTTAATTTAGATAAAGTTCTGTTTCTTTTTATCGCTGCATTCAGTCCATTTACTTTAAAGATATTGCTTTAATTTCTTCTTCCATGTCTTACTTTTTACTAGTTTTTGACTTCATCGCCCTTGTCTCTCTTTGTTCTTGCCTTCTCTTGAGAACTACCAGATATTCAGTTCCACGAAACTGAAGAGGTAATCAGATCCAAGTCTCTTTGTGGCTATGTAACGACTCAAGGATAGTTCCCTCCTTGACCCCTCCTCTCTGCCTGCCTAGCACATTTCCCAATGTGGATAACTGGAACAGGGGTTCAGAGCTGAACACCTGGGGTGTTAAGTCAAAACTAAACAAGGTCTAGGATAAAAGTCTGTAGCGATTCTCAGTCCTCCGGATCAGGGATGAAATGCTACCGGTTTGAACCAGTTCGGCCGAATCGGTAATGATGGTGGCGGAACCTGCCCGGGTCATCATTTTTTACACTCTGCGCATGCGCAGAAAGGTTTGTGCATGCACACGCGAATGTGGCGCATGGGGTGCAGGCACTTCCAAACCGGTAGGGAAGGTAAGTAGATTTCACCCCAGGTCATGGTTGTCCCAAAGGGGTTTTTTTTTTCAAGAGGCAACTGGACTTTCTTGGGTTTTTTTTTTCTTTGAAGACTTTTCGCTTCTCATCCAAGAAGCTTCTTCAGCTCTGACTGGATGGTGGGAAATGGAAGGATTTCTATTCCTTGCAGATAGCTGGTCATTTGCATTCTTTTAGAGGGTCGTTGAGGCTACTTGGACTCTACCTGTGTCCTCAGGGTCACCTGAATGGTGCAAATGGTTTCTGTAGTCTGCCATTTTTCCCTTTGGAAATCCATTCCTGCTCCCATACCATTCGAAGGTTGTTCATCCCAAATTCTATACTAAACATCTGTAGAGATTCTCAGTCATCCAGGTCACGGTTGTCCCAAAGGTGCTTTTTGAGGAGGCAACTGGACTTTCTCGTTTTTCTTTGAAGACATTTCGCTTCTCATCCAAGAAGCTTCTTCAGCTCTGACTGGATGGAGGGGAATCAAAGGATTTATATTCCTTGCAGACAGCTGGTCTTTTGCATCCTTTTAGAACATCTTCAAAGAAAACATTCAAGAAAGTCTAGTGGCCTTCTGAAAAAGCACCTTTGGGAATTTCTAGGATACTCACAGTTTTCTAGTTGAAGCTACAGTTAAATTTGTCCACGTGTTGTGAAATTAAAGAGTTTCCATCTTGCCTTCTGTCTGCTAGTTGTTGTTCATGGATGCGCTTAGCTAATCTTCTGTCTGTTTGTCCTACATAGCAGCTGTTAGAGTCCTCACACTGTGTGTTGTAAATGACTACATTTTCTTCTTCTGGGGCTGCTGAGTCTTTTATGATAGATAAGGGATGGTTCGTCTTTCCATTACATGTGTTACTTTCTCCTTTGGGATTTCCATAGAGGGCTCAAGAGAGAAAAATATCCCTTCCCTCAGCAGGGGAGGGTCCGTGTGCAAAGAAAGGCGTTGTGTTTTTGTGTACGTGTGTAGTGGGACGTGGGAGAGGGCTTTTCGGCTTTGGGAACAATAGTTTTCTTGAGAGGAAATCCCTTTCCAGTGAAACCACAAGAACGCATCAGGAGTTTGCAGAAGTACAAGTCTCAAGTGGCTTAATCACTTGGTGGAGCAACGTCGCGTAACATCTGCATGACTATGACAACCAAGCATGTTCTCCTACTGTGTCCAGACCACACAGCACCACAATCTTAGCCCCCGTTTGCTCAATCTCCTCACTAACCAAATGCACCTGGGGCCAAGCCATAAAATACTGAACCAAGGTCCACACCAACTGAGGTTAGCATGTTGTATGATGGTAGCCTCTACGTTTACCACCAACATAAGCGAAGTTAAGCATGGTACAGATTAACAGGGTTGGAAGGGACCTTGTAGGTCATCTAGTCCAACCCCCTACCCAAGCAGGAGACCCTACACTATTTCTGATGAATGACAGTCCAGTCTCTTCTTGAAAGCCTCCAATGATGAAGCGCCTGCAACTTCTGAAGGCAATTGGTTGATTGTTCTCACTTCTCACTTTCTCAAGGAGAAAATTCCTCCTTATTTCAAGGTTGAATCTCTCCTTGATCAGTTTCCATCCATTATTCCTTGTCTGCCTTCGGGTGCTTTGGAGAATAGCTTGACCCCATCCTCCTGTCTGGGGCAGCCCCTCAAATATTGGAAGATGCTCTCCTGTCTCCCCTGGTCCTTCTCTTCCCTAGACTAGCCAGGCCCAGTTCCTGCAACTGTTCATCGTCTGTTTTCGCCTTCAGTCCCCTAATCATCCTGGTTGCTCTTCTCTGCACTCTTTCTAGAGTCTCAACCTCTTCTTTATAGTGTGGTGACCAACAGGATTCCAGGTGTGGCCTTACTAAGGCTTTATAGAGTGCTATTAGTACTTCATTTGATCTTGATTGAATCTCTCTGTTAATGGAATTTAGGATTGCATCGGCTTTTTTGGCTGCCACTGCACACTGCTGGCTGTGAATGTAGCCATGTGAATGTGCGCGAATGCAGCCACAAGTCCTCATTTCACACACACAGAGAGAGAGAGACACATGCTATGTGTGTGGTCATCCCGATGCAACTGCTGCACCCTTTTGCCGAAGAAGTTGTGATGTTTTGTCCCAGCATCTCTACAAGATGCAACTCGTCCAGCAACATCTGCAGGGCACATTCCAGAATTCACAGGTCGATGAGTTATTTATGGGTTCCTGTAGGGAAACAGCCAGATGAAACCAACTTTTCTCTCTTGACGTTTCTTGCACTTCCCTCCTTCCCTGCAGATTTTTTTTTTTTTTTTTTTTGCTGGAGGGGACTATTTGGGAACTCCTCTCCCCACTTTCTGAAAATAAGAGGTCCCATTTCCAATGCGTCATCTGAAACACGCCTGTGTTGGGTGTGGTTGACTTTGATCCTTCAACGGATAGAAGGGGCTGTCACAGACTGGAAGGGATTAACCTGTTTTCCAAAGTACCTGAAGGCCAGACAAGGAATAATGGATGGAAACTGATCAAGGTCAATTTCAATTGACAAGAACTGATCAATACCACTCTATAAAGCCTTGGTAAGGCCACATGGGGAATCCTGCATCCAGTTTTGGTTGCCACGATGTAACAAAGATGTTGAGACTCTAGAAAAAGTGCAGAGAAGAGCAACCAAGATGATGAGGAGACTGGAGGCTGAAAAATACAATGAACGGTTGCAGGAACTGGGCCTGGCTAGTCTAGTGAAGAGAAGGACCAGGGGAGACAGGATAGCAAGTCTTCCAATATTTGAGGGGCTGCCACAGAGAGGAGGGGGTCAAGCTGTTCTCCAAAGCCCCTGAAGGCCAGAGAAGGAATAATGGATGGAAATTGACCAATGAGAGATTCAACCTGGAAATAAAGAGAAATTTCCTGACAGTGAGAACAATCAATCGATGGAACAGAAGTTGCCTTCGGAAGTGTGGGAGCTTCATCACTGGAGGCTTTCAAGAAGAGACTGGACTGCCATCTGTTAGAAATGGGGTAGGGTCTCCTGCTTGGGCAGGGGGTTGGACTAGATGACCTAGAAGGTCCCTTCCAACTCTGTTAATCTGTTAAAGACTAGGACCTCTGGATGAGTCCATTCTCTCCCGATGGAACCAGCTCCAAAAATCTAGTCGGCCTTTTCAAGCTGAGTATCATTTGGCAAATTCTAGAGATGTTACTTGATCTCTTCCTGCTCCTGTCCAAAGTAGGAGGTGACTGGAAGCAAGTTGAGATGAGAGGCTCCTGAAGGACGAGGGAGTTGGTTGGGGAGGATTTACAGAAGGAAGTTCCAGGTGCCACGATGTGGTGAACCTGGGTCACCACCAGTCATTTAACAGAATAGCAGAGTTGGAAGGGACCTTGGAGGTCTTCCAGTCCATACCCTGCTCAGACAGGAAGCCCTATACTATTTCAGACAAATTATGTCCATCTCTTCTTGAAAACCTCAAGTGATGGAGCACCCACAACTTCTGGAGGCAAGTTGTTCCACTGGTTAATTGTCCTCCCTGTTAGGAAGCTTTTCCTTAATTCCAGGTTGCTTCTCTCCTTGATCAGTTTCCATCCATTGCTTCTTCTCCTGCCTTCAGATGCTTTGGAGAATAGCTTGACCCGCCCCCCCCCTTCTTTGTGGCAGCCCCTCAAATACTGAAAGACTGCTATTGTGTCACCCCTGGTCCTTCTTTTCATTGGACTACTAGACATACCCAATTCCTGCAACCATACTTCATATAGAGAGTGGCGGCTGGTGACCTCCAGGGGTAGAGCTTTCTCGGTGGGTGCCCCCACCCTCTGGAATCAACTCCCCTTGGAACTCCGATTAGCGCCTGACCTTCGCACCTTCCGCCGTGAATTAAAAACTTGGCTTTTCAAATCCCTTGACCTGGACTGATGATGGGGGTTTTAAGGGTTAATTTTAAATCTTTTAAATTTTAGACTTTATTTTATATTGTGGCTTGTTTTTATTATTGTGAGCCGCCCTGAGTCCATTGTGAGATAGGGCGGCATATAAGCCGAATAAATAAATAAATGAATGAATGAATGAATGAATGAAAGAATGAATGAATGAATAAATAAATAAATAAATAAATAAATAAATAAATAAATAAATAAATAAATATGTTTTAGCCTCCAGGCCACTAAGAAACAGTTCTTGGGGACTGGTGTTTATTTCCACGTGTTTGTTTGTGTGTTTCATTTTTCAATCACGTGGAGTCTCCGTGGGAGAATTGTTTATTCATTTATTTATTGGTTCGATTGATGTGCCGCCCTTCTCCGGAGACTCAGGGTGGCTTACAATGCGTTAAGCAATAGCCTTCATACTTCTGTATATACCTGCTTAGTAGGGCTTTCGGCCCCCCCTAAGCAGTGTTCTTTTTTATACAAAGTCAGCTTATTGCCCCCACAATCCGGGTCCTCATTTTACCTACCTCGGAAGGAGGGAAGGCTGAGTCAACTTTGAGCCTGGTGAGATTCGAACTCGCAGTAATTGCAGGCAGCTGGTGCGACTTAACAGCACTTTAGTCTGCTGCGCCACCAAGGCTCTTTGTGAATGCTCCGCTCTGAAAGAAAAATAGCACCAAAATCATCTTGTGAGCCACACACGGTCCTTGCACAATGTATTGTGTGCAACACTAATCCCAACATTAGTGACAAGGAGCTAAGGTTTTCTTGGAGAAACTCTGTGAACTTTTGCAAGGGGTTTTCCAGGAAAGTGTCAGTCACAAAACCATTCTGGAGTTGGCCGTTGGGCAGCCAGAAGACACCCAGGTCTTGGGCCACCAAACAGTGACAACCTCTTTGTGACTTGAGGGAGGTTAATGCAGTCGTGACTGAAGAAATACTACAGTAGTAGGGCAAGGTGACATGATTAGAATGGAATGGTGGACACCCACAACCGCCCTTAAGGGTTTGAAGAGGGGTGAAATGCTCCCGGTTCGGACCGGATCACCCGATTGCAAAAATCCCTGCCCCCACCCCCCATGCCCAGCTGAGCCGCACTATCATCAGAGGCTTTTTTTTCTTCTAAATGGCTCTGACGATCCAAGCTGAGTTGCCTGATCGTCAGAGGGTTTTTTTAAAAATCCTCTGCCGATCAAGGCAACTCAGCTGGGATCGTCAGAGCCTTTTGAAAGCATTTTTTAACAACCTCTTCACTGAAGAGGTTGTAGAAAAAATGGTTTTAAAAGTTTTTTTAAAATGGCCACGCCCACCCAATCACATAACCCCCCACCAAGCCACGCCCACAGAACCGATAGTAACAAATTTTAGATTTCACCACTGGTTGGAAGTCATCTACATGGGGCTCCCTTGAAGAGCATCTGGAGGCTCCAACTGGTCCAGAATGCGGCCGCGTGGGTGGTTATGGGCGCAACTCATTGTGCCCACGTGACACCCCTCCTGCGCGAGCTGCACTGGCTCCCGGTGGTCTTCCGGGTGCGATTCAAGGTGTTGGTCACCACCTTTAAAGCGCTCCATGGCATAGGACCTGGGTACCTTTGAGACCCACTTCTGCCACCGATAGCCTCCCACTGGCCAGTTCGCTCCCACAGAGAGGGGCTCCTCAGGGTGCCATCGGCCAAGCTATGTCGGCCGGTGACACCCAAGGGGGAGGGCCTTCTCTGTGGGAGCCCCTGCCCTGTGGAACGAACTGCCCCCCGAAATGCATAAGATCTCCGACCTCCGGGTGTTTCGCTCTGCCCTTAAGACCTTGTTGTTCCACCAGGCTGGGCTATCAACGTAACATTTTAAATTGGGTGTTTTAAACTTGGGGTTTTAAATTTAGCCAAAATTATTTAATTGATTTTAAATTATTTCACATTGATGTCTGTTTTGTGCTTTTAATAGGCTGTACACCGCGCCCTGAGTCCTTTGGGAGAAGGGCGGTATAGAAATAAAATATTATTATTATTATTATTATTATTATTATTATTATTATTATTATTATTATT
>WNWU01000131.1:54864-63476 GCA_012654045.1 Ptyas mucosa
TCCAACCCGCTCTACTCTATATCATTTCAGACAAATGGCTGTCCAATCTCTTCTTTAAAATCTCCACTGTTGGAGCACACACAATTCCTGGTGGCAAGCAGTTCCACAGGTTAATTGTCCTCCCTGTCAGGAATTTTCTCCTTTGTTCTAGGTTGCTTCTCTCCTTGATTAGTTTCCACCCGTTGCTTCTTGTCCTTCTTTCAGGAGCTTTGGAGCATAGCTTGATTTCCTCTTCTTTGTGGCAGCCCCTCAAATATTGGAGGACTGCTATCATGTCACACCTCAATCCTTCTCTTCGTTAGTCTAGACATACCCAATTCCTGCAATTCTTCATATATTTAAGCCTCCAGTCCCCTAATCATCTTAGTTTCTCTTCTCTGCACTTTTTTCCCCAAGTCTCAACATCTTTCTTATAATGTGGAAACTAAAACTGGACGCCAGGTGTGATCTTACTAAGGTTCTTGGCTCATAATTCATTTCTCCCTACCCTAATTAATTCACTGCTTTCCTCTTGATTTCCTGTTTTGCAAAATCCACATCAAAATGCCCAACGTTCTGTGTCAACCGGTAGTAAGTTTTGCCCAAGGGTGTGGGGAGACAGTCTCTTCCCTGTTTCTGTGCCGTCTTCACCTGGAAATCTTTTCAGGACCTTTTGACAACCTAAGAAGCAGAACTTTCTTGTGAAGTCACTGTGAGGTTCAATATTCTGATTTTGCATCATTAAAAGGGCTTTTAAAAGAAATAGTTGGTCTGTGGCTGGAAAATTAAAATCAGTCCTGCTTCTTTTGGTCTCATCTCCGTGTTAGTTTTGCACTCAGGTGGTCTTTAAAGACCACTTAAAAGGAAGTGTAGATCCTGGGTAGAAGCAAAGTTATACTAAATCGATTTACGCAGCTCCCGGGAAAAGGCTAGGAAAGACCATCATTTCTGCCCTCCTCAGTGGATCGTGGCTTCTTGACTCCAATTTCTTCGTCTCCCATCATACAAACTTTCACAGTATCCATTATCCACCATCTGAGACCGCCATCTTTGTTGGTGTGACTTCCTCTGAACCAGTGGTGAAATCCAATTTTTTTTACTACCGGTTCTGTGGGTGTGGCTTGGTGGGCATGGCTTATGGCATGGCAGGGGAAGGATACTGCAAAATCCCCTTTCCCTCCCTTCTCCTGGGGGAAGGATATTGCAAAATCTCCATTCCCATCCCACTCTGGGGCCAGCCAGAGGTGGCACTGGCCGGTTCTCTGAACTACTCAAAATTTCTGCTACTGGTTCTCCAGAACCTGTCAGAACCTGCTGGATTTCACCCCTGCTCTGAACCCACCCACCTCAAAGACTCAGTTTTGTAGTGTACCACACTGGTTCAACATTTCCAAGATTTGCTACGCTGTGGGACATTATTATTGCAGACAACACACGTGTGACTTTCCACATGGAGTTGCCCTGTTTGAAGACTGATAAAGTCACTGCACTGGATGCCACCACCTCATTGTCTAAGCTGGTGATTCTCAACTTCAACAACTTTAAGATGTGTGGATTTCAACTCCCAGAATTCTCCAACCAGCATGCCGGTTTCACCAAGTCCTTCAAACATTCCTATACCGAACTATTTTATTTCTGAACTTCACTAAGCAGTCCACAGCCTTGGGATCTTCTGAAAATCTACCATGGAAGTCCTGATCAATTCAAACATGTCAAGTTTCTTAAGGTGAGCTAGTTTTGGAGGCCTAGTTGCAGGTTCCCAAGTTATTCTTCAGTCCTTCATCTCAAGAAGACATACAGTTTAACCTTCTAACTTTCCACCTAAAGGGACTTACCCTCAATATAGTTAAGGTAAAGGTTCCCCTCGCACATATGTGCTAGTCGTTCCCGACTCTAGGGGGCGGTGCTCATCTCCGTTTCAAAGCCGAAGAGCCAGCGCTGTCCGAAGACGTCTCCGTGGTCATGTGGCCTGCATGACTCAATGCCAAAGGCGCACAGAACGCTGTTCCCTTCCCACCAAAGGTGGTCCCTGTTTTTCTACTTGCATTTTTTACATACTAGGTTGGCAGAAGCTGGGACAAGTAACAGGAGCTCAGCCCATTACGCGGCACTAGGGATTCGAACCGCTGAACTGCCAACCTTTCGATTGACAAGCTCAGCATCTTAGCCACTGAGCTGCCGCAACCCGTGTCCCTCAATATAGTATAATGTTTGTAAAACAGTTCTAGAAAAGGGAGATTCAAAATCCAAGCAGATTCCTCAAGGCTTTAGCCCAGGAGTGTCCAACCTTGGCAACTTTTAAGACTTGTGGATTTCAACTCCAGATCTCAACCTGTGGAGCTGGAAGTCCACAGGTCTTAAAGTGGCCAAGGTTGGACAATCCTGCTGTAGCCCAACCCAATCTGGATTCTCCAGCATGTTCTCCACCCATCAGGTCTCGCTCCTGTTGTTCTGCAGGCTCCAAAACGAAGCAAAATCAAAACCGGACTTTGCCAAGCCAAGTGACAAAGCCAACTTTAGGTCCCACCCTCGGCCTGATCCAGGTTGAACTCATCCTGGTGACCCCGCCCTTCCCAAAAACTAAGAATAATAAGGGGCAAGGAAAAGGGGGAGCATGTACCCACACGAACCCCGGGAGCTCTGCTTGTAACACCGCCGTTAAATCATCTTTTTTTTTTCCATCTCCCCTTCCAACAGCTGCCCCACCTTGCCTAGGGGGTGCAGTGGGGAACACAGACGAAACACCTGCAGAATTCAGCTTGTGTTCCCTGCCTTGGGGATAGATCGTAAATGCCAAAGAAGCCCGGTTGGGTTCCTCCCAAAATTAATCTTCCCATATTCCAGCTCTCCCAAATTCATTAAAGCTGTTAATAGATTTCAACTCCTCTGTTCCAAGAGGTGGAGCGGGGAGGGGTCCTTTTCAAGTCTAGCATCGGGCGCTCCCCAAAAATTTCTGCTTTTTCTTTTTTCCCCTCCGAGCTTTCAAGAGTTTCTTTTGTTCTCCTGGGGACGCGATAGGGATCTTCCCGTGTGCAGCTTCGTTAATTAAACTTGGCACCGGAGAAATCTTTCTAGAGACAGGATAATTGTGCCAGGGTTGGGCAAGAAAGCCGGCGTTCTCTAAGGGTTTCGTAGTGTTGTGTTTTCCAACACAACACCACACATATAGGCTCCGAAAAGAAGCTTGATTTGTGTCAAATAAGCACAATGAGGACTTGAAATCTGATTTTGCAAAAAAAAAAAAATGTGCAAACTTAGAGGAACCTTAACTCCTAATTTGGTATTTCTTAACCGTAGCATCTTTAAACTGCGTGGACTTCGACTCCCAGAATTCCCCAGCCAGCTGGCTAGGGAATTCTGCCTGGGGAATTCTGGGAGTTGAAGTCAACACAACTTAAAAGTGCTTGAGAAACACTGCCCTAATGGATTCAACATAGCTTCCTTTCTGAGTAGACTCAGAAGCAATGTCAGGCTGCAATCCTGTTTGAAGTCTCTTTCCAAACAGATCTATCCACGTAGATCCATCCAATTAATATTTTTATAGTCTACGTGTCACAAACACAAACAGGTTGCCCCAACTCATTGCAAAACCTTTTCAATTAAATTGTGTTTTTTATGCATCGATTGATTCAACCAACCAGTTGATTAAAATCTCAAGCCTAATCCTCCCCCAATTGATTAACTCTTTTAAAACCTTCTTGGGCTCAAACCAACATTGTTGCTGTTGACAGAAACGCTCAAGGCCTGTTGAAATCTTGGCTGAGGTTTCCTTTATTTTTGCATTTTAATTTTCCTGTCTTTGCTTGTTGCAATTCCCACTTCTTGTTCTTTTATACATGCAGGTCAGGTCATCCTTGATTTACAACCACAATTGAGCCCAGAATTGATGTCGCCAAGCGAGAAATTTGGTAAGTGAGTTCTGACCTCATTTTACGACTTTTCTTGCTACGTTTGTTAAGCCAGTCGAGGCAATTGTTAAATGAGTTCTTTTTTCAGTGTTGTCGTAATTTCAAATGGTCACTAAATGAACTATTGTAAGTCTATCATTCATTCGTTCAATGGGGGGGGGCAGTTCTGCCCATTACAATTGAGAGGTTGATTTTTTAAAACTACTTAAAGATGTATGGACTTCAACTCCCAGAATTCCTCAGCTAATTCTAGTAACTAAAATTCATATATCTTAAAGTTGCTGAGATTAAAAATTTCTGTTTTAGATTCTTCTCCAAAAAGTTCCCCTATTCTTCCTTTCAGCTATTCAGACTTGGACAAATACTGTATAAACTCTTTGCTCTTCCAATGTCCATTTTTTTTAAAAAAAAATCTATTTATCCTTCCTTCTTTTTCTTCCTTGAAATATCATCTTGCAGTCCAACACACCCAACTGAACACCAAACTCTGAGGAACGTATCTCGTTTGCCTCTCCTACCACCAAAATTCTCCTGCAGGTTCTCAAAACTACTTAAAAACGTTTTTAAAACGGCAACTTAGAACATAGAATCATAGGGGTGGGAGAGACCTTAGAGATCTTCTAGTCCAACCCAATGACCAAGAATTCCATCCTGGTCGAATGGTTGTCCAATTTGTTCTTCAAAGCCTCCAGAGATGGAGCACCCACAACTCCAGAAAGAAGGTGTTCCATAGTTTGCTGGTTATATAACAGAATAACACTGTTGGAAGGGACTTTGGAGGTCTTCTAGTCCAACCCCGCGCTCAGGCAGGCAACCCTTATACCATTTCAGACAAATGGTTGTCCAATCTCTTCTTGAAAACCTCCAGTGATGGAGCACCCACAACCTCTGGAGGCAAGCTGTTCCACTGGTTAATTGTTCTCACGGTTAAAAAAATTTTCTTAGTTAATTCTCTCCTTGATTGGTTTCCATCCATTGTTTCTTGTCCTGCCCTCCAGTGCTTTGGAGAATAATTTGACTCCTTCAATCCTTTGTAGGAGCCCCTCAAATATTGTATAATTATTGCATAATAACTAATCATCCATTATTATTGTTGTTATTGTCTAATAAGTATAGGCACTCTGCATATGGGCTGGAAAAATTCTCACCCAGCCCGGAGGAACATATTGCGTGGAATTCTGGGGAGCGATGCCCAGCCCTTTCGATATATGCCTCGACATCATTCTCAAGTTGATTTGATGCATACCTTAACTGTCCTGAGCTTTCACCCTGGATAATTAACTGGCAATCTGACAAAGAATAATTTGACCCCCTCTTCTCCTTTGTGGCAGCCCCTCAAATACTGGAACCCTGCTATCATGTCCCACCTAGTCCTTCTATTCATTAGACTAGTCAAACCCAATTCCTGCAACCATTCTTCATATCTTTTTTAACGAGGAACAGAAAAGCAGAAGAGTTGAAGGGGAACCTTGGAGGTCTTCTAGTCCAACCCCCTTTCAAAGTTCAGTCACAGACACAAAAGCCACTTACTATTCTTACTATCCTTGATGAGTTTCCATCCATCATTTCTTCTCCTGCCTTCTGGTGCTTTGGGGAGTAGCTTGACCCCTTCTTCTTTGGGGCAGCCCCTCAAATATTGGAAGATTTCTACCATCTCACCCCTGGTCCTTCTCTTTGTTAAACCAGACATTCCCATTTTCAGCAACCGGTCTTCATATGCTTTAACCTTCAGTCCCCTAATGGATATTTTAATCTACACAGACCCTTGAAGACCACAGAACTGATGTACCTGAAGACCAAAAGGGGTTCAAAAAATATTTAGAGCAAACCCAGAAGCAAAGAGGAGTTTGCTGAGGGCTTCAGCAAGAGAACACGATGTCTTGCAAAGATCTAAGAAATTACTTAAGTCGCTTGGCATGGAATAACCCTATTAACCTTTAGGAATTTGGCCTTGGGGGAAGATAGGAGATAATTTTATTACCACCATTGCTGGCCAAATATTTCTTTCTTTCTCAGATTGCCAGTTAATTATCCAGGGTGAAAGCTCAGGACAGTTAAGGTATGCATCAAATCAACTTGAGAATGATGTCGAGGGATATATCGAAAGGGCTGGGCATCGCTCCCCAGAATTCCACGCAATATGTTCCTCCGGGCTGGGTGAGAATTTTTCCAGCCCATATGCAGAGTGCCTATACTTATTAGACAATAACAACAATAATAATGGATGATTAGTTATTATGCAATAATTATACAATATTTGAGGGGCTCCTACAAAGGATTGAAGGAGTCAAATTATTCTCCAAAGCACCTGAGGGCAGGGCAAGAAGCAACAGATCGAAACTAATCAAGGAGAGAAGCAACCTGGAACTAAGGAGAAATTTCCTGACAGTTAAACAATTAATCAGTGGAACAACTTGCCTGCAGAAGTTGTGGGTTCTCCAACACTGAAAGTTTTTAAGAAGAGATTAAATAACCATTTGTCTGAAGTGGTGTAGGGTTTCCTGCCTAAGCAGGGGGTTGGACTAGAAGACCTCCAAGGTCCCTTCCAACTCTGTTATTCTATATTCTAACTAGGCGATGCCTTCAGTGATAGAAGGGGGTTTGCTCTCTGTTCTTGGTTGCTTACCATCTCAGTAAAGAACAGCTGAATCAAGAAATTACCAAGAACATTCACACCAACACTGACAGGAGAAGCTACTAGTATATAAACAGAGAGCAGCCCACCCACCCCTTCTAGCACTGATGACATTCCCTAGTTGGGTCATGAAACATCTACAAGAAAACAAGCAAGCTCAGAGAGCACCAAGGACTCCATAGTTGTCCTCCTCCTCCTCCTCCTCCTCCTCATCTCCCTACTAGCATTGATGATGTTACCTAGTTGGGTAATGAAACATTGGTGAGAAAACCACCAAGCTCAGAGAGCACCAAGGACCCCATAGTTCTCCTCCTCCACTACCACCACCACTCCTCCTCCTCATCATCATTATAATTTGCATCCTCCTCCTCTTCCTTCTCTGCAAACCCCACTCCCTTCTAGTATTGCTGATGTTACCCAGTTGGGTTATGAAATATCTGCAAGAAAACTGCCAACTCAGAAAACACCAAGGATCCCACAGTTTTCCTCCTCCTCCTCTTTCTTCTCCTCCTCTTCCTCCTCCTCCTCCTCCTCCTCCTCCTCCTCCTCCTCTTTCTCCTCCTCCTCCTCCTCCTCCTCTTCCTTCTCTGCAAACCCCACTCCTTTCTAGCCCTGTTGGGTCATGAAACGTCTGCAAGCCAACCACCCAGCTGAGAGAGAGCACCAAGGGCTCCACAGTTACAAATCTTTGCGTAAATTTATCTACAAGATTTATACAGGCACCCATCTTATACCAGGCTCTCAGCAGCTCCCAATAGGATCACAATAATGGGCTCCATTAATTTCCCGGAATGGCTCTGCACAAGGGAGCAGCGGGTGGATGAAAGAAACAATGCATTAACGGCACGGGTGCATCGGTGCAAACGGGCACGGCTGAGATTGCAACGCCCTGCTATTTTCTCGCTGCAGTTGCTTTTCAGCTTTTGCAAACGTCTCAGCAGCTCCTTGAGTAGAGGAGGGGGAGACCTCCCCCTCCCCACCTTCTTCTCCCAGTCGTGCTAAGGAGTTGTGATCCCAAACCTTGGGAAAAGCAAGTCAAATGGTCGTGGTTGGGTAAATATTGTTGCGCCTCTCGCCAAAGGTTCTCAGAAAAGTTTACTTAAAGTAGAAAAACAAAGAATCATCCTTCCTTCGTCACCTCACTCATGTTGCAAGGGAGGGGTTAAAATACTCAAAGGTTCCCAGATCCTTTGCTAGAGAAGATGGGTTGAGTTTGGCCAACGAGTTTGGCCAACCAGACTCAAAGCCCACAGGTAGTCTTCAACAGTTCGCGTAGTGACAGTTCGAAGTTACAATGACCCTGAAAATAGGGACTTACGGTCGTTTTTCAAATGGCCATTGCAGCGTCCCCGTGGTCACGTAATCAAAATTCAGACACTTGCCAACTGACTCGTATTTATGACGGCTGCAATGTCCCCTTTTGAAACCTTCAAAGTCAATGGGGAAGCCAGATTCGCTTAACAACCAGGTTGCTAACTTAACTACTGCGGTCAATCGCTTAAGAACCGTGGCAAGGAGCGGTCGTAAAACGGGGCGAAATTCGCTTGTCTCGCTTAGCAACGGAAATGTCGGGCTCGGTTGTGGTCATAAGTCAGACAAAATTCTACTTATCCGGGGAGAGATGCAACATAAACCCTAACCTTGGGGAAACTGCACGATGAGTATCCTTTAAGTAAGGTTATGGGGTGGACAACAGCTTAGCTACTGTCAGACAGGAGGTTCACCCTAACTGTCTGTAAGCAACTGCTCAGTTATAACCTCCATAAGGGATCCGGAGTAAGAGAAACAGGGCTGAAGTGGTGCGAAACGTGACACAGGTTTGCCAAGAACGTGCGGTGATACCAAGGTGATTGCTCTCAACCAAAACTTCAACAGAAGGAGCCCCGATTTATTCACGGGAATTAGCTTGCGAAGTTAGCAGTGTTTCTTTTTCTTCTCCCTTCCCTTCCCTCCCTTTCTCTCTCCTCTTCCACTCCCTTACTTTCCTTCCATTCCCTTCCTCTCTCTCTCTCTTTCCTCTGCCTTCCCTTTTGCTCTCTCTTTTCCCTTCCCTACCCTTCTCTCTCCTTCCTTCACTTCATTTCCCTTCT
>WNWU01000131.1:69186-81307 GCA_012654045.1 Ptyas mucosa
TAGAATAGAATAGAATAGAATAGAATAGAATAGAATAGAATAGAATATTGGCCAAGTGTGATTGGACACACAAGGAATTTGTCTTGGTGCATACGCTCTCAGTGTACATAAAAGACAAGATACGTTTGTCAAGAATCATAAGGTACAACATTTAATTTTAGTCATAGGGTACAAATAAGCAATCAGGAAACAATATCAATATCAATTGTAAGGATACCAGCAACAAAATTACAGTCATACAGTCATAAGTGGAAGAAGATGGGTGGTGGGAACGATGAGAAGATTAATAGTAGTGCAGACTTAGTGAATAGTGTGACAGTGTTGAGGGAATTGTTTGTTTAGCAGAGTCAGTGGTGGGTTGCCCCTGGTTCGGACCAGTTCGCAAGAACCGGTAGTAAAACCGGCGGGAGGCCCCACCCACTGCCCCAGATGTTGTCATCAGCAATCTGTGCATGCGCAGAAGCTTCCTGTTGCGAATCGGTGGTAAAGGTGAATAGAACCCACCTCTGAGCAGAGTCATGGCATTCGGAGAAAACCTGTCCTTGTGTCTAGTTGTTCTGGTGTGCAGTGCTCTATAGCGTCATTTTGAAGGTAGGAGTTGAAACAGCTTATGTCCAGGATGTGAGGGGTCTGTAGATATTTTCCCAGCCCTCTTTTTGACTCGTGCATGTACAGGTCCTCAATGGAAGGGAGGTTGGTTAGCGTTAAACATTTCAAGCATTGTACACTGCCCCCTGTCATGGCTTGGGAAGTCCTCCTTAAGATCTGGAGCTTATTAATATTCCCACCTCCAATTCTCTCAAATTACCAACACAAACCACTACCTGAAAAATCAGTACAACGTTATTGTGTGGTTTGGCTGTCGTGACTCGTGGACCCAGATATCTTATACCTAAACGTGGAGGTGTTATCTCTGCAGTTGAAGTAGCTTCTTCTGTGGAGAAGGACTTCCAGGCCTGATGGCCACCATCCTATGATGTGGTAATGTACCTTGTGTGGGGCCTTGAGTGTCTGATGTCATGTTGCGTATACCATGAAATCTTCTGGCAAGTGACACACCTCCACTGCTTCCAGTTAAATATGAGCCACCAGTGTGCGGCGGCAGCCAAAAAAGTCAATGGAATCCTAAACTGCATTCACAGAGGGATACAATCAAGATCAAGGGAGGTACGACTACCACTCTATAAAGCCTTAGTAAGACCACACCTAGAATACTGCATCCAGTTTTGGTCACCACACTATAAAAAAGATGTTGAGACTCTAGAAAGAATGCAGAGAAGAGCAACCAAGATGATTAGGGGACTGGAAGCTAAAACATACAATGAACAGTTGCAGGAACTGGGCATGGCTTGTCTAGTGAAGAGAAGGACCAGGGGAGACAGGATAGCTGTCTTCCAATATTTGAGGGGCTGCCACAGAGAGGAGGGGATCAAGCTATTTTCCAAAGCACCCGAAGGCCAGACAAGGAATAATGGATGGAAACTGAGCAAGGAGAGATTCAACCTGGAAATAAGGAGGAATTTTCTGACAGTGCGAGCAATCAACAGAATTTGGAACAGAAGTTGCCTTCAAAAATTGTGGGAGCTTCATCTCTGGAGGCTTTCAAGAAGAGATTGGACTGCCATTTGTCAGAAATGGTATAGGATCTCCTGCTTGGGTGGGGGGTTGGACTAGATGACCTACAAGGTCCCTTCCAACTCTGTTAATCTGTTAATTTCTGCCTGGCCCATAATTCTGTAAACCAAGGGTGTCCAACCTTGGCCACTTTAAAACTCGTGGACTTCAACTCCCAAAATTCCCCAGCCTGGGAGTTGAAGTCCACGAGTCTTAAAGTGACCAAGGTTGGACACTCCTGCTGTAAACCAATTGTATCTTTTGGAAGACTTAATTTGAGGAGACATCTCAGGAAGGGATGAAGTCTAGATGGCAACCAACGTCCACCAGATTTTACGGTGCACATTAAAAGGAAGCAAATTTGGACTGCCTGGCCCCAGCCATCATCTTGACCTCACCTGTAGACACCCCAAATCTCAACTGTCCTACAACATGAATCATTGGCTAAAACGCTGATGGCGTAATTTGAGAGTGGAAGTAAAAATGTACCCATGAAAGACGGAGGAAAACTACATGTTCCATCGACATTTTTAGGAGGCCGCCTTGAAGAAACCCTGCCATTTACGTCTGACTCAACACCAGCTGAACATCCGTGGGCCTTGCCTTCGTGGGCTTGGACCCATTCAACTCTAACTCAAATTAGAGTGTGACACAACTCCAAGGTGTTGTGCTGACAAATCACCCCAGGAACAAGCAGGAAAACCACCACATCGTGAGTCACCCACTCAAGTGCCCTGAAGTTGTGGAGTTGCGCAAGTTTTGCTGAGCTTCTATCGTCCATACGTGACTCATTAGGGCTGTTCCTATAGTTGCCTCCGTACAATCCAATCTGCAAAATGCAAGAAAGACAGATCGAAAGGACCGGCTAGCGCCGGTTTAAACAAATTTGGGTGATCTCAACCCTGGCCAGATTGGAGAAGCAAAAACCGCCGTTCCAATCCGGTTTGCTTGAAAGCAACTCGGCACAGCGGCTGCAGAATCTTAGGTTTCTGGTTTTTTAAACCAAGGGTGGTTAAAGAAGACACAATATCTGGGTTCACACGTCTCACTAAGCCTTAAGCAAATGCCAGTTTTGAGCAAGTTACCGTAACACTGTCGTTTGTCCAGAGCTCTTTATCAGCTTCCATTTTAACTTTTTCAGATTCATATTTTTTTTCCTCATCCAATTTAAATCTTTCCATTAGCTGACTCTAAGGAAGACAGCACAGATATATTTAAAGAAATATTTAAAAAGTACGTTTGGGGCCCATTCGTCCAGCTAGCATTTTTCACTTCTTCCATAACTGTAAAATTTATCCAAGAACTTTGGTGAGAGGTGCAGTCAAAAGCTTTTAGAAATTAAAGACCTTCTACTGGAAACTTCTCTCTGATGATAGATTTCTTGATGCTTTTAAATAACTCCAGTAAATTAGCAAGACGACACTTCCCAGAAATTGAAAACTGTTTCTCAGCAAAAGATGCTTCTCTTATCTGCTTGGCAATTTGTGGTTGATAACAACAATTTGTTCAGGAGAAAGTAATTTTCTTTCATGTTCTGGTATTACACCTTTTTTTTTTGCGGGAGGGGAATGATTTTTTAGCACAGCCTATCCATAAAATTCCAGATAGTGGCTACCACAATCGCAATCAATGCACCATAGGAACTTTTTTTGACAGATATCCTGGCCAGAACAGCTCACCAGTCATCTGCCACTGAAAATATTTCTCCAGGTGAGGTATATTTTTGCTAAATGATAGTGAAGAACTTATAAAAGGGAATATGTTCCTTTTGAATTTCTAGCAAGCTAGAATCTAACTTTAAATGGAGCTGGGCTATTACTTACGATTAAGGCAAGAAACTACCAGTCCTTGACTTATAACCATTCATTTAGTGACCATTTGAAGCAGGGGTGAAATCCAGCAGGTTCTGACAGGTTCTGGAGAACCAGTAGCTGGAATTTTGAGTAGTTCGGAGAACCGGCAAATACTACCTCTGGCTGGCCCCAGAGTGGGGAGGGAATGGGAATTTTGCAGTATCCTTCCCCTGCCACGCCCACCACACCATGCCCACCAAGCCACGCCCACAGAACCGGTAGTAAAAAAATTGGATTTCACTACTGATTTGAAGTCACCACAGCATTGAAAAGTGGCTGATGATAGTTTTCACATTTACAAGAGTTGCCATATCCCCAGGGTCATCAAAATTCAGACGCTTGGCAACTGGCATGTACTTATGATGGTTGCAGTGTCCCAGTGTCAGCGACCTTCTGACGAGCAAAGTCAACGGGGTAGCCAGATTCGCTTAACAACCGTGTAACTGACTTAGCAACAGCAGTGATTCAATTAACAACTGTGTCAAGGAAGGTCGTAAAATGGGAGGAAATTCACTTCATGTCTCACTTAGCAATGGGCTCCGTTGTGGTCGTAAGCCAAGGATGACTTGTACGTATTGTAGAATCTTTCCAGATTCAATAGAATTGCTGGATCCGTGAAGTATTAGTAGCGCTTTAGTAAGCGCTTAGTAAGGCCACACCTGGAATGCTGCATCCATTTTTGGTCGCCACATTACAAAAAAGACGTTGAGACTTTGGAAAAAGTGCAAAGAAGAGCAACTAAGATGATTAAATCTTCCGGGTGCGCTTCAAGGTCTTGGTTACCACCTTTAGAGCGCTCCATGGCTTAGGACCTGGTTATTTACAAGACCACCTTCTGCCACCAGTAGCCTCTCACCGACCAGTACGCTCCCATAGAGAGGGGCTCCTCAGGGTGCCGTCGGTCAAACAGTGTCAACTGGTGGCCCCCAGGGGGAGAGCCTTCTCTGTGGGGGCACCAGCCATCTGGAACGAGCTCCCCCCGGAGATATGGAGGATCCCGGATCTGCGCGCTTTCCACCATGCCCTCAAAACATTCCTATTCCAGCAGGCCGGCCTGGCCTAACCTCTCTTTTAAACTGTTTTAAATTTTAAATTTGTCTAATAAATTGGGGTGTTTTAAATTTTGTTTTCTGGGCCAAATTATTTAATTGCATTTTAAATGGTTTTTTAACATTTGTATTATATGTATTTTATCTTTTGGATGTTCACCGCCCTGAGTCCTTCGGAAGTAGGGCGGTATATAAATTCAATAAATAATAATAATAAAATAATAATAATTAAAGGCCTGGAGACTAAAACATGTGAAGAACGGTTGCAGGATTTGGGTTTGGCTAGTCCAGAGAAAAGAAGGACTGGGGGGGGGGACATGATAGCAGGGTTCCAGGATTTGAGGGGCTTCCACCAAGAAGAAGGGTCAACTTATTTTTCAAAGCCCCTGAAGGCAGGACAAGAAACAATGGATGGAAACTAATTTAGGAGAGAAGTAACCTGGAATTAGGGAGAAACTTCCTGACAGTGAGGAGGACAATTAACCAGTGGAAGAGAAGTTGCCTTCAGAAGTTGTGGGTGCTTCATCACTGGAGGTTCTCAAGAAGAGACTGGACAGCCACTGTCTGAAATGGTCTAGGGCCGTGATGGTGAACCTATGGCACACGTGCCACAGGTGGCACACAGACCCATATCTGTGGGCACATGAGAGTTGCCCTAGCTCAGCTCCAGCGTGCATTGGCCAGCTGATTTTCGGGCCTTCTGGTCCCACCGGAAGTTGAGAAATGGGCCATTTTCAGCCTCCAGGGGGCCTGCGGGGGATGGAGAAGGCTGTTTTCACCCTCCCCAGGCTCCAAGAAAGCTTCTGGAGCCTGGGGAGGGCAAAAAACGGGCCTACCAGGCCCACAGTGCCATCGCATGCCAAAAGTGGGGGCAGATCAGGGAGGTTGCATGCAAAGGCACAGGGAGTGGGGCGCATTGAATTATGGGTGTGGGCACACACACGCGTGACCCCCCCTGCGCTCCCCCCCCCCGCTTTGGGCACGCAACGGCAAAAAGGTTAGCCATCCCTGGTATAGGGTCTCCTGCTTGAGCAGGGGGCTGGACTAGAAGACCTCCAAGGTCCCTTCTAGCTCTATTTTGATTCTGATTCTGTCATGTGATCCAATACCTGGGGAGGCGGGTAGAACAGAATTCCACTGGAATTTTTGGTGTCCTGCTTTGTTGTGGATTGTCCTTCTTTCCCGGATCCCTTCCTGAAAGTCTCACTTTCTGGAAAACCTTCAGAAGGTGAGTTATACTGATAGCCGAGAAGATAAGATCGCTCATTAAGGTGTCATACTGCAATCATAGTCCAGGAGGTGGAGGAAGGAAGTCACTTCCCCAAGACCAGAAGCTTCTGAGTTTCAGATTTCCAAATTCTAAAACTGAACCAAAAAAACCCCTTGAAGGTACTGGAAGATCTTATCTTGAATCCTTCTTATTCACAGCTTTGTTCCTGCCTTTGACATCATCTCTAGAATGAGATCCCATCTGGGAGAGATTTCTCCATAAATAGAGCTAGAAAGGAAATCGATGATATCAAGATATTTCTGTTGTCCGGGGAGATTTGTCCATCTTCCGGTCATGAATGTTTTGCAATACAGGTAGTCCTCAATTTATGACCGTCTCCTAGCCCAAACTGGCCCAAACTCACTCAGCCAGCTTTCTTGCCTAAGGCACGACTAGAATTCACCGTCTCCTGGTGATTGGCCCAATGTCACCCAACTATCTTTCATGCCCATGGCAGGACTAGAATTCACCATTTCCTAGTGACTGGCCCACTCAGCTGGTTTTAATGCCTAAGTTGGGGCTAGAACTCACTGTCTCCTGGCTTCCAGCATGGTGCCTTCATCACTCGGTAGTCCAAACTGGCTCTATGTGGGACATCCCTGAGGTCTACACACAGCCAGATCCTTGGTAATAAGAAGATATATGTTGACCTCAACCAAAAGCAAAATGTTGGAAATAATCCGGCACCAAGAGACTGCATTGTCCTGCACATTGCTAAAATTCCTTTACGGGGAAAGAGAAAAGTCGCAACCCTTGGAAGTTAATCAGAGTTAGCTGTTGGGATTAGTGACCCAGAGCTGAGGGGGTCTCTTGAGTGCCGTTTCCCACGCCCACCACCAACGCTCACAAGCTCACGTCCTACAAGTTTAGCCCGGCTTCTGGTTTTGCAAAGTGGTTGATAACCATCTCGTTCCAAAAATCGTTTTTTTTTCCCCAGCTTCCCAGCCAATCTCAGAATTCTTTCACATAACAGAATAACAGACTTGGAAGGGACCTCGGAAGGTCCTCTAGTCCAACTCCTTGCTGAAGCAGGAGACCCTCTACCATGCCAGACAAATGGTTGACCAATCTGTTCTTTAACAGCCTCCTGTGACAACACAACCACAACTTCTGGAGGGGAAGCCGTTCCACTGATTAATTGTTCTCACAATCAGGAAATTCCTCCTTAATTCTAGGTTGGATCCCTCCTTAATTAGTTTTCATCAGTTACTTCTTGTCCTGCCTTCAAGTGCTTTAGAGAATAGGTGGACCCCCTCTTCTTTGGGGCAGCCCCTGAGATATTGGAACACTGCTTTCATGTCATCCCTAGTCCTTCTTTTCATTAAACTAGACATGCCCAGTTCCTGCAACCGTTCTTTTTAGGTTTTACATCCAGTCCCCTAATTCTCTTTGTTGCTCTTCTTTGCACTCTTTCCAGAGTCTCCACATCTTTTTTATATCGTGGTGACCAAAACTGGACACAATATTCCATCTATGGGCTTACTGAGGCCTTATAAAGTGGTCTTAAGATTTCATATGATCTTGATTCTATCCCTCTGTTGATGCAGCCTAGGATTGCCTTGTCAAACTCCAGTAAAAATGAATTCCACGGTTGAACTCTGAGCTGCATCGAAAATTATTTCTCGTTTCGAGCCTGAGAAATTGCCTGAAACGTCTTGGCCTAAATCTACCTCTGAAGTTGGAACTCCATACAATAGTGGCCAAAATTGCGGAAACCTTTTGGGAAAAGTGTATTTTCTAAAACTAGCTAATAAATATCAAGTTTTGTGTTTTTTTTGTGGAGTAGTACCATCAAATTATATATCAGTGGAAAGATAATTTAATCAAGAATGTAATGCAATAACTTTTATGAAGGATTTGCTATTAGAATAGCAGTTACGGGATAAAGAAGAAAAGTGAAACACGTAGAAAAAACGAGATATACAAAAATGATCCCCATGTCAGTTAATACTTAGTTGGGTCACCTTCAGCATGAATGACAGCTTTACAACGTCTTCCCATGGAGTAAACCAAGTCTTTGAGTTCTACAGCTGTTATGTGAAACCAAGATTGAACGATGGCTTCTATTAACTGGGTTTATTGCTGGGTCGCTTCTGACTAATAAGTTTCTTGAGTTGGCTCCATAGATTTTCAATTGGGTGAAGGTCTGGGCTATTCCCAGGCCATTCCAGCAGTGGAATAGGATTATCTTAAAACTCCCCAAAAAACCAGTGGTCTTATTAGCCATCAAACCACAAAAATACACTTTTCCCAAAAGGTTTCCACAATTTTGGCCACTACTGTAAGTAGTCCTCAAGTTACACCCATAATACAGCCTGCCCACTGCAGTCATCACTTATAAAGGTTTAACGACCCTTTTGCAATGGTCTTGCAAAAGTAGTACAGTTAGCTCTCAAATTACAACAGTTTGCTTAGTGACCATTTGAAGTTACAACAGCACTGAAAAATGACCATTTTTCACACTTATGACCATTGCAGCATCCTCATGGTCACGTGATCTACATTCAGATGCTTGACAATTGACTCACGTTTATGACAGTGTCCCCTGTTTGTGACCTTCTGGCAAGCAAAGTCCAGGGGGAAGCCAAATTCGCTTAATAACGGTAGCAAGAAAAGTCGTAAAACGGGACAAAGCTCACTTTAAAAATTTCTGACTCAGCAACATCATTTTTTAGGCTCAATTGGGGTCGCAAGTCCAGGACTACCTGTAAGGCCAAGGACAACCTAAATAGTCCTCAAATTACGGCTGTTCGTTTAACAACAGCCCAAAATTACCATGGCCTCAGAACAAAAACTCCAGATTCACTTAACAACCGCATGATTCAGTTAACAACCATTATAAAATTGGTCATTGTGTGATGACTCGTGTTAGGATCAGGCTGATTTAGGATGGAAATTTTGGTGCTAATTGGAGTCGTAAATCAAGGACTGCCTATAATTTTCTCCCTTGCTCTGATCTAAACAGGGATTAAGCTAAGAATGTAGGTTATTCCCATCTGTTGCAATAGAGAAACAGATGTCCTTGACACAGCTCCTTTTGTTGATAATTATAAGGCATAGTTTATAAATCTCACAACCATCGTTTCTCAGATCCAGGGCTAACCTCTCCTAAGCGTAGCATTTCTTCGCTTTCCAAGCCACATAATTAATGCAACTTCAGCCATTATTAATGTAAAGTCATAACAAATGTGTGAGTCGCAGCCTGCAGCAAAGGGAAACCCACCCGGAACAAGTTTGAAGCCACAAAAATGCAACTCTAAATCCAGCCTAGTTTTGCAGGAAAGGTTTAAAATCCCCAGAAAGGTGAATTTCAGTGCCTCACAACCCTTCCCACAACCGCTGAAGATATGATAATTGTGCAATAACACTTCATTCCTTTTTCTAGTTGACGTTTGGTTAGGAAAACAGGGTAAGAAACAAAAGTAGGTTGGATGAAAAAAAGTGGGGGAGCAGGTGGATGAGATTATGATTACACCAAAGACGGAAGAGAAAAGGAAGTTGAAGGGTCTTGTGTTGTTGCGGTCATGAAGTGTGGGGTGGGTATTGTTTAATGGGATCTTCTCATATGGTGGATTTTTAAAAGTTTGTAAGCTGCCAGAGTCGCAGATGTGTGAGTTGGATGGAAAGAAAGAAAGAAAGAAAGAAAGAAAGAAAGAAAGAAAGAAGGAGGGAGGAAGGAGGGAGGGAGGGAGGGAGGGAAGAAGGAAAGAAGGAGGAAAGAAGAGAAAGAAAGAGGGAGGGAGGGAAGGAAGGAAGAAAAAAGAGGGAGGGAGGAAAGAAAGAAGGAAGGAAGAAAGAAAGAAAGAAGGAGGGAGGAAAGAAGGAAAGAAGAGAAAGAGAGAAATAAAGAAAGGGAGGGAAGGAAGCAGGGAGGGAGGGAAGAAGGAAAGAAGGAGGAAAGAAGAGAAAGAAGAGAGAAAGAAAGAAAGAGGGAGGGAAGGAAGGAGGGAGGGACAGAGGGAAGGAGGAAAAAAGGAGGAAAGAAAGAAAGAAAGAAAGAAAGAAAGAAAGAAAGAAAGAAAAGGGAGGGAGGGAGGGAGGAAAGGAAGAGGAAGAAAAAAGAAAGGGAGGGAGGAATGAAGGAAGGAAGGAGGAAAGAAGAGAAAGAAAGAAAGAAAGAAAGAAAGAAAGAAAGAGGGAGGGAGGAAAGACAGAAAGAAGAGAAAGAAATAAAGAAAGGGAGGGAGGGAAGAAAGGGAGGGAGGGAAGAAGAAAGAAGGAGGGAAGAAGAGAAAGAAAAGAAAGGGAGGGAGGGAAGGAAGGAAGGAAGGAAGAAAAAAGAAAGAGAGGGAAGAAAGAAAGAAAGAAAGAAAGAAAGAAAGAAAGAAAGAAAGAAAGAAAGAAAGAAAGAAAGAGACAGATATCCATTGATCTTGGGAGCTGGGGGATCTGCAAAATTGACAGCTCTTGTGGCTTCTGTTCTAAGGGGAACAGGGAATAGTTTGTGCGGTGAGTTGCACAATTAAACCAAAACAACTTACTAACTTAAGCCCCATTGCTCAACTCAGCCTCACTGGCATTCATGTATAGCAGAGCCCTGTGGCGTCACTCAAGGAAAGACGCAGAAGAGACCGGGGCCTGCGTGCAGAGAGGACAATGCTGTCCTAGCAGGATCACAGGAACACACACACAGGCATGAACCCAAAGAGGGAGAGAGAGAGGGAGGGAGGGAGGGAGGGAGGGAGAGATTGTTTTATGGAGGAAGGAAAGAGGGAAAGCAGGGAAACCACTTTCTGGTTAGAGAAACGCATCGTTTTCCCAACTGCTGAGGTCCAGGCAACATTGGTCCAAATCCAAGATTAAGGTGCAAACTTATTTACGTGTTCATCAAATTTGTATAGCTGCCCCATTTGACCCAAAGAACCTCTGGGCAGCAGACAACCACTCAATAGAAAACCACCTTGTCATCTTATCTTTTATCGTATGTCATCTCATCTCATCTCACCTTTATTTCCATTCGATAACAATTAATTTTATTAATTCAGTCACACATTATAAACTGATTTATCTTTTCTTTCTCTCCCACCTTCTTTATAAGCAACCCAAGACACAATATATAAAAATCTGCATTAAGAAATTTCCTGATGGTTAGAACAATGAATCAGTGGAACAGCCTGCCACCAGAATTCTCCAACACTGGAAGTTTTTAAGAAGAGATTGGATGACCATTTGTCTGGAATAGTAGAGGGCCGTGTTGGTGAACCTACGGCATGTGTGCCGGAAGTGGCACGCAGAGCCATTTTTCCGGGCACGTGAGCCGTCGCAAAGCTCATCTGAACTGTGCATGCATGTGTGCCCCAGCTGTTGTTTAGGCCTCTGGTGCACATGAGTGCAATTCAGGGGACCTAGCTGGTCTTTGGAGCTGTCCTGCGCATGTGTGCGTGTTTGCGCATAAGCACGAGATTGTGCGCACATGCGCAGACAGCATTTGTGCACATGCATTGTGTGCGTGAAAGCTGTGCACATGCGCAGATGCTCGCACAGCACATGGGGAGTAGCCGCGCATTACCGCACATGGCACACGAGGACGCGCAGGGTGCAAAGCGCATTCCTGTTCGGCACTCGGTTAGTTAAAGGTTTGCCACCCCCTTACCCCCTTCGAGATTAGCAAAAAATGTACCCTAAAATGAGCCCCATATGTTGGAAATGTAAAAAGAAAGAGGGAACAAACTACCATATGTGGTGGCCCTGTCCGTTGGCTACAGGAAATTACTAATGAACAATTAGACTTAGAACCGGAACTCTTCCTATTGGAGATCTTCAATATATATATATATATATATATATATGTGTGAAGGGCACAAAATGTCTAGTACTACACGTATTAATTACTGCCAGGATTGCCTATGCTCAATGTTGGAAACAGCCATGCATACCCGCAGAGAAACTGCTCATACAAAAGGTCATGAATTGTGCAGAAATGGACAAATTAACGCTGAGTCTAAAAGATAAAGAGGCATCAATATTTTACAATGTGTGGGAACAGTGGTACCCCTGGATAGAATGGAGATAGATTAAAGACAGATAGTTATTAAGTATAAGTAATAGATAAAATAAGAATGTAAATACGCACAATTTAATTTTTGTAAATAATGCACGGATTATCGTCACAAGAAAAACACCACAAATAGCTGTTGTTGAGTGAAATCATTTTTTATGTTTTTAATGTAATAAAAGCTTAATAAAGTGTATTGAAAAAAAATAAAGGTTCGCCATCATTGGTATAGGGTTTTTTGCCTGAGCAGGGGGTTGGACTAGAAGACCTCCAAGGTCCCTTCCAACTGTTATTCTGTTCTGTTCTGTTCTGTTCTGTTCTGTTCTGTTCTGTTCTGTTC
>WNWU01000131.1:94676-110162 GCA_012654045.1 Ptyas mucosa
AAGAGAAGAGAAGAGAAGAGAAGAGAAGAGAAGAGAAGAGAAGAGAACCTTGGAGGTCTTCTAGTCCAACCCTCTGCTCAAGCAGGAATCCCCATACTATTTCAAACAAATGGCTGTTCAGTCTCTTCTTAAAAACCTCCAGTGATGGAGCACCCACAACTTCTGGTGGCAAGCTGTTCCACTGGTTAATTGTCCTCACTGTTAGGAAGTTTCTCCTTAATCCCAGGTTGCTTCTCTCCTTGATTAGTTTCCGTCCGTTGCTTCTTCTCCTGCCTTCTGGTGCTTTGGAGAATAGCTTGATCTCCCCTCCCCCCCCCTTCTTTGTGGCAACCCTTCAAATATTGGGAGACTGCTATCACGTCACCCCTCGTCCTTCTTTTTTCCAAACGGGCTTTCAATCAGTGCCTCTCATTTGGGCTGTCCCTTGCATGGGGAATCCATCCTAAACAATTGTGGTTGGAAACATGAGGATTGTTCTTCAAAATCTAGCTGGTTTGCTAATGTCAGGAGGATCATGATACAGGCAGACCTCGACTTACGACCATTCTCTAATTCAAAGTTATGACTTAAAAAGGTGATTTACAAGCAACCCTAACACTTAACAACTGCCACAATGTCCCTGTCATCCATGATCAAAATTTGGACCCTTAGCAACCGCCGTGGACTTACGATGGTTGCAATGCCCTGGAGTTGTGTGACCTAACCAGCCAACGTCCAATAAGCAAAGCCAATGGGGGAAGCTGAATGCGTTTAATGGCCTCGTGATTCACTTAAGGACCGGAGCTAAAAAAGGTCATAAACCAGGCACAATTCACTCAATTTCCTCGTTCCCCAACAGAAGTTCTGGTTTCAATTGTGGTCGTAAGTCGAGGACTACCTGGATAAACAGAGACCCATCGGTGGCTTCATTCATACCACAGTGTCATTTGTGCAATTCATGTCACTTGTGTGTCACTTCCTGAAATGACATTCTAGGACTGTCGTTTCAGGAGCAAGGGGTCGGACTAGAAGACCTCCAAGGTTCCTTCCAACTCTGTTATCCTGTTATTCTGACCCTCGGCCTTTCCGTTTGGATTTTTCAAATTTTGCAAACATGACACACATCGAACACATTTTCGGCACGTGATCCCTAAAAGGTGCATTTATTTGATTGACAGGCTGCCCCAATCTGTACTAGCCTAGATTTTGCAAATTGTGATTCCTGAAATATTTGGGTAGATTAGTTTGATAACGATCTGGTCTTTGTAAAGATGCTTCCTATGTGAGAGGGGGGGAGGAGTGACCCACAAACACACAGACCCAACTCTTGAGAAATGGGGTTGCGAAATTCACAGACCTGCAAATTTCATACGGTAACTAACTCAAGAAGTGCATCGGTCGATTTTGAAAAATGCGAAAGCAGATGAATTTCTACCTGTTTTCACCTTCCGCTCTCCGTGGTTTGGGGTAGTAAATTTCCCCACATTTATAAACAAGGCTGGATGAACCCCTGTGGCTGAAAAAGCAGCTTATGTAATTTATTTCATTTACATAAGCCAATGCATGTAAATAAATCCATCCAGCTCGAGAGATCAGATTGTTCTAGTCAGGATTTATTGCCAGCTTACCTGCATTCAGGAATTCAGTCCATAACATAGAACAAAATTTTGGAACGCCTTTATTTATTTATTTGCATACAGGTAGTCCTCGAGGTACGACCACAATGGAGCCCAAAATTTCTCTTGTTAACTGAGACAATTGTTAAGTGAGTTTTGCCCCGTTTCATGACCTTTCTTGCCATGGTTGTTAAGTGAATCATTGCAGTTCTTAAGTTAGTAAGATGGTTGTTAAGCGAATCTGGCTTCCTCGTTGACTTTGCTTGTCAAAAGGTCGCAAAAGTGAGTCACATGACCCCAGAACACCGCAACCGTCGTACATACGAGTCAGTGGCCAAGTCTCTGAATTTTATTCACGTGACCGTGGGAATGCTGCAATGCTCATTGGAAGGAACCTTGGAGGTCTTCTAGTCCTACCCCCTGCTCAAGCAGGAAACCTTTTCCCATTGTGAACAAATGATTGTCCAATCTTTTCTTGCAACCGTCCAGTGTTGGAGCACCCACAACGTCTGGAGGCAAGTTGTTCCACTGATTAACAAAACAACACCGTTGGAAGAGACCTTGGAGGTATCAAATTAACAGAGTTGGAAGGGACCTTGTAGGCCATCTAGTCCAACCCCCTGCTCAAGCAGAAGACCCTATATCCGTGATGGCGAACCTATGGCATGCATGCCACAGGTGGCACACGGAGCCATATTTGTGGGCATGCGAGCGTTACCCTAGCTCAGTTCTAGCATGCATGCATGCACTGGCCAGCTGATTTTTGGGCCTTCTCGGCCCACCGGAAATCAGGAAATGGGCCTTTTCTGGCCTCCGGAGGCCCTCAGGGGAGTGGGGAAGACTGTTTTTGCCCTCCCCAGGCTCCAAGAAAGCTCCTGGAGCCTGGGGAGGGCAAAAAATGGGCCTACCAGGCCCACTGTGCCATCGCGTGGCAAAAGTGGGGCAAGTGAGGGGAGATTACGTGCGCATGCACGGGGGGGTGGGACCCATTGAATTATGGGTGTGGGCACGCGCGCAAACGTAACCCCCCCCCACTCCCCACGCTCCCCACGCTTTTGGCACAAAACGGCAAAAAGGTTAGCCATCACTGCCCTATATCATTTCAGAAAAGTGGTTGTCCAGTCTCTTCTTGAAAACCTCCAGTGATGGAGCACCCACGATTTCTGGAGACAAGTCGCTCCACTGGTTAATTGTTCTACCTGTCAGGAAGTTCTTCCTTAGTTCTAGGTTGCTTCTCTCCATGATGAGTTTCCACCCGTTGCTTCTTGTCCTGCCCTCTGGTGCTTTGGAGAATAGGTTGACCTCCTCTTCTTTGGGGCAGCCCCTGAGATATTGGCAATAGTTGTAAGTGTGAGAACCAGCTGGAAATCACTGTTTCCACTTCCATGGAAGTTTGAACAGTCACTAAATGGATGGTTGTAATTGAAGGACTGCTATATCAATGATGGATAACCTTTTTGCTGTCACGTGCCAAAATCGGGGTGGGGGGGAGCACAGGGAGGTCGCCCATGTGTGTGCCCACACCCATAGTCCAATGTGCCCTGCCCCTGTGCATGCATGCCCCCCTGCTTTTAGCACGTGATGGCACGGTGGGCCCAGTAGGCCCATTTTTCACCCTCCCCAGGCTCCAGAGGCTTTCTAGGAGCCTGGGGAGGGCAAAAACAGCCTTCCCCCCCCCACCCCACCCCCACCCCCGGAGGCCGGAAACATCCCATTTCCCAACTACCAGTGGGAACGAAAGGCCCAAAAATCAGCTGGCCGGCACACAAATGCGCACTGGAGCTGAGCTACGGCAACCCTCGTGTACCCACTGGTATTTATTTATTTATTTATGTGTTCAATTTGTATGCTGCCTTTCTCCGAAGACTCAAGGCGGCTTACAGTGCATATAAAAACCATATATAAAACATTAAAACCATTAAAAACAATTAAAACCCATTCACACCATTCATGGCCGGATCTCACCAGATCGCAAGAGCGAGATCAACGGCCCCAGGCCTGCCAGAAGAGCCAGGTCTTCACCACTTTCCAGAAGGCCAATAGGGTGGGGATGGTCTGGATCTCAGGAGATAACTGGTTCCAGACAGCCGGGGAAGCCACAGAGAAGGCCCTCCCCCGTGGGCCCACCACCGGCATTGTTTAGCTGACGGGACCCAGAGGAGACCAACTCTGTGGGATCTTACCGGTCGCTGGGAGCTATGTGGTAGAAGGTGGTCTCGAACCTGTGCCATAGGTTTGCTATCACGGGCCTATATCATTAAAATAGGAGCCTGGTTTAGCTCAGCAGACTAAAAGCATAGTGATCTACACCAGCTGTCTGCAATTACTGCAAGTTCAATTCTCACCAGGCTCAAGGTTGACTCAGCCTTCCATCCTTTCTAAGGTAGGTGAAATGAGGACCCAGATTGTGGGGGCAATAAGCTGAGTTTGTATAAATATACAAAAATTTGAAGGCTATTGCTTAGCGCATTGTAAGCTGCCCTGAGTCTCCAGAGAAGGACAGCATATAAATCAAATTTTTTTTTTAAAAAAAGGTGTCAGGGTTCCAAGTAACATACCCGTAGCCAACAAAACTGCAAGGCAAGTATATTCCTCAAAGAATAAGTTTATGGGATATGTCATATTCGCACAGTTCCGGTGAAAACCGACTCTGAATATTCCCACAGTTTTCACCTAATTAAAAGTTTTTCACTTTCTCAAAACTATCAGTCACATGGTCCAATCAGGGGGCTGTCCAGTTGCTAGGTGACTCCTGTCCCCTCCTTCTGAGCACCTGCAGGAATGTCCTTGGTTCCCAAGAGAAAGTATTTTGTTTTGGCTACAACATGCCAACTATCTCTATTAGCAATAGCACTTAGACTTATATACTGCTTCACGGTGCTTTTACAGCCCTCTCTAAGTGGTTTACAGAGTCAGCCTGTTGCCCCCAACAATCTGGGTCCTCATTTTTACCCACCTCAGAAGGAGGGAAGGCTGAGTCAACCTCGAGCCTGGTGAGATTCGAACTGCCAAATTACAGGCAGCCGGCAGTCAGCAGACGTAGCCTGCAGTCCTGCACTCTAACCACTGCGCCACAGGGGCTCCTATTCCCAACTCCCTGACCCTCTTCTCCAGTGTGTCAGCAATGAAGTCTCAAAATGGCCTCAGTCCGGCCAGCTTCAGGGTTGAGAAAAGGATTGATGAATAAAATACTTCTGCAATGCAGTCTGAGCTCAGGAAATGTTTCAAATTCTTTGCTGGAGTCCAGTCATTCAGCCAGCTTGCTTTCCCCCGCACCGGGGGTTACCAAATACGCCAGAAAATGTCCTGATATGAACCACAGATAGGTTACAACCCTCCCTGTGGATTTGTGCTGCACCTATGGGAAGTAAGAGCCTTCGGACCGGTCCGGCAACTACCCAGGGCTTGTGTAGGATCAACAGGAGATTCAAAAGTCTGGCGCTCTGAACACCCCACCCTGGGGCTATTTGCAAGTTTCTCCTGCTTTTCTCCCACACTTGTGGGTTTTACAAGCTGCAGCGTCCTGGGGGCAGGTGAGCACAGGTGCGCAGGCAATGAAATTCTGCAGCTTTCACCTGGAGGCGTGGTTGATGTGGCCCAGGCAGCATTAACCCGTTGCTGGAGGGTGAAAGGAAATATTTCCACCCTTACTTGGGAAAGGTTTTGGTGCTGCTCAATGCCGGATCGAATCCTGCTCTTTGGCAAGAGTTCCACTCGGCATGTGCAAAATGTGGACTGCTGAATCAAAGTTGAGGGCCAGGAGAGGCTCCATGCCATGAAAGGTGTTAGATCTGGGTGTTTTTTCCCCATAATTACAGACATGCAACTTCTCGGTTTATTTATTTATTTATTTATTTATTCAATTTATATGCCGCCTTTCTCCGTAGACTCAGGGCAGTTGCAGATACGTACAACTGTATCTCCGCTCCAGGGAACTTGGCCACTTTAAGACTTGTGGACGAAAAATGGAGAAAATACAGTATTACTCTGTATACTGCTACAAAATACAATACATTATAACTACAATGTATTTGTAAATCTTAGAAGTTGAAAGAGTATTATGTATATCTAAACGGTATTATTATTGTTACTAGTATTTTGTATAAAGTAAATTGACCAGGGGTGAAATCCAAATTTTTTTCCTACCGGTTCTGTGGGCATGGCTTGGTGGTCGTGGCAGGGGAAGGATATTGCAAAATCTCCATTCCCACCCCACTCTAGGGGAAAGATACTGCAAAATCTCCATTCTCACCCCACTCTGGGGCCAGCCAGAGGTTGTATTTGCAGTTCTCCAAACTACTCAAAATTTCTGCTACCGGTTCTCCAGAACCTGTTAGAACCTGCTGGATTTCATCCCTGAAATTGACCCAGATAATGTACTGTTCACTAAATACTTATATATTGTCAGCCTCTATGATGCTTGCTTGCTATCGGCTGCCATAGTAACAGAGAGGGGGAGATTTATAGGTACTTGGGAGGGGGAAGTGAGCTGTTGAAGAAAAAAACCCATAAATAAAATTATTTTTTATAAAAAGACTTTGCGGACTTCAATTCCCAGAATTCCTCCACTCGCTGAGGAATTCTGGGAGTTGAAGTCCACAAGTCTTAAAGTGGCCAAGTTTGGAAACCCCTGGTTTAGTATAACCAAGAGAAGAACTAATAGTGATACCATAGCAGTATTTAACAGTAACAGAGTTGGAAGGGACCTTGGAGGTCATCTAGTCCAACCCCCTGCTCACGCAGGAGACCTATACTGGGGATTCGAACCGCTGAACCTTTCTGATAGACAAGCTCAGTGTCTTAGCCACTGAACCATCTAGCTAACAAATTTGAGGGGCTGCCCCAAAGAAGAGGGGGTCAACCTGTTCTCCAAAGCACTTGAAGGCAGGACAAGAAACAATGGATGGAAACCGATCAAGGACAGAAGCAACCTAGAACGAAGGAGAAACTTCCTGACAGTGAGAACAATTAACCACTGGAACTTCTGCTTTCAGAAGTTGTGGGTGCTTCATCGTGTGGAATTCATGGCTTGCAGTAGTAGGGAGATCAGCATCACTCAACCTCAACCATGGAAAGTAGTATGGACTAAAACAGGGGTCCCCAAACCTCAGATTGTGCATGGTACTTCTTGTTTTAGATAAGAGGTGTGTGAAATATGTGTTTGATCCCTTCCAACCAGGGGTGAAATCCAACAGGTTCTGACAGGTTCTGGAGAACCGGTAGTAGAAATTTTGAGCAGTTTGGAGAACCAGCAAATACCACTCTGGCTGGCCCCAGAGTGGGGTGGGAATGGAGATTTTGCAATATCCTTTCCCCAGGAGTGGGGAGGGAATGGGGATTTTGCAGTATCCTTCCCCTGGAGTGGGGTGGGAATGGAGATTTTGCAGTATCCTTCCCCTGCCACGCCCACCAAGCCACACCCACAGAACCGGTAGTAGAAAAAAATTGGATTTCACCACTGCTTCCAACTCTTGTTATTCTGTTAATTAATCAGGCTTGCCTTCAGAAGTTGTGGGTGCTCCGTCACTGGAGGCTTTCAAAAAGAGACCGGACAGCCATTTCTCTGGGATGATCTAGGCTAGGGTCTCCTGTTTGAGCAGGGGGTTGGATTAGAAGACCTCCAAGGTCCTTTCCAACTCTCATTATTCTCTACTCCACATTCTGAATTATCTCAGCCAAGGAGATGGATCTCCATCTCAGGAGGAAAGAAGAACAAACGGAGTCAACGAGCTTTTCTGGGAGTTGATGTCCCCCCATCTTCAAGTTGTTGAGCTTGAAAAACGCTGGTCTAGAGAATTGCACACAGTATGTGCTTATTGTGTGGATGTGTCATACAAACCCAAAAAATGGGTTAGGGAAGTAATCATTATTACAATTAGCCCAATAAGCATTTATGCAAATACAACCTCAGACAGTTAAGTCAGCAGTCAACCAGACTTTCCTAGTCTTAGATTTCTAGCTTCCCAACCCAAAACATCTTAAGAGATGTCCCTCAGATGGATTAGATGTCTTGGACCAGAAGAACCAGACTTCTAACTTAACATCAAGATGTTTGCTAGATCCAGATTTGTTCTCCTGCCTAGTCCTCCAGCCAAAGTGGCTTCTTGCTGCGTTCTTTTGACTCCATCTCATCATCTTGACTACTTCCTGTTGGTGACTCATCTTGGCCCTTGGATACTGTAGAGCTGTTCACCAAATGCTCATTATATAACAACCAGCCGTCCTGGTGATTGCGTAACTGAGTTTGTTCAATCATGTATGTAAAGCACAGGGCAGGACCCACTGCTGGAGCAGGTGGGAGAAGGGAGGATTATGTAAAGCACGGAAGACTCTGGAAGGAAATACCTGAACAGGTCTGAGGGCCAAAAAGGGAGGCAGGAATGAATAGCAGTGCAGACTCTACATGAATATCAGAATAGAGTCTACGGCAATGTTTCTCAACTTTAGCTGTGTGGACTTCAATTCCCAGAAGCTGTGTGGACTACAATACAGAGAACTGAGGTTGTGTGAACTTCAACTCCCAGAATTGAACCTGTGTGGACTTCAACTCCCAGAAGCTGCGTGGACTTCAACACAGAGAACTGAAGTTGGGTGGACTTCAGCTCCCAGATTGAACCTGTGTGGACCAATTCCCAATTGTGTAGACTTCAACTTCCAGAGTTGTGGTGGACTTCAACTCCCAGAAGCTGTGTGGACTTCAACATCCAGAATTAAAGCTGTGTGGACCAACGCTGAGTTGTGTAGATTTCAGCTCCTAGAATTGATGCTGTGTGGATTTCAACACCCAAATTGAAGTTCTCTGGGGAATTCTGGAATTTGAAGTCCACCCATCTTGAAGTTGCTGAGGTTGAGAAACAATGGTCTCCAGTGTTGCAGCTGGAGACCTAGCTATGGAGACTTCTCCAACCAACACACCTGAAAGATTGTGATGTTGAGCTCAGACCCATGGGTATCCTATTTATTTATTCCTAGACAACCCATGAGCCCTTGGGTCATCGTTTCAGAGGTATTTCCTTAACAGATTCGCCAAGGGCCCATTTTGTCAAAACCTACAAATGTGGGTTTTCAGCAAAACCCAACATAAAACATGGTCACAGAGATTGAGAAGGGCCATGCCAGCTGCCTGGGGATTCCTGTTCTGGACAGCATCATGGCCTCAGCCCTCACCAGATTTAACCCAAGCCTTGCTTCTTACATCCAATCCAGGGGTGAAATTCAGCAGGTTCTGGAAAACCGGTGGTGGAAATTTTGAGTAGTTGGGAGAACCGGCAAATACCACCTCTGGCTGGCCCCAGAGTGGGGAGGGAATGGAGATTTTGCAATATCCTTCCCCCAGGAGTGAGGTGGGAATGGGGATTTTGCAGTTTCCTTCCCCCTGGAGGGAATGGGGATTTTGCAATATCCTTTCCCCAGGAGTAGGGAGGGAATGGGGATTTTGCAGTAACCTTTCCCCTGGAGTGGGGAGGGAATGGAGATTTTGCAGTGTCTTTCACCTGCCACACCACGCCCACCAAGCCACGCCTACAGAACCGGTAGTAAAAAAATTTAAATTTCACCACTGATCCAATCCCCTATCCAACATTTCAGAGTTGGCTGAAATGGCAAAATTGACCACTTTGCTTAAAGAAAAGAACATAAGTACTTTTGTCTCAACATGGAAACCACTTCTGAATTTTGTGAAAGAACGAAACTTTGATTCTGGGTTTTACAGATTAGACTGATAAGATTCTTGTAGAAATGACTGGTTTATATGATTGTGGTAAACCAAAAAGTTGTGATTGTTGTTAATGCCCTATCCTACTATAACAGATCGAATCGGAAGTCAATGCTTCTTTTTCTTTCCTTACCCTTCCTCACTTTTCGTTGCCCTTTCCCCTTCGCTCTCCCTGCCCTCTTATTTGCTTTTGTATTTTGCGTTTTATAACACTTTGTAACCTAATAAAACTAGGTTTTTCTAGGAAAAAACCCTAACCAATCCTGCTTTTTTCCTCTTCTACAGTAGTGGCCAAAATTGTGGAAACCTTTTGGGAAAAGTGTATTTTTGAGGTTTGAGAGCTAATAACACCACTTTTTTTTTTAATTAATCCTATTCCACTGCTGGAATGGCCTGGGAATAGCCCAGACCTTCACCCAATTGAAAATCTATGGAGCCGACTAAAGAAACTGGTTAGTCAGAAGCGACCCAGCAATAAAACCCAGTTATAGAAGCAATAATTCAATCTTTGGTTTTCACATGAGAACAGCTGCAGAACTAAAAGACTTGGTTCACTCCATGGGAAGACCTTGTAAGACCGTAATTCATGCTAAAGGTTACCCAACAAAGGATTAACTGACATGGGGATAATATTTGCATATCTCATTTTTTCTATCGTGATCATTTTTGTGTATCTCGTTTTTTCTACGTTTCACTTTTCTTCTTTATACTGTAACTGCCATTCTAATAGCAAACTTCATAAAAGTTATTGCATTACATTCTTGATTAAATTATCTTTCCACTGATATATAGTTTTATGGGACTACTCCAAAAAAATTTTTCCCAAAAGGTTTCCACAATTTTGGCCACTGCTGTAATCTTCTTTTTCCTTCCAGGAAGTGGGAAAATGGGAGGAAGCGAAGTGATGTTTGATTTGAATGGAACAGAATAACAGAGTTGGAAGGGATTTGATTTCAAGTCAATGAATGAAGAGACGTTTTGCAGGGTTTCTTTCTTTGACCAGAAGGCACAAAGATTGAATAAAGTCCTTTATTGGAGGCATCAGGCTCATCTGAACTGAATGCACCTTTTGGAAGGAGGCTAGGATGGAAAAAGTTTTCAATCACACTGTAATAAAAAATCTAGGAAAAATCTAAAAGAAAAAAAAAAGTTATGGGTGAGAAGAACCCACTCTGAACATTTCCAAATCCAAGGAAGGCTCCAGGTGATTCTAGATGGACCATTTCTCTGTCCGAGCTTCCAACGTTTTGACCAGGCCTTCCCCCAAGATCTTGAAGTCTTCCAAAATAGCCTCCACATTTGGAACTACGGTTGGCTGAGAACTTACTCTGGATATCATCCTTCCTTTAACGTTTGATACCTGATGGAATTAAGAGAAGTACATTAAACCAGGGGTCACCAACCTTTCAGACCTCAGGGACTACTAAATTCGTAATTTTAAATCACACGGACCACTAATATGATGTGCTTAATGACCGGCTGGGTGGGCGTGGCTAGGTGGTCATGTGACTGGGTGGGTGTGGCCAACTTACATTGACAGCCTCTACTCGCCCCTCCCCTCCTTGCCTGCCTGCCCGGGCTCCTTAGGGCCCCAACAGGAAGCAGTTGTTGGAGCTAAGCAGCCACCACGAGAAAGAGTTGGCAAAACAGCTCAGTTCAAATTGGATCTGGCCAAGAAGGAGGCTCAGCAGAAGCACCTCACTGAGGACTAGGAGCATAGGCTTTCCAAGGAGAGGGAAGACCTGTGGGAGTTCAAGGCCAGGTACCGGCACCTGGAGGCTCAGCGGGCTGAGATGGTCAGCCAGTTCCAGGCCATGATGCTGTCCCACTGGAAGGAGGCCCTCCAGCTGTTCGCCACCAGCGGTACTTCCCTCCAGCCTTCGCCCAAAGCCCTGCAGAAGGAGGCTGAAGCAGACCCCAACTCGGAATTTCTGCCCCCCTCCGACCCACACAAGAAGACCCCGAAGGGGGAGACTCTCTGCAGCAACACAAGCGTTCACTGCACGTATCCGGCCCAGGAACCGTAGTTTGAGGACCCCTGATTTAGTGCAATATAAAAAATGCAAATAATTTTTCTATGGACCACCAAAATTTTCTCGCAGACTCCACCAGTTGGTGACCGCTGCATTAAATGATTGCCAATAATCCATCATTTTTTACACATGGGATCCTTGGTGCTTTCTGAGCTTGATTGTTGCCATCACAAGCATTTTTCATGGCATTTTGGTTATAGGAACTAAGGATCTGCTTATCCATAGGTTTATCCGCATAGACAGATAGCCCTCGACTCACAACAATTCATTTAGTGACTTGCTTGAAGTTACAACGGCACTGAAAAAAGTGACATGACCGTTTTTCGCAGTTACAAGCTTTGCGGCCTTCCCCTGGTCACATGATCAGAATATCGATGCCTGGCTCATATTTACGACAGTTGCAGGGAGCAGTGGCAGGGAAAATGCGGTAAAATTCAATTAAGAAATGTCTCACTTAGCAACAGAAATGTCAGGCTCATCTGCAGTCAGACACGGGAGATAAGCATACTTTAAAAACTACCGTATATACCATACTTGCAGATAAGCCTATCCACAGATGTAACCTGGTCACAATTTTGGAGGTATCTTTTTAGCACCTAAAGTTCTTGGCTTATCTTCGAGTATATACAGTAGTGGCCAAAATTGTGGAAACCTTTTGGGAAAAGTGTATTTTCTAAAACTAGCTAATAACACCACTTTTTTTGGGGGGGGGGAGTAGTACCATCAAATTATATATCAGTGGAAAGATAATTTAATCAAGAACGCAATTCAACAACTTTTATGAAGGATTTGCTATTAGAATAGCAATTATAGGATAAAGAAGAAAAGGGAAACACGTAGGAAAAATGAGATATACAAAAATGATCACCATAGAAAAAATGAGATATGCAAAAATTATCCCCATGTCAGTTAATATTTAGTTGGGTAACCTTTATTATGAATGACGGCCTTACAACACCTTCCCATGGAGTGAATCAAGTCTTTTAGTTCTGCAGCTGTTATCATGTGAAACCAAGATTGAAGGATGGCTTCTATTAACTGGGTTTATTGCTGGGTCGCTTCTGATTAACCAGTTTCTTTAGTCAGCTCCCTAGATTTTCAATTGGGTGAAGGTCTGGGCTATTCCCAGGCCATTCCAGCAATGGAATAGGATGATCTTGAAACTCCAAACAAAAGAGGTGTTATTAGCCAGGAAAACCTCAAAAATACACTTTCCCCAAAAGATTTCCACAATTTTGGCCACTATTATATGAGGTAGTTTTTTAATATGGATACACAACAATTTCTCTTTTTTTACAAAATGAGGGAATTCTCACGAGAACACCAAACTTCCCCAAGAGTTGGTTAAAATTAAAATGTTGTTTGCCATTGTAGAAACTGGGGACAATGAGTCAAATCTCAAGAGTTGAGAGCTCACCTTGAAGGGCTGGGGTTCGAAGGCCGAGGGCTTCCAGAGGACCCCAATAACGTCTCCTCCATATTTGTCGTAGAAGAACAGGGCGAAGTCACTGAAGGCTTCCTGCAATGAGAAAGGCTCCATTAAAGGGAACTGCCAACATCTGCAAGTCTACTCCAGCTTCATGATCCCAAGTTCACAACTGCCATCTTGACTTTTCACACAGACACCCACCCACACACGCAGAGGGTGACCCTGCCTGAAATTGTTTCAGCTTGCAACAGGGACAAGTGAAGTCTACCTTAAGTTGAAGGTGTCCCTTTTAACTCCTAGAATGGAGGTGGTTGGCCATGGCTTTCTTCTAGGACCTTTGACTCTAAAGGTCAACAACCCTTTGGTTGTTTCTGCAGACATTTTATGACCCAGCTAGGGAACATCATCAGGGCTAGAAGGGAATGGGGTTAGTTCTATTTACATACAGTGGCTTGCCCTATGAGTGATGGTGGAAGCTGGAAGTTGGTAGTAACTTGGTAATTCCTTAATTAGGGTGTTGGATGGAGCGGGGGGGGGGGGGAGAGATGAGAGATGAGAAAGAGGGGGGTAGGAAAAGGAGGAGAAAGAAGGAAGAAGGAAGGAGAGGAGGAGGAGGAGGAGGAAGGAAGGAAGGAAGGGGAAAAGGAGGAGGAGAAGGAAGGAAGGAAGGAAGGAAGGGGGAAAGGAGGAGAGAAGAGGAAGAGGAGGAGAATATTTGCAATCAGGCTCCTTGATGCTCCCTGAGCTTGGTGGTTTTCTTGTGGATGTTTCATGACCCAACTAGCTAACATCATCAGTGCTAGGAAATGGGGCTTGTGGAGAAGGAGGAGGAGGAGGTTGACAACAACAACAACAACTTTGGGTCCTTGGTGCTCTCTAAGCTTTCTGAGTTGTTGGTTTCCTTGCAAACATTTCATGACTCAACTAGGTAACATCATCAGTTCTAGAAAGAAGGAGAGTTGGCTTTCTATTTATATATAGTGGGCCCCGTCAGTGATGATGGGTCTGTTATTTTCTATCTTGGTGGTTCTAGAACTCTTGATGTCTTGATGTCCACCTTAAATTTGCCGAGGTTGAGAAACACTGAATTAGAGTGCGAAAGGGAGACCACCAGGAAACCTACAAGCTGTTACCTGAAATGGGAAACTGGTCTCTCTACTCACAAGACACTAAGTTAAGCCTAAGGGACACTTAACCTTGTGGTACTCAGAAGAAAGCCATAAATCGGGGTTAAGAGTCTTTTCAGCAACAAGCTGAAGCAAGTATCTTACTAACCAGGTTATGTTGGGTTTACTCTTGGTTAGTTCCAAGAGCATTTAAAAAAAAACAACAGGCATGGCTGCCATCTTGACATGGAATGACCGTAACCTGTACAGGTAATCCTCGACTTACAACCGTTCCTTTAGTGACTGTTCGAAGTTACAACAGCACTAAAATAAGTGACTTATGACCGCTTTTCACATTTATGACCATTGCAGGACCACAATGGTCAGGTGATCAAAATTCAAGTGGCTTGGCAACTGGCATGTCCTTATGACAGTTTCAGGGTCCCGTGGTTACGTTTTGCGACCTTCTGACCAGCAAAGTCCAGGGGGAAGCCGGATTCGCTTTACAACCGTGTGACTCACTTAACAATCAAAGCGATTCACTTAACAGAGATGGTTGTAAAATGGGGCGAAATTCACTTAACAACTGCCTGGCTTAGCAATGGGAATTTGTGGTCATAAGTTGAGAATCGCCTCCTTCTTATAAGCTTCTTGTTTTTAGGATATTTTTTTTTTACTTTTCCTACAAGATTCGACGTCTGTTTTACATGTCACGGGGAACTCCTCAGGCGAAGGAGTCCTGTCGGGGCACACCCATCCACCCTGGGTGGTATCTTTCGTTAATTCTTTTAAAATGATTAAAAAAGAAAATAAGATCCCAAAATCCTGGGGAGGAGCACTCACGCCTAGCCAACATCACTGGAGGGCAACCATCAATACCACGGATGAAACACGCTCCGTCTGGCAGCTGAATTAGCCCCGTTTTGGTGTCCAAGGGGCCTGTTTCTGGCACAAAAAGCTAAAATGGTTTCCACTATATCCTACATCTCAGTTTCTGAGAGTTGCTGATCAGGAAAGAAAATCATCTATCTATCTATCTATTATCCATCCATCTATTGTTCATTCATTCAATCCACCTTTATTACTTTTACAAATAAAACAGCAAACGTATCAAGAAAGAAAATATCCTATCTATCATCTATCATCCATATCCATTGATCCATCCATCCATATCTATCTATCATCAATCCCTATCTATCATCTGTTTATCATCCATATCCATCCATCCATCCATCCATCCATCTATCATCCATCCCTATTTATCTATCATCTATCATCCAACCCTATCTATCATTCATCCCTATCTATTTATCATCTATCTATCATCTATCATCCATATCCATCCATCCATCTATCATCCATCCATATCTATCTATCATCAATCCTTATCTATCATCCATATCCATCCATCTATCCATCTATCTATCATCCATCCCTATCTATCTATCATCTATCTATCATACATATCCATTCATCCATCCATTCATCCATCCGTCCATCATCCATCCATATCTATCTATCCATCTATCCATCCATCCATCCATCTATCTATCATCCATCCCTATCTATCTATCTATCTATCTATCTATCTATCTATCTATCTATCTAT
>WNWU01000131.1:110172-121039 GCA_012654045.1 Ptyas mucosa
TATCTATCTATCTATCTATCTATCTATCTATCTATCTATCTATCTATATCTACCTACCTACCTACCTACCTATCATCCATCCATCCCATCTGTATTATTTTTATTTTTAGAAATAAGGCAGCAAACATATTAGGAAAGAAAATCTCCAAATTAATAATCTAGCGGTATCCATCCATCCATCCATCCATCCTACCTTTATTATTTTTACAAATAAGGAGGCAAACATATCCAACACACCTTCCTCCTCCTATTTTCCCCACAACAACCCAGTGAGGTGGGACGGGCTGAGAGAGAGTGTGATTGGCCCAAAATCACCCAGCTGGCTCTCGTGCCTAAAACGGTACTAGAAGTCACTGTCTCCTGGTGATTGGTCCAAAGTCACCCAGCTAGCTTTCATGGCCAAGGCAGAACTTGAACTCACCATTTTCTAGTGACTGGCCCAAAGTTTCTCACCTGGCTTTCATCCTAAAGTGGGAATAGAAGTCACCGTCTCCTGGCGATTGGCCCAAAGTCACCCAGCTACCTTTCATGGTCAAGGCAGAATGAGAACTCACAGTCCCCTCATAATTGTCCCAAAATTGCCCAGTTGGCTTTCGTGCCTAAAAGGGTGAATTGACTGGGTAATTTAGGGCCAGTTCCTCTCTCTCAACTCAATCCACCTCGCAGGGTTGGTTTTTGTAGGGAAAATCAGGGAGACAATTTAAGTATGTCTGCTACCTTGGAGTTATTTATAAAAAGGCGGGTTATAGATAAATATAAATATCGGGACACCTAAATGAGAAAACGGGAGTGCGGGCGTCTCAATCTCCCCGCCCGTCAAAAACCATTTGTATTTTTTTAAAAAAATCATCTCTATTTTTGTTTATGGAGACTCGAAGACAGGGAGAAAGTTCCTTTGGTGTCAAAAGGCGTTTGAGTGAGTTGTAGGTTGCTCAATCCAGACCACACAGAGAGAGAGAGAGAGAGAGACAATTGCCTCAGAGGTGTTGTCATCACAAACCCGGGCACGAGGGATTGATCAAGGCCCCGCCACGGAGAAGCCAGGGACACGCCAAGGGGTTGTTGCGTCCTCTCTTACAAAAGATGGACAGTTCTGCAAGAACGGGATAAAACAGGTTCCATCCTGATCGGTTTCCTTCTCGGGAGGAGAGAGTTTCTCGCAGACGGCTTTCCCCCATTTCTTCAAAGCTTCTGCACTGAGTAGCTCCCGAATCACCCGGTTGGCTTTAATGAGGGTGATTAAGAAAGTGTCCTCTGACTAGGTGCAGAGCACAGCAAACAAACAAACAAACAAACCAACCAACCACTTTTAGGACAATGTTGGTTATTTCGCAAAGGCTGCGAAAAGGCTGGGGAGAAAACGGACTTTCATCCTGATACGTTTGTTTTTGGGTTTTTTGTTTGTTTTTTTATTAAATTTGTAGACCGCCCTCCTCCCGAAGGACTCAGGGCGGTGAACAGCCACAGAATAAAACACATGGATACAAAAATTTAAAAATAGAATAAAAGCGAATTAAATAATTTGGCTAAGACAAATTTAAAGTACCCAATAATTTAAGAAACAAATTAAAATTTACATTAAACAGGGGAAAAGATTTAGGCCAGGCCAGCTTGATGAAATAAAAAATTCTTAAGCGCGTGACGGAAGGTGCACAGATCCGGGAAAGTATATCTACTTTATATGTAGCTATAAAATGGCAAAAATGTTCCTTGCACTAAAATGTCTATGCCAGGCAATGTCCAGCTCAAGGCCCACAGGGGTGATTAAATCCGGCCAGTGGTGGGTTTCAGATTAGGTGACTACCAGTTCGCCCCCCCCCGCCCGCGCATGCGCTCATTTCATGCACACGCGCCCGGTTTGCGTGCGCGTCTGGACTTCCACGTATGCGCCCGGCCTCAAAAATGTGCCTAAATAGGATGGCACAGAACCCGGGCAGGTCCATCCATCCATCCATCCACAATTTCAGCTACTGGTTCGGGCAAACTGGTCCAAACCAGCTGAATACCACCTCTGAATCTGGCCCATGGGGTTGGCCGGGGAATATCAAAGGACTGGCCCGCGGTGCCTCTGGCGCCAAAAACGGGCTGTTTTCAGCCTCCACGGCCTCCAGCAGCACTCTGCTGGCCGAAAACGGGCCATGTGAGGGCCTCGGGAAGCCCATTTTCGGCTGGCAGAGCGCTGCAGAAGGCCAGGGAGGGTGAAAACAAGGTGTTGGGGGGGCAAGTGCAGCCCCACCATGCCCCATTTTGGCTGGTAAGGTGCTGCAGGAGGCATCCGTCCCATCTCCCCTCCTACTCCCCGCCAGCCACCCCCCCCCCCAGAGGAGAAGTACAATGCTGATCCGGCCCTCAAAGAAATCCAGTTTGACACCCCTGGCCTATGCAGATTCTGTCATCCAAGTTTTGGTAATCTCCACGATGCTTTTATTTTATTTTTTTGGCAACTGGACTCTCTCAGTTTTTACTTGAAGACATTTTGCTTCTCGTCCAAGAAGCTTCCTCAATTCTGACTGAACGGTGGAGAATGGAAGGGTTCTTACAGGCGGTCCTCAACGTACAACCACAATTGAGGCCAAAATTTAGGCTGTTAAGTGAGAAAATGGGCTAAGTGGGTTTTGCCCCGTTTTATGACTTCCCTTGCCACATTTATTAAGTGCATCACTGCGGTTCTTAAATTAGGAACGTGGTTGTTAAGTGAATCCGGTTTCCCCATTGACTTTCCTGGTCCAAAGGTCGCAAAAGGGGATCATGTGACCCCGGGACACTGCAGCTGTATAAATAGAAGTCCGTTGCCAAGCGTCCGAATCTAAATCATGTGACCATGGGGGATGCTGCAACAGTCATAAGTATGAAAAATGATCACTATTTTCAGTGCCTTTGTAACTTCGAACGGTCCCTAAATGAACTGTTGTTAAGATGAGGACTACCTGTAGAGGTAAACCTCCAAATGGCCTCAAACGACTCTCAGAGAGAGCACTAACGACCAGAGGACTGCAAGGAATATAAATCCATCCATCCTCCACCATTCACTCAGAACCGAAGAAGCTTCTTGGAGGAAAAGTGAAACGCCTTTAAGTTGCCGATTTTATTTTAGAAGCAGTACTCGACTTACGACCACAATTGAACTCAAAATGCCCATGAGCAAGACAGTTGTTAAGGGAGTTTCACTCCGTTTTACGACCTTTCTTGCCACCTTTGTTAAGCAAATCACTGCAGCTCTTATGGTAGTCACACGGTTGTTAAGTGAGTCAGACTTCCCCGTGGACATTGCTGGTCAGAAAGTGGCAAACAGGGATCACATGACCCCCACCCCAGGACGCTGCAACCGTCGTAAATACGAGTCAGTTGCCAAGTGTTTGAATTTTAATCACGTGACCAAGGAAGGGCTCTGAGTGTGAAGAATGATCCTAGGTCACTTTTTTCAGTGCCGTTGATCAACTTTGAATGTTCACCAAATGAAACTGTTGTAAGTTGAGGCCTACTTTTATTATTTTTTAACTTTATATACTGCCCACCTCACTATCCGGAGCAACTCTAGATGGCTTAACAACGCAATCATAGATTGTTGAATAAACCACCATTGGAAGGGTCCATGCAGCACGCTAAGCATAAAATGTGTGTGTGTGGGGGGGGGGGGGGAACTCACTTAGCAACTGTCTCGCTTGGCGAGAGAAATTTTGGGCTCAATTGCGGTCGTAAGCCGAGGATTACCTGCACAATGTTAGGATTGCAGCTGCACTTCCTCAGCTGAGCGGCCAGATGTCCACCAGCCAGATACTTACTCGGAGCTCCTGCAGGTAGCACTGCACGGGGTCGTAATCCACCACTGGGAAAGAAATGGTCTTTGTAGTACTGCTGCTCTTCAACATCCCCCGGTAAAAGGACATGGTGGGTCGGTCCACGGCCTCCAGGTACCTGGGAACCTGTTTGGGGTTCAGGTGGATGAGGACATCGTAAAGGTCCAAGGGAGGTCGGAAGGCCATCTGCAAGAGAGAAGCCATGGTGTTATGGTCAGCAGATAAGAATCACAGGGCTGGGAGGAACCTCAGAGGCCTTCTAGTCCAACCCTCCGCCCACTGGAGTACTGTTGGCTTCTTGATGGTGGGCCTGATGAGTAACCGTGGTGTTAATCTCTGTTCCTCTGGGTTTTGACTGCTGGTGCTGGTTTTTTCTAAGTGACCATCCTAGAGCAAGCCAAGTTCAAAAACGCTAGAGAATTCCTAGAAGCCTGGAACGCCGACAAATTGGCCATCAACAGACCCACAGACATAAACAACAGCTACATCCTGTGCAAAAGAGACAATCAACAAGCCGCAAAAGGAACAAACCTATACCCCAATCAAGGAACGGCCAAACAAGCTAAAAGTAAACAGCCCAAACGAAGAACCTGCAAGACCACTCCCACCAACATTGACAGAGCGAGTATAAATTGAGTGCAAACCCTACTAGCACGGATGATGTTACCTAGTTGGGTCATGAAATGTCTGCAAGAAAACAACCAAGCTCATAAACCAACAAAGACCCCACAGTACTCCTCCTCCACCTCCTCGCCATAAATACTCCTCCTTTCTCCTACTGATGATGTTACCTAGTTGGGTCATGAAACGTCTGCAAGAAAACGACCAAGCTCAGAGAGCACCAAGGACCCCACAGTCAATCCTGAGCTACAAATATTCTCTTCTATCCTGTTGTGACCTAGGCTTACTGAGTCATTACAATACACAATTAGTCCCAAAAAACCCCCATTTTATTGTAACAGCTGAGAATTACGTTCATTCCCAGCTGAGTCCCAATTAGTTGCAAAACAAGTCCTTCGGAAGAAGTCCTTCGGGATAATCACCAACCTTTATCTTCTTTGACATCCTGCCGAAGGCCTTACTTGGCAAAGCCCCATGAAGTTCAGAAACAAACAAGAGATGCCGACTGGAAACAGAGTTAGCAACATTGCTTTCCTGCAAAAAGGCCCAAGTGCCTTTGTTTCTCTTTTAAAGCCTTCTGGGAGGGGCCAATTATCTCCTGGCCTTACTCCTGAGTCGTCCCTTTTCCTTTACCTGCTCTTGCCTTCTGGCAGCTCTGCGCATGCGTGCACTAGGAACAGACTCCTCCTGTTCCTCTGCCTCTCTGCTGTTCGACTCTGCACATCACTCCCAGATGGCCCTGGCCCCATCTCTGCCTCCGACGCAAAGTCCTCGTCCGGGCCTTCCCCAGACTCCAGGACTGACCCATGGTCCTCCCCAGCCTCCTCATTGTCTGACTCCGCTGCCAGCTCCACAGGCTGCTGGTGGACCACAACATATCTAATCTAGTATATAAACAAGAGAGCAAACCCCATTCCCTTCTCCTACTGATGATGTTACCTAGTAGGGTCATGAAACATCTACAAGAAAACAACCAAACTCAGAGAGCACCATGGACCCCATAGTTCAACCCTGATTGACAAAGATTCTCCTTTATATGAACATCCTAAGATTAGAGTGACAACAGCCAGATATTTAACTACAGCTATTAAAAAGAAAAGTCCTTTACTAACAAATCAATGAGTTGGGGTTTTAAGTCGATTGTATAATACAGCTTATCTTCAGTTTATGATTGCAATGGAGACCAGAGCAAGACAGTTATTAAGTGAGGTTTGCTCCACTTTATGACCTTTCTTGCCACAGTTGTTAAGCGAATCACTGCAGTTAGTCTAGTAACCCAGTTGTTAAGTGAATCTGGTTTCCCCCATTGACGTTGCTTGTCAGAAGATCACAAAGGGGAATTACGTGACCCCCGGGGACACCGCAGCCGTCATAACTACAAGTCAGTCCGTTGCCAAGCATCACTGTGGGGATACTGCAACGGTCATTAAGTGTGAAAAACTGCAGTTCTTATGGTAGTCACACGATTGTTAAGTGAATCTGGCTTCCCCCTAGACTTTGCTCGCCAGAAGGTCGCAAAAGCGGATCACGTGCCCCCAGGACATTGCGACCGTCATAAATACGAGCCAGCATGCCAAGGCTCTGAATTTTGATCATGTGACCACAACGGCCGTAAGAGTGAAAAACAGTCACAAGTCACTTTTTTCCAAGGCTGGTGTAACTTTGATCGGTCACTAAATGAAACTGTTGTAAGTCGAGGAAGAGAGAGAGAGAGAGGGAGGGAGGGAGGGAGGGAGAGAGAGAGAGGGAGAGAGAAATGGGAGGCACCAGAGCTAAATTTCACATATGGTTGCAAAGGGCCTGAATACTTATGCTAAATGTGATACTTCAGTTTTTTTTCTTTTTAATAAATTTATCTATCTATCTATCTATCTATCTATCTATCTATCTATCTATCTATCTATCAATTAATTATATTTATATACCAACCTTCTCCTGAAGGACTCAGGGCGGTGAACAGCCAAGATCAAATACATAAATATAAAAGTTAAAAACAATTTAAAACCAGATTAAATACCATGGCCCACAATTAAGAACATCCCATTAAAATCCAATTTAAAATTTAAAACCGTTAAAATTAGGCTAGCCCGGCTTGCCGGAATTGGAATGGAATTCACAGACATTTCTAAAATTCTGTTTTCACTGTGTCATTACGGAGCACGGAACGTAAGATTACTGTGGGGGGGGGGGGGATAGAAATGAATTATAACACCTGTAGAAACCAGGCTGCAAAATTACAAATCCCGGATATTTCCAAAGTTCACGGTCATAAGACTTCAACCCCGACCTGATCTTTTTCTTCTGCCAAATCCACTCTGGCCATTGATGGATTTCGGAGGAACATACCGTAAGAACACAACGCAGTGAAAACACCGTCACGCACCCGCCTTTAACAACAATAAGATTAAAGGTTGCAAGGCGTTATCAAAAGGGCCTGATCTGAAAGGCTTAAGGCCTTAAATAAACATACATCTACCCTGGTGTTGAAAGCACCTGCCGACTGACAAACACAACCTCTCTTGGAGGTATGCCGCCATGCTCAGGGTCATCACCAAAAAAAAAATATATATATCATTGTGGAATTCTATGGCAGGAAGGGACCTGGGGGGGGGGGGGGGGGTCTTCTAGTCCAACTCCCCTGCCCAAGATAGGAGACCCTATACCCGTGATGGCGAACCTATGGCACGTGTGCCACAGGTGGCATGCGGAGCCATATCTGTGGGCACGTGAGTGTTGCCCTAACTCAGTTCCAGCGCACATGTGCATGCCGGCCAACTAATTTTCAGGCCTTCTGGGCCCACCAGAAATCAGGAAACGGGCTGTTTCCGGGCTCCAGAGGGCCTTGGAGGCATGGAAGAGGCCGTTTTCACCTTCCCCAGGCTCCAAAAAAGCCTCTGGCGCCTGGGGAGGGTGAAAAACAGGCATACCCGGCTCACTGGTTACCTTCTTGCCGTCGTGTGCTGAAAACTGGGTGAGTACGGGGGGGTCGCACATGCATGCGCAGGGAGGCAGGGCATGGCAGGGGACCTTGAATTACAGGTGTGGGCACACACGTGCGCAACCTCCCCCACACACCCCCATTTTTGGCACGCGACAGCAAAAGTGTTAGCCATCACTGCCCTATACAATCCTGGTCAAATGGCTTTCCAATCTCTTTTAATAAAATAACAAAGTTGGAAAGGACTTGGAGGACCCCCCCCCCCCCCCCCTTCCACGGGGGGGCAACCTTAAACACTCAAAGAGCCATTTGGACCCGTTTCCCACAGAAAAGAAAACACCGGGAGCCACAAAACCCTTCCCGTGCCTGACTATTTCCTGAGCGGCCACAAAACCAGCCTATGTAGTTGAATTAAACGTTCTGTTTTCTTCTGAAACTTTTCTTGTCTTGGATTTATCCATGGTTGGCCTACCAAGGGTTGAAAAGCTCAATAAATTGCGTGCACATTGGCGGTTGTGACACATGTTTTGAGTGACAGGGAGCCGCAGCAGAGGGGTGAAAGAGCCACATGCAGCTCCAGAGCCACAGGTTGCTGACCCCTGCCCTATACTATATCACACAAATAGTTGTCCAATCTCTTCTTGAAAACTTCCAGTGATGGAGCATTCACAACTTCTGGAGGCCAGCTGTTCCACTGGTGAATTGTTCTAAGTGTCAGGAAATTTCTCCTTAGTTCTAAGTTGCTTCTCTCCTTAATTACTTTCCACCTGTTGCTTCTTGTCCTGCCCTCAGGTGCTTTGGAGAATAGCTTGACTCCCTCTTCTTTGTGGAAATCCCTCAGATATTGGAAGTCTGCTATCATGTCTCCCCTGGTCCTTCTTTTCATTAGACATACCCAGTTCCTGCAACCGTTCTTCATATGACGTCTCTTCCTAAACACTGCAGACTCCACTCCCTTCTAGCACTGATGAGATTACCTAGTCTGGTCATGAAATGTCTGCAAGAAAATAACCCAGCTCAGCGAGCACCAAGGACTCCACACTTCAACCGTCAGCAACAAAGGCTCTCTTCTATCCAAACCACTTATATGTGAACGGAGAATAAACCACACTTCCTTCAAGCACTGATGAAATTAGCTAGCTGGGTCATGAAACGTCTTGCAAGAAAACAACCAAGCTCAGAGAGCACCAAGGACCTCATAATTCGACACCCGCAGCTACAAAATGCTCTTTTTCTTACTATACATCTGGAAATTCAAGATGGGCCACCTCCATTTAAGACTAAGCACAATTCAGAGCTTGAATGCTGCCGTCGCCCAAGGCACAAGCAAGAATGAAAAGCTGGCCACGACAAAACTTTGATCAAGGTTCCAAGCCCCGTAAAAGTTGTCATCAAATTGTAATTTGTAACACGCCAGAAGGAAGAAAAAATGATTACATAAATAATAGGAGAGATGAATGAATTAGACCTAATAATAATTTCACGCCGCTTTAATCACACTAAGTTTTTGTTTTAACACCTCCACACGCACACACAAAAATAGGCCAGGTACGCCTGATTTCTCCCAAAAAGAGCATCACAGAAGACGATGAACCCTCTGGGTGTGGGTAGAAGGGGAGATGAACCTTTTGCCGTGGGTAGAAGGGGAGATGAACCTTTTGCCGTGGGCAAACTTCAGATCCAACTGAAGAGAATATCTGCAGCTCGGGATTGAACGTGGAGCCCATGGTGCTCTCTGCGTTTGGTGGTTTCCTTGCAGACGTTTCATGACCCAACTAGGTAACATCATCAGTGCAAAGGAGGGTGCTTAGATACAGTAACTTGCTCTGCCGTTTTGGTGGTGGTGAGTTCTCCTCCTTGATAAGTCCTTGATCAGGGTGCTGTTTTCTGCCTGATTGTTTGCCCGGTATCGATCCAAGAGAATCTCTGTAGCTCAGGGTTGAAATGAGGGTGCTCTCTGGGCTTGGTTGTTTTCTTGCAGATGTTTCATGGCCCAACTAAGGAACATCATCAATTTAGAAAGGAGAGGGGTTTGTGGAGAGGAGGAGGAGGAGGATAGTGGAGACCTTGCTGCTCTCTGAGCTTGGCTGTTTTCTTGCAGACGTTTCATGACCCAACTAGGGAACATCATCAGTGCTAGGAGGAAGTGGGGTTTGTGGAAACGGAGGAGGAGGAGGAGAATGATTGTAGGGTCCTTGGTACTCTCGAAGTTTGCTTGTTTACTTGCAGACATTTCATTACCCAGCTAAGGAACATCATCAGTTCTAGAAGGGAGTGGGGATTGCCCACTCTAACCCTAAACCTTCCAGCACTGATGATGTTCCCTAGTTTGGCAACAAAACATCTGCAAGAAAATTATCAAGCTCAGTGAGCACCAAGGACCCCACAGCCGTCTTCCTCCTCCTCTCCACAAACCCAACTCACTTCTAGCACTGATAACGTTCCCTAGTTGGGTAATGAAAAGTCTGCCAAAAAACAACAACAACCAACCAAGCTCAGAGAGCACCCAGAACCCCAGTCATCTTCCTCCTCCTCCTCCTCCTCTTCTCCATAAACCCCACTCCCTTCTAGCACTGACGATGTTACTTAGTTGGGTCATGAAATGTCTGCAAGAAAACAACAAAGATTAGAGAGCACTAAGGACCCCACAGTTCTCCTCCTCCTCCTCCTCTTCTTCTTCCTCTCCACAAACCCAACTCCCTTCTAGCATTGATGACGTTCCCTAGTTGGGTAACGAAAGGTCTGCAAAAAAAAAAAAAAAACAAACAAACCAACCAAGCTCAGAGAGCACCAAGGACTCCCGAACTTGAGATCAGTACAAACCCAGCCACGTTCCTTCTGCTGATGGGGCTGGCAATTTCCCCTCACTGCCTCCCCCCCCCCCAAAAGCTTTTAAGGATTAATTTTGCTTAATCGACATCAGGCAGGAAAGGGGGGAAAAAAAACCCTAATCCCTCCCAATTGCCATTAAGCAATTCTCCTGGGAAAGGAAGAAAAAAAAAAGAAAATGAAATATGAGACCAGCTCATCAATGCCAGGGCTGAGTCACACAATGCTGGTGTTTAGTAAGTTCAGACATCGCCCCCCCATTGGTCCCCGAAGCGACCGGCTACGCAATTTTCTCGGGCTCCCGATTCGGCCGTAAAGAGTTTGGAAAAAAAGGAACCGTGCAAAAGATTTCCTGGCATAGAGCAGAAAGAGGAAGCAGCTGTCGGGCTTAATCCGGCTGTAAATAAAATTAAGCCGGGCTCAAAAAAAGCAATAATACAAAAAAATATCACAAAAATCACACAATTTTATTGATTATTTTATATTATTTTAAATTTTATATTGTTTTGCATTTATTTTGCATTTTACATTTTATATTATTTCATATTTTATCTTTATTTTGCATTTTAAATTTTATTTTACTTTATCTTTATTTTACATTTTATATTATTTTGTATTATTAATAATTTGTATTATATATATGTGTGTGTGTGTGTGTGTGTGTGTGTGTGTGTGTGTGTGT
>WNWU01000131.1:128940-144864 GCA_012654045.1 Ptyas mucosa
AGATAGATAGATAGATAGATAGATAGATAGATAGATAGATAGATAGAGATAGGTGATAGATAGACAGAGACAGACAAATAGATATAGACAGACAGACAGACACCTATAGAGGAAAATATTTGTACTGCAGGATTGAAATATGGAGTCCTTGGTGTTCTCTGAGATTGCTTGTTTTCTTACAGACGTTTCATGACCCAACTAGGTAACGTCGTCAGCATTAAAAGAGAGTGGGCTTTGCCCATTCTAAACCCAACATTTCTAGCACTGAAGATGCTACCTAAATTGGGTAACGAAATGTCTGCAAGAAAACACCCAAGCTTAGAGGACACCAAGGACCCCACCCTCGTCCTCTTCCTCCACCTACAATCTCCCCCTCCTTTCTAGAACTGATGAGGTTACTTCTGAAAGGAAAACAACCAAGCTCAGTTCAACCCCCAGCTACAAATATTCTCCTTTCTTTGTACTGTATTTTGCACCAGCCGAAGCCCCTGAACGGTCTCCAAGGGCAGCCCCCACGTGGACCTCTTCAAACTGGCCTAATTTTGATAGTCTTCTGGTCAGAAGACAACTCGCTCGGGTTGAGGTCCCTTAAGTTGAAGTTTATTAAATTTTTATACCGCCCTTCTCCCGAAGAACTCAGGGCGGTGTACAGCCAAGATAAAAACCAACAATATAAAAGTTAAAAACAATTTAAAATTATTAAACAGTTTGGCCAATCATCTAAAATAACATAACCCATTAAAAATAATATTTTTTAAGCCAGTCCTGCTTGATAGAATAATAGTGTTTTAAGGGCGCGGTGAAAGGTACACAGGTCGGGAATCCGGCGAATCTCCGGGGGCAGCTCGTTCCAGGGGGCAGCTCATTCCAGAGGGCAGGTGCCCCCACAGAGAAGGCTCTCCCCCGGGGGTCGCCAGTCAACACTGTCTAACCGACAGCACCCTGAGGAGACCCTCTCTGTGGCAGCGTACCGGTCGGCAGAAGGCGGTCTCATAAATATCCAGGTCCTGTGCCATGGAGCGCTCTAAAGATGGCAACCAACATCTTGAATCGCACCCGGAAGACCACTGGGAGCCAGTGCAGCTTGCGCAGGAACGGTGTTACATGGGAGCATTGAAATGCCCCCATAATCACCCATGCGGCCGCATTCCCAGACCACCCCAACGATGCCCTTGAAGTGATGTCCCAGTGCCTGGAAGCTGTACGGATCTGGATGGGGAGGAACAAGCTCAAGCTCAACCCCTCCAAGACTGAGTGGCTGTGGTTCCCGGTTTCCCGATATAGCCAGCTGACGCCATCGCTGACTATCGGGGGCGAGTCTTTGGCCCCCGTGGAGAGGGCGCGCAATCTGGGAGTCCTCCTGGATACGCAGCTGTCCTTAGAGGAACATCTGACAGCTGTGGCCAGGGGGACCTTTTATCAGGTACGCCTGATTCGCCAGTTGCGCCCCTTTCTTGATCGGGATTCCGTGTGCACGGTCACTCACGCCCTCGTCACCTCTCGCCTGGACTACTGTAATGCTCTCTACATGGGGCTCCCCCTGAAGAGCACCCGGAGGCTCCAACTGGTCCAGAATGCGGCCGCGCGGGTAATTACGGGGGCTACATGGCGCTCCCACATAACACCGCTCCTGCGCGAGCTGCACTGGCTCCCAGTGGTCTTCCGGGTGCGCTTCAAGGTGTTGGTTACCACCTTTAAAGCGCTCCATGGCATAGGGCCCAGTTATCTACGAGACCGCCTTCTGCCACTGACAACCTCCCATCGACCCGTGCGCTCCTACAGAGAGGGTCTCCTCGGGGTGCCATCAGCCAAGCAATGTAGGCTGGTGACCCCCAGGGGGAGGGCCTTCTCTGTGGGAGCTCCTACCCTCTGGAATCAGCTTCCCCCTGAGTTAAGAAAAATCCATGACCTCTGTGCCTTCCGCCGGGCCCTTAAAACATTTTTCTTCCAACAAGCCGGGCTGGCCTAAGCGAAGCCTTTTAAATGATTTTAAAGTGGGGTGTTTTTAAATTTCTGGGCCAAATTTAGATATTCTTTTTAATTGGTTTTTAATTGTTTATATTATGTGTTTCTTACTTGGCTGTACACCGCCCTGAGTCCCCAGGGAGAAGGGCGGTATAGAAATCTAAAAATAAATAAATAAAAATAAATTCAGGACCAGCTGGAGCCTCCGGGTGCTCTTCAAGGGGAGCCCCATGTAGAGAGCGTTGCAGTAGTCCAGATGGGAGGTGATGAGGGCGTGAGTGACTGTGCGTAAGGAGCCCCCGGTCCAGAAAGGGACGCAACTGGTGCATCAGGCGAACCTGATAGAAAGTCCTCCCGGCCACAGCCGTCAAATGTTCTTCTAAAGACAGCTGTGAATCCAGGAGGACACCCAAGTTGCGAGCCCTCTCTGTGGGGGCCAACGACTCGCCCCCAAAAGTCAGCGATGGCACCAACTGACTATATCGGGATGCCGGAAGCCACAGCCACTCGGTCTTGGAGGGGTTGAGCCTGAGCTTGTTTCTCCCCATCTCCCCATCCAGATCCGTACGGCCTCCAGGCATCCACCCTGGAAGGTCCCTTAACCCATCCACCTTCTTTTCTTTCAGCATAAATCCTGTTTTTCACAGGTTGATACTGCAAAGGGAGCTGTTGGAGCTCGAAAAGCAGGGCTGCTCTTTACGAAATCGAATCCGGTTAAATTTTCGGGATAATTTCTCAGCCAGGATTTCTTTTCTTTCTTCTGCAAAGCAAGTGGCCAAACAGGATTTTTGAGCTGGAAACGGGCCTCCGCCCTTTAAAAGGAAGTGGAGGGGAACACTCTTTTAGTCAAAAGCACACAGCTAGGATGGAGCTGCCAGAAATGGCAAAACTGAGGGCTTTTAATTAGAGAAGAGAACAGATCCGGGTTTTGTTTCAGCTTCTGCTCTTCTCCAGAAAACAGGGAAAAAAATAATAAATGGAGTTTTTGAGTCTTGGTTTGATCGATTCGAGTAGTTCCTCGGCTTACGACCACAATTGAGCCCAAAATTTCTGTTGCCGAGCCAGGCAGTTGTTAAGTGAACTTTGTCCCATTTTATGAACTTTCTTGCCGCCGTTGTTAAGTGAATCACTGCAGTTGTTAAACGAGTCACATGGTTGTTAAGGAAATCTGCCTTCCCTTGTTGACTCTGCAGGCTGGAAGGTCGCAAAAGGGGATCAAAAGTGACCCTGGGACGCTGCAACCGTCATAAATACGAGTCAGTTGCCACACGTCTGAATTTTGATCACCTGACCGCAGGAACGCTGCAACGGACATAGTATGAAAAATGGTCCTAAGTCACTTTTTTCAGCGCTGTTGTAACTTTGGACGGTCACTAAACGAACAGTCGTAAGTCAAGGACTACCTATAATTTGTTACTATAGAAATGGCTATGTGATTACTAAGCATGTAAAAGAAACAAAAAAAGTCAAGGCTGTATTTTTATTTTATTCTGTATTTTACTGCACTGAAATCTATTTTTAATCTACTTTTATAAACCTTTCTATCTGTATCTTATATTTCTCTTCCTTTCTTATCCTTTCCAATTGCCCTACTCTTTTTACTTTAGTCTATATTACATTATTATAATTTCAAGGAAATTTATTTTAAAAACAACATACCCTTCTTGCAGACGTTTCCTGACCCAAGTAGGTAACAACCTCAGTGCCAGAAGGGAGTGGGGTTTGTGGAGAGGAGGAGGAGGAGGAGGAGGAGGAGGAGAATGGGTCCTCAATGTTCCCTTGCCTAGTTGTTTCATTGCAGACATTTCACAACCCAACTACTTAACAACCTCAGTGCCAGAAGGGAATGGGGATTGTGGAGAGGAGGAGGAGGAGGAGGAGGAGGAATCCTTAGTGCTCTCTGTGCTTGGTTGTTTCGACCCAACTAGGTAGCATCCTCAATGCTACAATGGAGTGAGATTTTTCTCCCTATTTAGGTACAAGTAGCTTGCCTTTGTAAATAACAGGAAAAAAGCAGCAACAGGAAAAGGACAAGGACTAGGAAATTTATATGCCACCTTACCAATTTGCAGACATGTCCTCCTATCCACAGCCTAGGAAATGCTTCCGTGTTTAACTCTGAAATGTGTCTTAGGAAATTAACGCAGGAGTTCCCTTGAAAAAGCCTGACATCTATGCCACCTAGTGCACTATACTGAACTAGGCGCTAATTTCAATTCTAGCATTAATTATCTCCAGGCCGGATAGTCTAAAGAACTAAAGATCGCACTCCAAAAATTAAGGAGGAGGCCACAAAATGGCACCTTTTAAAAAGACAATTCTTTTAATTATTTTAGTTCTATCTAAATCTGCTGTTTTTAAGCTTAAGCCTCTTATACAGGCAGCCTTTGACGTATCAACAGTTCGTTTAGCGACCATTCAAAGCTACAACGGCACTGAAAAAAGTGCCATTTTTCACACTTACGACCATTGCAGTATCCCCCACACTGACGCTTAGCAACGGACTGACTCGTATTTATGACGGCTGCAGGGCCCCCCCTCGTGACCTTCTGACAAGCAACGTCAATGGGGGGAACCAGATTTCACTTAACAACCGGGTTACTAGACCAACTGTTAAGCCGTGATTCACTTAACAACCGTGGCAAGGAAAGTCGTAAAATGGGGCAAAGCTCACTGAACAAACGTCTCACCTAACCACGTAAATCTTGAGCTCCTTGGTCGACGCAAGCCGTAAAGTTGCATTTGTTTATGTGCCATTGTGCGTGAGTTGCCAAGAGCCCAAATGTTTGACCACGAGACCGTGGGAATGCTGCAATGGTCGTTAAGTGCGAGAACCGGACTTACCTCACTTTTTTAAAAGTGCCATTGTTAACTCTGAAGGGCCACTAAAGAACGGTTGTTAAAGTTGTCGACTATCTGTGTAGGATTGAAAACACGCAATGCCTCGCCTGACCTCAGAGACGGGTGAGAAGGGAGTGGGAAAAATGGGGGGAAAGCCTATCATTTTGCAACCTCTTCAGGTTACGCCCCGGTCAGGTAAACAGGTCTACGCAGAAATACCTAGGTGCCTGCTCAGGTGTGGCATGTCAAGGTGTGCGCTTGACAAGAGTGGAAAAAAACTGAGCAGGTCTCACCCCATCTGCAAGTCTTTCTCCCCGGCGCTTCAAAACCATTTAATTCAGTTTTTCTCAACCTTGGTAGCTTGAAGATGGGTGGACTTCAACTCCCAGAATCCCCCAGCCAGCAGCGCTGGCTGGGGGTTTCTGGGAGTTGAAGTCCACCCATCTTCAAGCTTCCAAGGTTGAGAAACACTGATTTAATTTAAAAAAAAAACACACACACAACCCAAACTTCAGCAACAAAGACAGGCTGTCCTCGACTTACAACGGAGACTAAACGCGGCAGTCTTCTGTCTAAAACCCCCTGCTCAAGCAGAAGACCTCGTACCATTTCAGATAAATGTTTGTCCAAGCTCTTCTTGAAAGCCTCCAGTGATGGAGCCCCCACGGCCACGGAAGGCAAGCACTTCCACTCATCAATTAACAGAACAACAGAATTGGAAGGGACCCTGGAGGTCTTCTAGTCCAACCCCCTGCCTAAGCAAAAACCCTATACAATCTCAGACAAATGGCTATCCACTCTCGTCTTCAAAAACCTCCAGTGATGGGAGCCCTTGCAACTTCTGGAGACAAGCCATTGCACTGATTAATTAAAAGAATAACAGAATTGGAAGGGACTTCGGAAGCTCCACGCCCGCCCCCCGCTGTTGGTTGGCTGCGGCGAATTGTCATAAACTCTTGGGCAGGGGGGGTGGACTAGAAGGCCTCTAATGTCCCTTCCAACTCTGTTATTCTGTTAAAACGTTACAAGGGCGCTGAAAAAAGTGACTTCTGACTGTTTTTCATTCTTAGACGAAAGGAAAGGAAAGGAAAGGAAAGGAAAGGAAAGGAAAGGAAAGGAAAGGAAAGGAAAGGAAAGGAAAGGAAAGGAAAGGAAAGGAAGAAGCGAAGGGAAGGGGAAGGAAAGCAAAGGAGAGGAGAGAGGAAAGGAGAAGGGAGGGGAGACGAGAGGAGAGGAGGGGAGAGGGGAGGAGGAGGAGAGGAGAGGAGGGGAGGGGAGGGGAGAGGAGTTATGGAAGGGAAGATGGAAGAAGGAGAGGAGAGAAGAGGAGAGGAGTTATGGAAGGGAAGATGGAAGAAGGAGAGGAGAAGAGAGGAGAGGCCCAACGAGTTGCCTCCTCACCTGGGTGCCGTGAAGGGAGCTGGAGAGAGGAAAAGGAAGGCCGCTAATAAATCCACGGCCTCCTCCGTGAGGCTGTCGCTGAGTAACTGAGCGTTGATCCATCGCTTGGCGAGACGGCAGCTGCCGCTAAAAGCCGGATATTGTTGCTGCAGCCTGTTTGGGAAGAGAAGTGATGGAATCAGGAGTAGGATCTTTTGAGGATCAAAGATCCTAAGAGGATGGAACGGCCAATGAGTTCTTGCTGGAAGAGATTTTGCTCTCTAGACAAAAGAGATGATGAGAAGGGGTCTCAAGGTAGTCCTTGACTTACAACAGTTCATTTAGTGACCGTTCGAAGTTACCACAGCACTAACAAAAGTGACACGACTGTGTTTCACACGTACAACCGTTGGCAGCATCCCCATGGTCAAAATTCAGACGCTCGGCAACTGACTCATATTTATGATGGTTGCAGTGTCCTGGGGTCATGTGATCCCCCAAAGATGTGGGGGGGGGGGGGGAGAGCCAAATTCACTTAGCAACCACGTTACTAACTTAAGAACTGCAGGGATTCGCAAGGCAAGAAAAGTCGTAAAATGGGACAAAACTTAACACCTGTCTCACTTAGCAAGAGAAATGTTGAGCTCTATCGTGGTCGTAAGTTGAGGACTCCAATCCTCCGCAACTATGGAAATGCAAAGGCCCAAGCAGGAAGTAGATGGACCTCAGGAGCTGAATCTTGGCTGGGGGTCAGCTGCCCTGGGAAAGGAAGAGATTGATGGTTGAAGCTTCCATCAAGGATAGGAGAAGGACACAGCTCTTCTAACTCCTGAAGCTGGCAATCACACCAAAGGATTGACTCATGGAGAGCTTGGAAGGGCTCAGGGAGTTGGGGCCTACAAAGACTTGTTGGGCTGAAAACATGGAGGACTTCTCTTGGTGTTCACAAAGGACCTTCTCTACCACAACTGCATGGGAGAGGAGATACCAAATATTGGACAGAAGAGAATGTTTATAGCTCAGGGTTGAACTGTGGGGTCCTCTCTGAGCTTGGTGGTTTTCTTGCGGACGTTTCATGACCCAACTAGGGAACATCATCAGCGCAAGGAAGAGAAGGAGAAGGAAGATGATAATGATGATGATTATGGGGTCCTTGGTGCCCTCTGAGCTTGGTGGTTTTCTTGTGGACGTTTCATGACCCAACCAGATAACATTATCTGGGCTAAAGGGAGTGGGGGTTTTCATAGAGGAGGAGGAGGAAGAAAAGGACTGTGGGGTCCTTAGTGAACCTCTGAGTTTGGTGGTTTTCTTGCAGATGTTTCATGACCCAACTAGAGAACATCATCAGTGCAAGGAGGAGGAGGAGGAGGACTGTGTGGTCCTTGGTGCTCTCTGAGCTTCGTGGTTCTCTTGCAGACTTTTCATAACCCAACTGGGGAACATCATCAGTGCTAGTTGGGTTATGAAACGTCAGTAAGAAAACCACCAAGCTTAGACAGCACCAAGGACACCCTTCTTCCTTCAATCCCCTTAAAAAGAACATGCAGGTAGTCCTCAACCTACAACCACCATCGACCCTAAAATTTCTGTTGCTAAGTGAGACATTTGTTAAGTGAGTTTTGCTCCATTTTACAACCTTTCCTGCCACAGCTGTTAAGGTGAATCTGGCTTCCCTCTTGACTTTGCCCAGTCGCAAAAGGGGATCGCATGTCCTCAGGATTCGGCAACGGTCATACGTACGAAACAGATGCCGAGCGTCTTGAATTCTGATCCTGCTGTCATGGGGACGCTGCAAAGGTTGTAAATGTGAAAAACGGTCCTAAGTCACTTTTTCCAGTGCCATTGTAACTTTGAACAGTCACTAAATGAACCGTTGGAAGTTGAGGACTACCTGTATATCCAAAGGTGGATTTCACATAATTTTACCATCGGTTCGCCTCGCACCAAAAATGTGAGCATGTGCATGCATGCTCACTTTGCACATACATGCGGCTTTCATGCATGCGTGCAGCTTCTGAAAATGTGGCTAAACAGGACGGCATAGCGCCAGGGCGAGTGGGTAGATCCACTCACAAATAGCCACTACCGGTTTGCCCCGAAAGAGCACAAGAGGACTGGATCCAAGCACAGAGGGCTCTTCCCTCTTACCCATGGAGCGAGCTAGTCAAGAAAGGCAGATGTAAGCTTTCAAGTTCCAGCTGCTGAGATTCTGGGGTGTCCTGGTACTTCAGCATCCCTTCCGGGGTGACCAACTCCTTCAGGATCTGGGGCTCGCGATGGTAGGCCACTTGAAGGCGGAAGACGTAGCCATCCTACAGAAATACACCAAATTAGAAATTACAACCGTCCTTCCCTGCTTCTCCATCCCAACTTTGCTGGGAAGCCTCTGTAACCCAGACGGGTAGTCCTCGACTTACAACCACAATTGAGTCCAACATTTCCGTTGCTAAGCAAGACAGTTGAGTTCTGCCCCATTGTAAGATTTCTTTTATGACCGTTGTTAAGCCCGTCACTGCAATTTCAGTGAGTAATCCGGTTGTAAAGTGAAACTGGCTTCCCCTTTTGACTTTTGCTTGTCAGAAGGAGATCACGTGACCCTGAGATGCTGAAACCGACGTAAGTACATGCCAGTTGCCAAGCATCTGAATTTCGATCACGTGACAAGGGGAAATGCCGCAATGGTTGTCAGTATGGAAAACGGTGATCGGTCTCTGTTTTTCATTGCTGCTGTTTTGTGTTTTTTTTAATTTTATTTTATTTATATGCCGCCCTTCTCCGGAGACTCAGGGCGGCTTACAATGTGCTAAGCAATAGCCTTCATACTTTTGTATATTTTATACAAAGTCAGCTTATTGCCCCCACAATCTGGGTCCTCATTTTACCTACCTTTGAAAGGATGGAAGGCTGAGTCAACCTTGAGCCTTGGTGAGATTCGAACTTACAGTAATTGCAGACAGTTGGATGTTAAATGCTGCCTTAGTAGGAGGCATTAGCCTCCTACGCCACTCAGGCTCCTGTTAACTTCAAATGGTCACTAAATGAATGGATGTAAGTCAAGGACTGCCAATATTTCCTCTAGGGCTAGAAAGGAGACAAGAGATGGGTAGAGGGAGGGAGGGATGAAGGATGGATGGATGGAAAGAAGGAAGAAAGGGAGAGAGGGAGGATGGATGGAAGGAAGGAAAGGGAGGAAGGAAGGATGGAAAGAAGAAAAGAAGGAAGGAAAGGGAGGAAGGAAGGGAGAGAGGATGGATGGAAGGAAGATAATAGAGAACGAAGGAAGATAGCAGAGAAGGGAGGATGGAAGATAATATAGATGGAAGGAAATAAGGAAAGAGAGGGAGGAAGAGAGAGAGGAAGGAAGGATGGATGGATGGAAGATAATAGAGAAGGAAGGGAGGGAAGGAAGGAGAGAGGAAGGAAGATAATATAGATGGATAGATGGGTGGGTGGGAGGAAGGAAGGAAGGAAAGAGATTAAATAGAGATAGATGGAAGGGAAGGAAGGGGGGAGGTGCCCCAGGACTATTACCTTATGTATATCGGTGTAGGTGGCGGCTGGCCGGCACAGCAGATGGTGTTGCTGGTTCAGGACTTCTGCCAGCTGCATCTGGAAAGCAGCTTTGATGCGCTGAATGGCCTCCTTATTCCGAGGCCACTGACCGCTTCCCTCCATCTGGCAAATCACTGGAACGAGAGAAGGAAGCTCAGCAAGAGAGCAATGGTCAACCAAGGAGCCACAGAGCGGCCATCCATGAGCCCTGCTGAAGAAGCATCAGCCCGAGGACCCAGCCTTTTCTCCTCCACCGGGTAGGCAGCTGGGCAGCTGCCTCTGGAAGGTCAGCACCTTTAGGAACATTAGCTGGGGTTGCCAGGGTTACAGATATGGCCCTTGGGGCTGGCAGTTTTTAATGGCCTTCTGCTCCCGTGTTCAGGTCGTCCTCGGGTTACAACTGTAATGGACCTGGCCATCACATCAGTAACTCAGAATGGCCATAAAACACGTTGATTACATGACTGATCGGATGTTATGACCTTTGTTGCGGTGATTGTTAACTGGCTCTTAAGTGAATCCATGCTCCTTAAGCAAATCCGTGGCTAAGTAAACCAATGGATCTCTATTCTGTTCTGTTGTGTTCTGTTCCGTTCCATTCCTTTTTCTGTTCTATTCTGTTCCGTTCCGTTCCTTTCCATTCCATCCATTATTATTCTATTCTATTCTAGCTATTCTATATTTCTATTCTATTCTATTCCATTCCATTCCATTCCTATTCTATTCCAGTTTTCATTCCAATATTTTATTCTATTCTATTCTATTCTATTCTATTCTATTCTACTCTATTCTATTCCTCATTCATATTCTATTCTATATTTTCTGTTCTGTTCTGTTCTAATTCTGTTCTGTTCTATCCTATCCTGCATTCTATTCTATTCCATCCCATCCCATCCCATATTTCTATTCTATTCTATTCTATTTTCCTCTCCTCCTCTTCCATTTCATATTTATTCTATTCTATTCTATTCTATTCTATTCTATTCTATTCTATTCTATTCTATTCTATTCTATTCTATTTTATTCTATTCTATATTTCTTATTCTATTCTTATTTCTTACTGTATTCCTATTCTATTCTTATTCCATTCCATTCTAAATTCCTTATTCATATTCATGTTCTGTTCTAATTCTAGTTCTACTCTATTTTTCAACATCAACACAAAAACTCAGAAACACACCCGGAAACAGTGTCTACTCAACAATAGCAACGAAGTGAAGAAAAAGCTGAGCTAGGTGGCTTCTTATCAAACCTGCAGAGTTAGAAGAGGCCTCAAAGTCCAACTCTCTGTTCAACGCAGGAATCCGAATCAAAGCAACTCAAATTAAGCCACCCAGTCTATACCACAATCTCTCTAGATAATAGGGGTTGAGCGTCAAACCATCCTTATCTTTAGATGGTTTTACCTCTCTAGATAATAGGGGTTGAGCGTCAAAACCGTTCTTGTCTTTAGATAATTTTTCTAACGTTCAACTTGAATCCGTGTTCCTGTAACGTGGGATTATTAACCCATGTGCTGAAAACTGAGCCTCTGATCCCATCTCCTTTCCTTCCAGGATCTTCAAAACCAGAAGTCATCCCCTTTTCAAAACTTACTGGAACTCAACCCACGAAAGACTCGCATTTCCTTCCCACCCATCCCGGTGACAAATCCTTGCCTTTTATTGGGGCCACGTAAGCAGGACACGGTTTTTCCGCCACGGGGAGAAAGGATGCTCGGTCTTTGATCTTGCCGTAGAAGGTATAATCTGGTTTCACAGGGACTGGAGGAAAAGTCTAGGAAATAATCAGAAAAAAAAACATATATGCCAAAACAAGAACGAAAGTCTTGGGGGGGGGGGGGGGAGTAGAGAAACTCCTAAAATCACTCAAAAATTGATAGCACTTTCCATGTTATAGAATAAAATAACAGAGTTGGAAGGGACCTTGGAGGTCTTCTAGTTCAACCCTCTGCTTAGGCAGGAAACCCTATAATTTCAGACAAATGGTTATCCAATCTCTTCTTAAAAACTTCCAGTTTTTAACCCACAACTTCTGGAGGCAAGCTGTTCCACTGGTTAATTGTTCTCACTTTCAGGAAATTTTTCCTTAGTTCTAAGTTGCTTCTCTCCTTGATTAGTTTCCATCTGTTGCTTCTTGTTCTACCCTCAGGTGCTTTGGAGAATAGTTTGACCCCCTCCTCTTTGTGGCAGCCCTTCAAATATTGGAAGACTGCTATCATGTCTCCCCTAGTCCTTCTCTTCACTAGACAAGCCATTCCCAGTTCCTGCAACCGTTCATTGTATGTTTTATCCTCCAGTCCCCTCATCATCCTGGTTGTTCTTCTCGGCACTCTTTCTAGAGCCTCAACATCTTTTTTATAGTGTGGTGACCACAACTGGATGCAGTACTCTAGGTGTGGTCTTACTAAGGCTTTATAAAGTGGTATTAACACTTCCCGTGATCTTGATTCTATCCCTCTGTCAATGCAGCCTAGGAAATATATATATATATATATATATATATATAAATTTGATTTATATGCCGCCCTTCTCCGGAGACTCAGGGCGGCTTACAATGCGCTAAGCAATAGCCTTCATACTTTTGTATATTTATACAAAGTCAGCTTATTGCCCCCACAAACTGGGTCCTCAATTTACCTACCTTAGAAAGGATGGAAGGCTGAGTCAACCTTGAGCCTTGGTGAGATTCGAACCTGCAATAATTGCAGGCAGCTGATGTTAATAACAGGGCTTTAGACCACTGTACTATCCAAGGCTCTTTAAGGCTATTTAAGGTAGGTTCTCCAGAACATCGTGACTCCTAGAATCGTAAGGCTGGAAGGGACTTTGGAGGTCTTCTCCTTCAACCCTCTGCTCAAGGCGTAAGTCCTTATACCATCCCTACCAAAGGGTTGTCCAATCTTTTCTTGAAAACTTCCAGCGATGGAACATCTACAATCCTGGAAGTTGTTGTATTAAGTTAGTTCCTCCTTATTTCTAGCTTGGATCTCCTCTAAGGAGTTTCTATGCATTGCTTCTTGTCCTGCCTTCAGGGGCTTTGGAGAATAGCTTGACTCCCTCTTCTTTGGGGCAGCCCCTCAAATACTGGAAGACTGTTCTCGGGTCTCTCTTAAGCCTTCTCTTCGTTAGGGTACATATACCGAGCTCCGATGGCGGTTCATCATACGATGTAGCCTCCAGGCCCCCGATTATCCTGGTTGCTCTTCCCTGCAAATTCTCAGATTTTCAATCAACCAAGAGGGTTGGTGTTGGTACCCCAACAGGAAAGCTCTGCCCTCATTTTTGGTCGCCCCAGAATTAGTGACACCCCAAATGATCTAGGTAGGACAGCCTACCTGAGAACTTCAGCCTGGGTAGAATGTAGCTCAGTGTTTCTCAACCTTGGAAGCTTGAAGATGGGTGGACTTCAACTCCCAGAATCCCCCAGCCAGCGCTGCTGGCTGGGGGATTCTGGGAGTTGAAATCCACCCATCTTCAAGCTACCGAGGTTGAGAAACACTGATGTAACTGTTTGATAGCTTCAGCTGTTTGATAGCTTCAGCCTGATGCAAAGGTTCCTGAGACCTCTTCCTCCACCACCACCACCCACTCCCCAGAATACAGGTAGTCCTCAACTTACAACAGCTCATTTAATGACCGTTCAAAGTTACAAAGGCCCTGAAAGTGAATTATGGCCGTTTTTCACACTTAACGACCGTTGCAGTATCCCCAAGGTCACGTGTTCCAAATTCAGACGCCACTGGCTCATATTCATGAGGGCCGCAGGGTCCCTGGATCCTGTGACCCCCTTTTGCGACCTTTGGACAAACCAAGATTCACTTAACCACCAGGTTACGCGATTCACTTAACAACAGTGGCAAGTCATAAAATGGGGCAAAACTCACTTAACTACCGTTAGGAACAGAAATTTGGGGTTCAATTGGGGTCGTAAGTCGAGGACTACCTGTACCCCCAAAGATTTCTTTCCTGAGTTGCCACCCCTTCTCCCGGCACCTTCCGTTCATGGCACTCAACTCACATCCGTGTAGCGAAGGGCAGGGTGAGCTCCTTGTACCGCCGTCACCGTTAAGGGCATCCCCTCCAGGTGCCAAAGTTTGCGGCTCAGGTCATCGTAGGAACGGATCAAGCTGACCATGTCTTCCTCGCCAGTCCCTGCAGGCTGCGGACACCCCAGAGAGACCAGGGGGCCAAGAAGGATTAACAGCACAAAGTCAATCCACCTTTTTTCAAAATCAGGAGGAAAAGGAATAGCAAAAGAAAAGGGGGCTTTTGACGGAGAGGGCAGGGCTGAGAAGTTGTTACACCCCTTTTAAGTACTAAACCACAAGGATGCAGAATAATATAAATTTAATAAATAGTAAACGTAGAAAGTGTTGCTTGGTTGTTCCCTTGTAGACTTTTCACTACCCAACCAGGTAGGTGCCATCCGCCAAGTTATGTCGGCTGGCGACCCCCAGGGGGAGGGCCTTCTCTGTGGGAGCCCCAGCCCTGTGGAACGAACTGCCCCCGGAAATGCGTTAAGATCTCCGACCTCCGGGTGTTTCGCTGTGCCCTTAAGACCCTGCTGTTCCACCAGGCCGGGCTATCAACGTAATTTTAATTGGGTGTTTTAAATTTTGGGGTTTTAAAGTGAGCCAAAATTATTTAAAATTTTTAAATTATTTTAATTTATGTCTGTCTTGTGCTTTCAATAGACTGTACACTGCCCTGAGTCCTTCGGGAGAACGGCAGTATAGAAATAAAATTATTATTATTATTATTATTATTATTATTATTATTATTATTATTATTATTATTACAACATCAGTGCGAGAAGGGAGTGGGGTTTAAGCAGGGGTGAAATGTAAAATTTGCTTGGGGGGGTAATGTGACTGAGTGGGCGTGGCCAACTTTTTTTTTTTTTTTTACTTTTCAAAGCATTTTTTCTAATGCTTTGAAAAGCCTCTGCCGATCGGGCAACTCAGCTGGGATCGTCCAAGAGGCTTTTCAAAGCATTTTTTTAACCACCTCTTCAGCCAAGAGGTTGCAGAAAAAAATGCTTTGAAAAGCCTCTGAGGATCCCAGCTGAGCCGCGCGATCATCAGAGGCTTTTCTTTTTTTACTTTTAAAAGCATTTTTTCGTTGGAAGAGGTTGTAGAAAAAATGCTTTTAAAAGTAAAAAAAAAAAGCCTCCGATGATCGTGCAGCTCAGCTGGGCATTGGGGCGGGCGCAGGGATTTTTGCTACCCGTTCTCCGAACCACCTGCCACCATCGCTACCGGATCGGGTGATCCGGTCTGAACCGGGAGCATTTCACCCCTGGGTTTAAGGAGAGGAGGAGGAGGAGGAGGAGAAAGACTGTTAGGTCCTTAGTGCTCTCTGAGCTTGGTTGTTTTCTTGCAAACATTTCATGACCCAAAAAGATAACATCTTCAGTGCTAGAAAATGTTCCACACTGTTTATATACAAGTAGCTTGTCCTTGTAAACAACAGAAAGAAAACAATACTCCCACTAACATAGAGTAAGCCACTTGTATTTAAACAAAGCACTCCACCTCCCTTCCAGGACTGATGATGTCACCAAGTTAGGTAATGAAACGTCTGCAAGAAAATTGCCAAGCTCAGAAAGCACCAAGGACCACATAGGTTTTTTTTTTAAAAAAATGATTTATATGCCGCCCTTCTCCGGAGACTCAGGGCGGCTTACAATGCGTTAAGCAATAGCTTTCCTACTTTTGTATATTGTATACAAAGTCAGCTTATTGCCCCTACAATCTGGGTCCTCAATTTACCCACCTTAGAAAGGATGGAAGGCTGAGTCAACCTTGCAGGCAGCTGAATGTTAATCACAGTGCCTTAGTCTACTGTACCACTCAGTATTCACTCAGTTGAATCCTGATCTACAAATATTCTATCTAAACCACTTGTCTATAAACAGAGCAAAGCCCCTCTCTTTAGCACTGATGATGTTATCTAGTTAAGTAATGAAATTTTTTTTTAAATTTTTAAAATGGGTTTTAAAATTCAGCTACAACTATTTAATGATTTTAATTAATTTTAACTATGGTATCTGTATATTTATGTTTTAATTCTGGCTGTACACCGCCCTGAGTCCTTCGGAAGAAGGGCAGTATATAAATAAAATTATTATTATTATTATTATTATTATTATTATTATTATTATTATTATTATTATTATTATTAT
>WNWU01000131.1:144874-155794 GCA_012654045.1 Ptyas mucosa
ATTATTATTATTATTATTATTATTATTATTATTATTATTATTATTATATTATTCTGAAAGAAAACCACCAAGCTCAGAAAGCACCAGAAACTTCAGTCCTTTTCCTCCTCCTCCTCCTCTCCACAAACCCTACTCCCTTCTAGCACTGATGATGTTACTTAGTATGGGAACATGAAACATCTGCAAGAAATCCAACCAAAATCAGAAAACACCAGGGATCCCAGAGTAGCTTCAGCACTAAAATTCTGTCGTTCTGTCTTTCTTGGACCGCTTTGTCTAAAGGGCACCTGGGAGCCCCCCTAAAAATGAAGAAAGGCTCTTTCAAAGAGAGTTTTTGGAGGGGCTCTTGAAATGCACACTGCATGGGGCTGCCAGCGCAGGGGAGATTAGTGTTTCCTTCTTGGTTTAGAGAGTTTTATTTTGTGGGGTTATTTTTCTTCCCAGAGCATCCCAGGGTGGAAAGGACAAGAGAATCTCCTTGGGCAAATATCTCAAGAGACGTTCAGGGATGGCAAAGAAGAAGACAAGGAAAAAGGTGGAAAGGGACCTCACCTCACGCCCCAGTTTAATTAGGGGTTCCAGCAGGGCCCCCGTGTACGAGATGGAGGTCTCCGGAATGTCCAGGTGCCTGGAAAGAAGAGAAAACAAAGGAGACAAACCAGCATTATAAATATCTCTTCTTCTTCAAAGTCAGTTTGCATTCTTCCTGTCTCCTAAACAACTTCTGAAGCTGCCAAGAATTAGGGTTGCATTCAGGCATCTCCCCCTAAAAACAAAGATATCGTTGGCTTAAGGCCAGCTTGGGGCAACGTCTAAAACTAGCCAAGATGGCTTGTAAACCAAGGTTTACAGCTGCGCACAATGATCATTGTTGCTTTTTCGGTAAACAGTGGTGAAAACGAGCCACAGTTTAGTACAATGGGTGAACAGAGTGAAACTCTGCTGGGATTTCAAGGAGATAAAAGAGGTCGGTAGGATGTTTGGTCCCTCTTGAGCTTGGTTGTGTACAGATGACGTTGCCTAGTTGGGTCATGAAACATCTACAAGAAAACGACCAAGCTCAGAGAACACCAAAGACTTTAGAGTCGTCGTCATTGTCCTCCTCCTCATCCCCCCCCCCACACCCCTCCCTTCTAGCACTGATGATGTTACCTAGCTGGATCGTGAAACATTTGCAAGAAACAACCAAGCTCAGAGAGCATCCTCACAATTCCACTCTGAGCTTCACAATTCAACAAATATTTTCTTCTATTGGTATCTCTCTAGATAAATATTAGACAAAAATCAAGCAGTAAACAATAGTCTAGTCAAGGCACCACAAAGAAACTCTCCCACCAACACTGACGGGGTAAGCTATTAGTATATAAATGGCAAGCAACTCCCCCCTCTCTTCTAGCACTGAGGATGTTACCTAGTTGGGTCATGAAACGTCTACAAGAAAACCACTATGCTCAGAGAACACCAAGGACCTTACAGTCCTCTTCCTCTTCCCCACATACCCCGCTTCCTTCTAGCACTGATGATGTTACCTAGTTGGGTCATGCAAGAAAACCACCAAGCTCGGAGAGTACCAAGGACTGTACAGCCTAACCTGGAGCTATAAATATTCTCTTCAAACTTGTTGTATTTAAACAGAATCAAAACCCCACTCTCTTCTAGAACTGATGATGTTCCCTAGTTGGGCCATGAAACGTCTGCAAGGAAACAACCAAGCTCAGAGAGCACCAAAAACCTCACTTTTCAACCCTGAGCTACAAATATTCTTTATTTTAAAAAAGGGGCTTACAGCCTGCATTCCACCTCAAGCCTCTGTTTCTATAAAAAGGGTTTTGCTTGTAGGATTTTGCTCACTCCTACATTATCCAGTTAGGGTTCTAGTCAGATTTCCAAATAAAGGAGAATACACGTAGCTCAGGAGGAGTCCTTGGTGCTCTCTGAACTTGGCTTGTTTTCTTGCAGACGTTTCATTACCTAGTCAAGTAACATCATCAGTGCTAGTGATGTTACCTAGTTAGAATAATGAAACATCTGCAAGAAAACAAGCCAAGATCAGAGATAAGTCCCCCATTCCATCTTCCTGTTCTCTTACACGGAAGGATTATCTTACTCTACTCACAGTTTCAAAATATGACGTATTATTTGCTCCGGAATAAGACGTTTCTGGCAGAGATTTGCAGCATCCCACAAAACGGCCTCGCAGATGACGCCATCTTGGAAACGCCTCAGCTCCGACCGCTCTCCCCAAAATTGCCGAAACTCCATGGCCTACAGGAACAGACGTAAGAGAGGTATTTTCCACCCCTTTTCGGCACATTATCCTTCAACAACAATTATAAGGCAATTCAAGTATTTTAGCAATTGGAATTCCATAGGGACTGTAGCAGAATAACAGAGTTGGAAGGGACCTTAGAGGTCTTCTAGTCCAACCCGCTGCTCAAGCAGGAGATCCCATACCATTTCAGACAAGTGACTATCCAATCTCTTCTTAAAAACCTCCAGTGATGGAGCATTCACCACTTCTTGTGACAAGCTGTTCCACTGGTTAATTTTTCTCACTGTCAGGAAATTTCTCCTTAGTTCCAGATTGCTTCTCTCCTTGATTAGTTTCCACCCATTGCTTCTTGTCCTGCCCTCAAGTGCTTTGGAGAATAGCTTGACTCCCTCTTCTTTGGGGCAGCCCTTCAGATATTGGAAGATTGCTATCCTGTCTCCCCTGGTCCTTCTATTCATTAAACCAGACATACCCAGTTCCTGCAACCGTTCTTCATATGTTTCAGCCTCCAGTTCCCTCATCATCTTTGTTGCTCTTCTCTGTACTCTTTCTAGAGTCTCAACATCTTTTTTACATCATGGCGACCAAAACTGGATGCAGGATTCCAAGTGTGGTCTTAGAAAGGCATTATAAAGTGGTGTTTTTTTTTCATCCTGCCTTTCTTATTATAAATAATTCAAGCTAGTGTCAATGCAAAATATTCCTTTCTTTTGCTATTTTCCCTGGAACAACCACCCTGTGAGGTGAGGTGGGCTGAAGGAGACTGACTAGTCTAAAGTCACCCAGCTAGCTTTCATGATTAAGACAAGACTAGAACTCACTGTCTTCTGGTGAGTTGGCCCAAAGTCATCCAAGTGACTTTCACGCCTAAGGCAAAACTAGAACTCCCTTTCTCCTGCTGATTGTTTAAGGCAGGGCTAGAACTCACAATCTCCTAGTTTCTAGACCAGCACTTGAACCCCTGCACCAAACTGGCCCCTAAAAAGAGGAACGGATTCCAATATTCTTTGGAAGAGTCCCATCACCTTTGAGAGCTGTATGCAACAAAATTTCATCTTAACGTATGTCAATTAATGTACAAAGTAAAAATAAAGTTATTGTATTGCATTGCATTGCATTGCATTGCATTGCATTGCATTGCATTGCATTCTTCCCTTCCCTTCCCTTCCCTTCCCTTCCCTTCCCTTCCCTTCCCCCATTCCATTCCATTCCATTCCATTCCATATTCCTATTCTGTTCTGTTCTACACATGCTGTCCAATAAGCACTTCAGTAAGCCGTGATTATTTGGTCTGAGTCCTGCATTTGATTCCACAACATGTTCTGAATTAGATGGACATGCCTGTCCAGCGTGCCGGGCACAAACAGTCTCCTTCACGAAGCGTCCTCTAACGTGGTGGGCTATGAGAACCAAAATTCTTGTGGTCAAATCTTGCAGTGGCTGAAGTTTTTCATCCAGAGAGAAGAGACGGTAAATCAGCAGCCTACCCTGTTCCTCACCTCATCTTGATCTGCTTCTGGTCCTCGCTCCAAAACACTGTTTGCAAAGTCAAGATTTAGCAACAGTCCAAAGGATAAGGAACCGACGTCTTTGTGCTTCGGGGGGTCAACGTGAATCGGCCACTGGAAGAAAATACAGCAGGAGAAAAATTAGCGAAGGCAGCTAGGAAAAACCAACCACCACCTGCCATCTTTAGACTACAGGGTAAAACATACAAACAACAGTTTCAGGAATTGGATATGTCTAGTTTAATGAAAAGAAGGACCGGGGTGACATGATAGCAGTCTTCCAAAAAACGGTTGTAAGTCACTTTTTCCAGTGCTGTTGTAACTTTGAAGGTCACTAAATCAACTGTGGTAAGTCGAAGTCTACCTGTATGAACCAGTTGCCAAGTGTCTGAATTCTGATCAAGTGGCCATGAGGAAAGCTGTCACAGTTGTAAATCTGAAAACTACTCATAAATTTGTAAATATGAATGAGTCAGTAAATGAATCGTCGTAAGTCAAGGACCACCTGTATCTCTGACTGTGTGATACTTTGGCCCTGATAGATGGCCAATATCTGAACAGCCACAAATTGAGTACCCGTGTTTCCCTGAAAATAAGACCTGGTCCAGTGGTGAAATTCTACCAGTTCGCAGCAGTTCGTGCGAACCGGTAGTGATAAAAGCTATCAGTTTGATGAATCGGCAGTAAAAAAAAACCACTGGTTGGTCCGAACTAGTATTTCTGACAATCAGCTGTGCCGCCCGATTTATATTCACTAGAAAGCAGGAACTCCTGCTTTCTAATCTAAATCATGCTGCGCAGCGGTTCCCCCACATCACTGTTCTATTTACCTTGTTAAGCGTCCTTTTTCCACATGAAGTGCACGTTTGGCATGCACGCGCAGTGTGAATTTGGTGCACACTGTGCATGCACACACAGCATGCCTTTGGCACACTGCGCATGCATGCAGCATGTGTTTGGCATGCAACATGCATGCACGGGCAGCGAACCGGTGGCAAACCGCGGCGGATTTCACCGCTGGCCTGATTGTAGTGGGGGGGGGGGGGGGGGGGGCTCAAAATAAGCACAAGGGCTTATTTTTGGGGAAACACGATTTCAGGGTGATCACCCCAGCTGGACGCCACACATCCCAGCGCGCACACAACAGCCAGCAAGCACGGAGGAACTGATAATATCTGGGAGCAGCTGCAGCCTGCTGGCCCCTTAGTCAGCGCACTCTGGGGCTGCGCAACCTGAACAGCGCAGGTGAGTTGATTACCTGTCCAAGCAGCAGGAGGAGAGGGGGAGGAGGGGGGGCACGGGAGGCAGGCGATCCAGATGCACCTCCCGGGCCGCGGGAAAGCCGAGAGACGTAAAGATGAGTCTCCCGTAGCCAGCTGTCCACTCTGGCCCACCAACACTTGACTTTCCCACGGCGTGTCCGGATCGCCTGCCTTCTCCTCCCCTGCCTCTGCCTCCATCTGCTGCCGGTCCCACCACACAAAGACAAGCCTTCCGCAGCCCTTCACAGCTCCAGTTCAACCACTCTTGGTTTTTCTGCGGCCTGCACGACGCGTCCAGATTGCGTGCCTCCCCCTTACCTCCGCCTGCTGCTTGGACAGGTAATCAACTCACCTGTGCTGTTTGGGCTGTGGCTGCTGACGGACGCCATCGGCCCCCACATACTTGCTGACTCCTGTGCCCACCCCACTTTGCTAGAGGTTATATTAGGTGCACACTTAAAACCAGGGTAAGGTTTATTTTCGGGGTGGGTCTTATTTTGGGGGAAACGCACTATTGAAAGGACTACACAGTTCCTTAAGTAGGTCAATTCTGAACACTGGATTTTTTTCAGGAAGTAAAGAAAATAAGTTTTGGGTGAAGTTACCGGTGGAGTCTGAGGCAACCGATGAGCCAGGAGCACCAACCGCCGGGCCAGTCCACGCTCCAGCAAGCTGAGGAAGAACGGGAGAACGGCGGCCACGTAATTCCCGCCGCGGTCCATCAACGCGTTGAGCAGCTGCATCTTCTTGCAAGCCGTCTGGAGTTTGGAGACGTGACGGAGGCTGAAGGACAGGAGGAGACACGTGAGTGACACACAGGAAGCTTCTCAAGAGGGGAAACAGACGAGCGGCTCTGAGGCAAGAGGGCTCACAAGCAAGGAAATTAAACATTTGTGTTAAGGAAAATATTTTTATGGATCTGTAGATATACCTTTGCATCTGTACACCTTTCATCTTCTAGAAGTCTTAAGACTTCAACTCCCAGAATCCCCAGGTAGTGTGAGTTTTTATCACACAAAAAGTAGCCAATTTTTTTCTTTATCATTTCTTTACATCTATCTATTTACCTATCCTTCTACTCATCTATGTCTATCTACCTAGCTATCTTTCATCTCTCCCTATTTACCTACCTCTATCTTCCTATCAATCTACCTACCTACCTCTTTCATCTTTCTCTATACATTCATCCATCTCTAACTTCCTACCTATATACCATCCATCCATCTAATCTATCTATGTAATCTATCCTCTACCTATATTTATCTCGCTATCCCTCTACCTGCCTACCTACCGTCTATCTACTCTCTATCCTCTACCTATCTCTCTCTCTCTCTTTTTCTCTCTCTTTTTTTATTTTTAAAAAAAGTTTTTTATTAGTAATTCAAAATTAAAAACGTTGGACATAGATATGACATCACTGGTCCCAAGCATCTTCCAACACTTTAAGTTAATACATAATATACTAATGATGATATAACAATATATTCCTTACACCTTATACGTTATTTAAACATAGTATAATATTAATCGTTTATACCTTATTCCTATACAATTATACATATCTATACCTACATATACCTCTCTATACAATTCACATACATATTTATCTACAATAATGAATGTAATTCTAGTCTAACACTACGCATTTGTATTGGCTATCCTCCTTTTATCTAACCATTCATAGAATTTTGCCCAGATTTTATAGTACAACGTTTCGCTTTTATCCTTGAGTTCCAAGGTGAGTCGATCCATTTCTGCACAGTTGAAAATTTTTACTAGTATTTCCTCTTCATTTGGGGTATCCTTCTCTTTCTACTTCTGCGCAAACTCTCTCCCTCTCTCTCTCTCTCTATCTATCTAATATATCCTCTACCTATATCTATCTCGCTATCTCTCTACCTGCCTACCTGTCTTCTATCTTCTACCTATTTCTCTCTCTCTTTCAATTACTCTATGCTTTCTTTCCCTGCCTTTCAAACCATGCAAGCCCTTCAAAAACGTTTCTCCAACAGTGTGGACTAGAAACTTAGGTTTTGTTTTCTGTAAGTGGTGGGAGGATAGAGGCAAAACCCGTTTTTAAACCCACTCCTGGCCTTGATAACAACCGAAAGCCACCCATCCCTTCAGGCCAACCCTCCATCCTTTCGAAAGCAACAACCTACTGAAATACGTGATCGAAGGTCCGAAGCAGAGGCTTCTGGGTCATGAAGAGCAGCTGGAACCCATCCACCGTTTTGTCATCCAGAATCTCCATCGACTGCCTGGCTTCAAACTGGACCTAAGGAAGAACAGAACCACCTAAATATTAGTGAGCACAGGAATCTTTATTTCTTTATTTTTTAAACTAAGGTAAGGTGAGGAGGAAACATTCTTGTAGATGTTTCATTACCCAAGCAGGTAACATTATCAGTGCTGGAGGTGGGTGGGTGGCAAAGTAAAAGGAGGAGCAGGAGGAAGAAGAAGAGGAAGAAGGGGAGGAGAGGGATGTGGGAAGGAAGGAAGGAAGGAAGGAAGGAAGGGGGATGAGGAAGGAAGGGAAGAAAGGAGAGAGAAAAGGAAGGAAGGAAGGAAGGAGAAAGAAAGAGGGAGAGAGAGAAGGAAGGAAGAAAAAGAAAAGAAAGAAAGAAAGGGAGGGAGGGAGGGATGAGGAAGGAAGGAAGGGAAGAAAGGAGAGAAAAGAAAAATAGAGAGAGAAGGAAGGAAGGAAGAAAAAGAAAAAGAAAGGGAGAGAGCGATGGAAGAAAAGAAGAAAAAGAAAGAAAGAAAAAGGAAAGAAAGAAACAGGGATGAGGAAGGAAGGAAGGGAAGAAAGAAAGAAAGTGGGAAGGAAGGGGAGAGGGAAGGAAGGAAGGAAGGAAGGAAGGAAAACAGAGAAGGGCATTTTTTCTTCTCTGAAGGCATCTAAAGGTCTTTGCAGCCACCATTTTAGACCAAATTAGCTAGGCGGAAGTAATAATCCCTTATAAAATTGTACAGGTAGTCCTTGACTTGCAACCATTCATTTACTGACCATTCAATGTTACAACAGCACTGGAAAAGGGGACCTATGACCATTTTTCACACTTATGACCGTTGCAGCCTTCCTTATGATCACGTGATCAAAATCCAGACCCTGGGCAACTGACTCATCTTTATGACGGTCGCAGTGTCCCCTTTTGGTCACGTGATCCCCTTTTGACCGACCTTCTGACAAGCCAAGTCCATGGAGAAGCCAGATTCATTAAACAACCGTGTTACTAACTCAACAATTGCAGTGATTATTCACTTAACAATTGTGGCAAGGAAGGTCGTAAAATTGGAGGGGGGTGGGGCTGTCTCGCTGAGCAACAGAAATTTGGGACTCAACTATGGTCGTTAAGTCGAGGACTACCTGTGGACTATCTAGTTCCGCTTGTAATGGGACCCAGCCTCGGAATCTGAATAGACTGCGGAGTCTTTCAAACTCTCCTTTCCAGTTAGCAGCTGCTACCTCCTCCTGGTAACCTACTCCAGGAGTAACTTCACTCCTCCCCTCTTTACCTGCTTGTAAGTGTTGGCAGTCATATCCGCACACAGGTTCACCAGTCCAGAAGAGTCTACAAAAACCACTTGGGCCGCCTGGTGGAAGTCCGTCAGGGAAGGCTAAGAAGAAAATCAAGATTGCAAAGACGGCGTTGATTAAAACATGAGTGGCAGCTTCCAAGGAACCCAGCTATCCTTCAAGAGATCTCACATCTTCACATCTCACCCTAAAACAGAGGCAGATAGATGAAAGACTGCCCTCCACTTATTTTTATTTGTTTATTAATGAGATTTATATGCCGCCCTATCTCCAGCCGGACTCAGGGCGGCTCACAACAGTTAAGAAACACCTAATAAAAAGTTTAAAAATTAAATCCAAATCTCATAATTTAACAGTTAAAAGTACAATTAAGACTAACAAGTTAAAATTAAATTAGAATTAAATATCTTCATTATGAATTTCATTGGTGCAGTTTTTTTAATCAGATTACGATTCAATCTCTGAATCTGAGGCAAAGTCTATAATAATATTTCCAATTTTAGCCAACAACAGCCAGGAGTCTTCCTAACCCAAGTCATTCAAGATGCTTCCAAGATTACAGAAAAAATTGATTTTTTTCCCCCACTTCCATAACATACTTTAACTAAAATACCATTAGGTCTCTCACATCAATTTGCTCCCTATTCAATAGCGAGATTCTCACAATGGAGTGGAGTGGAGTGGAATGGAATGGAATGGAATAGAATATGAATGAAGAATAGAAAAGAAAAAAATAGAATAGAGAATATAGAACAGAATAGAACATGAATGAGGAATAGACTAGACTAGACTAGAATAACAGAGTTGGAAGGGACCTTCCAACTTGCTCCCTCTTCTAGTCCAACCCTATAACCATTTCAGACAAATGGTTGTCCAATTTATTCTTAAAAACTCCCAGTGTTGGAGCATTGACAACTTCTGGAGGCAAATTGTTCCACTGATTAAATGTTCTCACTGTCAGGAAATTTCTCCTTAGTTCTAGGTTGCTTCTCTCCTTGATTAGTTTCTACCCGTTGCTTCTTGTCCTGCCTTCAGGTGCTTTGGAGAATAGCTTGACTCCCTCTTCTTTGGGGCAGCCCCTCAAATACTGGAATGCTGCTATCATGTCACCCTTACTCCTTCTTTTTATTAAACTGGACATACCCAGTTCCTGCAACCGTTCTTCCTATGTTTGAGCCTCCAGTTCCCTCATCTTCTTCATTGCTCTTCTCTGCACTCTTTCTAGAGTCTCCACATCTTTTTTACATAATCAACATTTTACATGTTTACATAATAAGCTTAAAATGTGATCTTCCCTCTCCATCTTTATCAATCAGTAAATAATTCAAATGCCTCTCTTACCAGACTGGGCTCTCTGTCTTTTGAGAGACTGATTCCAGATGTTGTTAGGTCTGTAGTAGCTGGGAAGGAAGAGGAAAAAGAGAAATAATCACTTTGGACACAGATCCCCATCTTATATCCTTACACAAGTCGTTCTCGAATTACGTCCACAACTGAGCCCAAAAGTTAAAAGGATGGTATAAAAAGAGTAGGCAGCTACAGGTAGTACTTGACTTATGACAAATGTCTGTTGCTAAGCGAGACATGTTTTAAGTGAGCTTTGTCCCATTTTACGACTTTTCTTGCCACAGTTGTTGAGTGAATCACTCCGATTGTTAATTTAGTCACAGGGTTGTTAAGTGAATCCGGCTTCCCGCCTTTAACTTTGCTTGTCAGAAGGTCACGTGACTCCAGGACACTGCCACCGTCATAAATATGAGTCAGTGGCCGTGAATTTGATTTCGATCATGTGAGCATGGGGATGCGGCAATGGTCATAAATGTGGAAAACGGTCATGTCGCTTTTTTCAGTGTTGTGGTAACTCTGAACAGTCACTAAATGAACTGTTGTAAGTCGAGGATTACCTGAACCCAACAAGCCATTGGACTTCAAGTTCCATACTTCACAGGCGTGCAGGGATGATGGGAATTAGAGTCCCATAAATCTGGTCCCATGCAGTGAGAGGCCCACTCTTTGGTGGAGGAATCTAAATCCTGAAGGATCTCTTTATTCCCAAACTTATTGGTCCCAGGAATAATTGGAGGGTGAGGACCATAAAGTAGATCCAATCACAAGGCTGGAACGAGAGTTTGGGGGCTGTTTCATTGGGACATTCTTATTGGATGGAGTGTAGGACAATTTACAGCTATTTCCAACTGTGAACTGGAAGGGCCTCTGTGGATTTTAGAACTACTTAAAAGTACTTTTATTTTTTAAACTAAGGTAAGATGGAAAGATAGGAAGGAAGGAAGGAATCAGAGAAGGGAGGAAAGAAAGGCAGGAGTGGAGGGAGGGAGG
>WNWU01000131.1:161634-182902 GCA_012654045.1 Ptyas mucosa
GACTGGGTGACTTTGGGTCAATCACCAGGAGATGGTGAGTTCTAGTCCCGGCTTAGGCACGAAAGCCGGCTGGGTGACGTTGAGTCAGCCTCTCTCTCAGCCCACCCCACCCCATAAGATCGCTGTTGTGGGGGAAAATAGGTGGAACAAGGAGTATTGGTATTATGTTGGCCACCTCGAGTTCTTTACAAAAAATAATAAAAAGATGGGAGTCAAAACGAATAAATCAATCAATCAATCAATCATAAAAGGGCCACTGACCTTGGGCATGATCACTGCCACATCCACGTTCACCTCCGGCTTGATGCAGGTGCCCAGCAGGTAACTCCCCACCACCTTCACCTCTGCTGGGGGCAGAAAATGGAACTTGCCTTTCACCTTGAAAGGGATCTGCAGGAGAGGGACTTTCACTCCCGTGGGAAGCCAGGACTGGTCAGTGATCTGAAAAACAAGAAGTGGAGTCCACCCTTTTACCCAGGGGTGAAATGTGAAATGTGTTACTACCGGTTCTGTGGGCGTGGCTTGATGGGGGGGGTATGTGACTGGGGTGGGCGTGGCCAACTTTTTTTTTTTAAACTTTTCAAAGCATTTTTTCTAATGCTTTGAAAAGCGTCTCTGCCGATCAGGAAACTCAGCTGGGATCGTCAGAGAGGCTTTTTAAAAAATGCCTCTCTGACGATCAGGCAAGTCAGCAGGATCGTCAGAGACTTTTCAAAGAGCCTTGGATAGTACAGTGTCTAAAGCACCCTGTTATTAATACCAGCTGCCTGCAATTATTGCAGGTTCGAATCTCACCAAGGCTCAAGGTTGACTCAGCCTTCCATCCTTTCTAAGGTAGGTAAATTGAGGACCCAGATTGTGAGGGCAATAAGCTGACTTTGTATAAAATATACAAAAGTATGAAGGCTATTGCTTAACGCATTGTAAGCCGCCCTGAGTCTCCGGAGAAGGGCGGCATATAAATCAAATTTTTTTTAAAAAAAGCATTTTTTTTACCACCTCTTCGGCCAAGAGGTTGTAGAAAAAAATGCTTTGAAAAGCCTCTGACAATCCCAGCTGAGCCACGCGATCATCAGAGGCTTTTTTTTTTACTTTTAAAAGCATTTTTTCATCGGAAGAGATGGTAGAAAAAATGCTTTAAAAAAAAAGCCTCTGATGATCGTGCGGCTCAGCTGGGCATGATGGTGGGGGTGGGGAGGGATTTTTGCTACCGGTTCTCCGAACCACCCGCCGCCATCGCTACCGGATTGGGTGATCCGGTCCGAACCAGGAGCATTTCACCTCTGCTTTTACCCCTGGATCAAGATCAGGCTGAGGTTTAGTGGGAGGAACGGTCCCAGGTGGTCCAAACAGGAGAATCCCAGAAACTCCCAAAAATACAGGTAGTCCTCGACTTACGACCACAACGGAGACCCAACATTTCTATTACTAAGCAAGACAGTTGTTGGGTTTTGTCCTATTGACACCCCTTTCTTGCCTCAGGCTGTTAAGTGAAACACTGCAGTTGTTAAGTGAGGAAAAAACAGTTGTTAAATGAATCCGGCTTCCCCATTGACTTTGTTGGGTCAGAAGGTCGCCAAAGAGGATCACAGGATCCGGTGTGAACTGCGACCATCATAAATATGAGCCGATTGCCAACTGCCTGAATTTTAATGCTTTTTTCAAAGGCAACTGGACTTTTCTGGGTTTTTTCTTTGGAGACGTTTGGCTTCTCATCCAAGAAGCTTCTTCGGCTCTGACTGGATGGTGAGGAATGGAAGGATTATGTTCTATGATAGTTGCAGATACATGATGTTGTATCCTTCACCTTGTTCTGTCCCCTCCCACGAATGGCCTTGCAGAGGCTCAAATAGCCCGGCAGTAACAAATGCAGGCTAGAGATACTGAAGCTGGCCCTTTAATAAATAGTCCTCTTCCAAAGCGTATATCAGTCCAATAGTTATCGGGCAATGTTCCAAAGGTCTTGGCAGACGGCCAGCAGGCTAATGCAGGAATGCAGACTCTTGTCAAAAACTCCAAACTAACAGTTGTAACTCCACTGCATCCAAAACGCCAACAAATTGTTCACCACGCCTTTCCAGACCAGTCACACCCCTTTTATACTTTGTAGGGTGTGGCTCTTAGGATGTGGCAATAGCTGTTCTTTACGACATCTCCTACATCTCTCTCTTGCATCCAATAGGGGCTCCCCCTCGTCGTTACCGGCCTCTGTTTCCTCCTCAATTTGGCTGGGGTCCATAGGCACGTCAGCAACTTGCTGACTCACCAGTGAAGATGGCCCCTCTGGCACATAGCTCGTGACAGCTTCCTCCTCCTCCGTATCATCCTCCGAATCAGCATGCGAAGATAAATCAGCCTCCAGGGCTGGGGTCACAACACACCCTCTGTTGAAAGAGGGCTGTTCAACTTGGACATACATGGGCTCTTTGACCCCGCGGACTGCCAGTTTGAAACCCCTGAAAGGGGCCATCTATGTCCAAATTGAACAGCCCTCCCTCAACAGAAGGGGAAGGATACGACATCATCTCCAATCTACAACACAGCTCCTTTCAGCAGTTCCAAGAAGGCTCCACACCCATTTGCACCACTCAGGTGACCCTGAGGACTACAGACAAACCTCCAAGTGGCCTTAACGACTTGCTAAAAGGATGCAAATGAGCAGCTGTCTGCAAGGAGTATAAATCCTTCCCTTCCCCACCATTCAGTCAGAGCTGAAGAAGCTTCTTGGATGAGAAGCGAAACGTCTTCAAAAGAAAAAAAAAAAAACCCCAGAATGTCCAGTTGCCTCTTGGGAAAAAGCACTTTTGGGACAAACCAGGACCTGGATGACAAAGAAACCTCCATAGTCGTATCTCAAGATGTTATCAACCGCACGGATCCAAAGCATACATCTCTCGCCGGAACCTCCGGGACGTTGTTAAGCATGGCGCTGATTTCGTGAAGGAAGGCATCGATCCTCTGCTTCCTCTTCTCCTTGAGGGTCACCTCTTTCAACAGCTCCTCAATCTGCAGAAAGGAGAAAAATGGCATACATAGGGGTCTTCCTCAGGGTGGGGGGCAAAGCATTCTGGACCTGCCTTTTGTTATAGGACAGTGATGGCTAACCTTTTTGCCATCGAGTGCCAAAAGCAGGGGGAGTGCGGGTCACACATGCATGTGCCCACACCCATAATTCTATGTGCCCTGCCCCATGCACATGCGCGCATGCCCCCCGCTCTCCCCTCACTTTTGGCATGCGATGGCATGGCGGGCCAGCAGACTTCTGGTGGGACTGGAAGTCGGGAAACGGGCCGTTTCTGGCCTCTGGAGGGCCTCCAGAGAGGTGGGGAAGGCTGTTTTCGTCCTCCCCAGGCTCCTAGAAAGGCTCTAGAGGCTGGGGAGAGCGAAAAATGAGCAATTCTCACCCACTCCCCCAGAGGCCCTCCAGAGGCCGGAAACTATGTTTCCTGACTTCCGGTGGGCCCAGAAAATCCGAAAATCAGCTGGCGGGCACACCAATATGGCTCCGCGTACCACCTGTGGCACGCGTGCCATAGGTTCGCCGTCACGGTTATAGGAATTGCCCTTCTACTTCCCCCTGCCAAATCTGCTCAAACCACCAAGCTGCCAAGCAAGCGCAAGCAACACAAGAGTTACTCATAACTAACTACAGTAAGCAACTTTGTTGTCTTCTTCCCAGGCAGGTAGCCCTTGATTTACAACAGTCCGTTTAGGGAACGTTCGGAGTTACAAAGGCACTGGAAAAACCTGACTTGGGCCCAGTTTTCGACGCTAACAACCCCTGTAGCATCCTCAAAAGTCGCACGATTAAAATTTGGAGGCTTTGGCAACTGAGTCGTATGTACGACGGTTGCAGTGTCCCGAGGTTATGTGATCCCCATTTGCGACCTTCTGGCCAGATTCACTTAAGAACCGTGTGGCTAATGTTAACGGCTGCAGCGCTTCACTTAACAACGTTGGCGAGAAAGGTCGTAAAATGGGGGGAAACTCCCTTCACAATGGTCTGGCTGAGCCACAGAAATTTGGGGCTTCGATTTAATCATTTATTGAGCATATGGCAAAAAAAGCCTCTCACTATGACCTTCTCAATGAATAGAATCAGAATCGAGCTGAAAGGGACGTTGGAGGTCTTCTAGTCCAACCTTCTGTTCAAGCAGGAGACCCTACACCAATTGAGACAAGTGACTGTCCAATCTCTTCTTGAAAACCTCCAATGATGGAGCAACACCCACAACTTCTGGTGGCAAGTTGTTCCACTGGCTAATTGTCCTCAATGTCAAGAAGTTTCTCCTTAATTCCAGGTTGCCTCTCTCCTTGATTAGTTTCCTTCCATGGTTTCTTGCCCTGCCCTCTGGTACTTTGGAAAATTATTTGTTCTATTTACGAATTCAAAGGTAGAGTATTCTACATGATTGTGGCAGGAAAGGCCGTAAAATGGGGCAAACCTCACTTCACAACTGTCCCGCTTAGCAACGGAAATATTGGGCTCAATTGTGGTCGTAAGTCGAGGACAACCTGTGTTACAAGAATCTCCCTAGATTGCTTTCTTTCTACTGAAAACGCCCAGATAAGGCTTCAGGGATCTTTGGAGGCGTCAAGTTTATGCCGCTTGCAGCTACGCAAGGATTCCAAGCTAGGTCCCAGCTTGACTCCTCCTTCCAATTTCCCAACCCGAACTGACCTGCAGGCACAGAAGGTTGGAATGGAACAGGTTCTCGGTCTCCTTGAGGTGACTCAGTTCTTCGTTGGTTGGCACCTTGTACAGCTCACTTTTGCTCAATTTCACCGGCTGCAAGAGGCCTTCGGAAGAAGAAGTCCGTTTCTTTCCCTTTGGTTTCTCTTCCTTAGAGATGCCATTTTGCTTCTCTTCATTCTCCGGACTTTTAGTTCCCTCGTCACTTTCAGGTAACATCTGCAGGTAACAACAAACAAAAAGAAGAAGGAGGGGATTATTCAACAGTGAAAAAAGGAAAGTTCTACATTCAGGGAAGAAAAACAAAATGCACAGGTACCGTATATGTGGTACCTTGCTCAATAGTAGTAACTGTGAGAGGGACCTTGGAAGTCCTAGTGGACAACCATTTAGATATGAGCAAGCTGTGTGCAGCAGCTGCCAAAAAAGCCAACACAGTTCTGGGCTGCATAAACAGAGGGATAGAATCAAGATAACGTGAAGTGTTAATACCACTTTATAAGGCCTTGGTAAGGCCGCACTTGGAATATTGCATCCAGTTTTGGTCGCCATAATGTAAAAAAAATGTTGAGACTCAGGAAAGAGTGCAGAGAAGAGCAACGAAGAGGATTAGGGGACTAAAACATACGAAGATTGGTTGCAGGAACTGGGTATGTCTAGTTTGATGAAAAGAAGGACTAGGGGAGACATGATAGCAGTCTTCCAATATCTCAGGGGCTGCCCCAAAGAAGCGGGAGTCAAGCTATTCTCCAAAGCACCTGAGGGTAGGACAAGAAACTCATGTAGAAGAGAAGCAACTTAGAACTAAAGAGAAATTTCCTGACAGTTAGAACAATTAATCAATGGAACAACTTGCCTCCAGAAGTTGTGAATGCCCCAACACTGAAAGTTTTTAAGAAAAGATTGGATAACTATTTGTCTGAAGTGGTGCAGGTTTTCCCGCCTAGGCAGGGGGTTGGACTAAAAGACCTCCAAGGTCCCTTCAACTCTGTTACTCTATTCTATTCTATTCACCCAAATAATGATGCTGATTTTGTCTTTAAGAGTCTTGCTACCTGGTCTGTTTTAACACCGTGGTCACAAAAGAGGCAAGCCCCTCCCTGCTTTTCATACCTGTTCTAGATCCTTTTTTCCACCTTGGGTTAGTGTTTTTTTCAACTTTATCAACTTTTAAGAGGTGTGGACTTCAACTCCCAGAATTCCCCAGCCAGCCAATGCCTCTTTGAAGCCCAAGAACAGAATTAAGCCAACTAATTCTCCTCCTTCACAAACTTTTAAACTGTATTTATTATTTATTCCTCTCCTTCGTGAGCTTTTAAGCTTTTCTTTATTGATAACATTTGTATGGTTATTCCATCTTTGAAAACTACACTGCTCAATAATTACACAGGCAGTCCTTAACTTGCAGCCTTTTGTTTAGTGACCATTCAGACTTCCAACGGCCCTGAAAAAATGGAATTATGACTGGTTTTCATGTTTAAGACTCTTGCAACCTCCCCAATAATAGTCATGTGATCAAAATTCAGACGCTCGACCACTGACAAGCAAAGTCAAGGGGGAAGCCAGATTCACTTAAGAACCGTATTACTAACTGCAATGATTCACTTAATTGTGGCAAGTAAGGTCATTAAATGGGATAAAATTCACTTAACAACCATCTCACTTAGCAACACAAATTTTGGGCTCAATTTTAGTCGTAAGTCAAGTATTACCTATAACTGCCTGCTCTTTTTATACCATACTTTAATACTGCAATGCTATTTCCGTTTTTATTTGTTTATTAAATTGCTATGTCACCCATCTCCCATTCAGGGTGACTGGGTTGCTCAAGTATTGTGGAATCAAGTAAAAAATAGTTAAACGCTTAAGAGCAGGGGGTTGGACTAGAAGACCTCCAAGGTCCCTTCCAACTCTGTTATTTATGAAGATTCTCAGTCATTCAGGTCATAGTTTTTTTGTTTGTTTGTTTTTTAATTTGATTTATATGCCGCCCTTCTCCGGAGACTCAGGGCGGCTTACAATGCGCTAAGCAATAGCCTTCATACTTTTGTATATTTATACAAAGTCAGCTTATTGCCCCCACAAACCGGGTCCTCATTTTACCCACCTTAGAAAGGATGGAAGGCTGAGTCTACCTTGAGCCTGGCGGGATTTGAACTTGCAGTAATTGCAGGCAGCGGATCTTAATAACAGTGAATTAGTCCACTGCGCCACCAGGACTCTTAGTTGTCCCAAAAGTGCTTTTTTCAAGAGGCAGCTGGACTTTCTAGTTTTTTCTTTTGAAGAAGTTTCGTTTCTCATCCAAGCAGCTTCTTCAGCTCTTACTGGAATGCTGGGGAATGGAAGGATTTATACTCCTTGCAGACAGCTGGTCATTTGCATCCTTTTTAGAGGGCCAAAAAGACCATCTATGTCCAAATCGAACAGCCCTCTCTCAACAGAAGGGGAAGGATACGACATCATTTATCTCCAGTCTACAACACAGCTCCTTTCAGCAGTTCCAAGAAGGCTCCACACACATTTGCTCCACTCAGGTGACTCTGAGGACTACAGACAAACCTCCAAGTGGCTTCAACGACCCTCTAAAAAAACGCAAATGACCCGCTGTCTGCAAGGAGTATAAATCCTTCCCTTCCCCACCATCCAGTCAGAGCTGAAGAAGCTTCTTGGATGAGAAGCGAAACGTCTTCAAAAGAAAAACCACAAAAGTCCAGTTGCCTCTTGAAAAAGCCCCTTTGAGACCTCCAGCTCTGTTATTCTGTCCTACAAGATTAAACTTAAATAAGATCCATCCTTGGGGTCTCATTTTTGATTGAGAAGCCAGCAGGCAGGCAATCCCAGGTTTGCAGGAAATAAAAGCCTCCTGAAAGAAGGCAATGGGAAGGAGAGCCAAGTCCTGGTCCACCTGCAGCCACCAAACCCCACAAAGTGGCTTTGGTGGCCCACAAAACTTCTTCACAAGTGGCCCTGACTACCTGAGCTGCTGCAAGAAACAGAACGCAGCATAGAATCAAATATATTTTGCAGGGAATAGGGGGAGGGGGGGAAAGTTCCTTCCCCCCCCTTTCCAAAATTAACTACACCGCAATGCTGAAATGCATCAAAAAAGGAAAAAAAAACCCAGAATAACAAAAGGGACCCTCGAGGTCTTCTAGTCCAGCCCTAAAGTTCAACAGATCAAGCTCTGGCCAAGTTGGGACAGGCTAAGATTGTCTTCCACCCCCTCCCCCACCTCCACCCCCCCAACCCCCGCCCAAAACCCCTGAAACAAGGCGAGGGGGGCAGCCCTGGACTACGACTCCCATCGTCCTTGACCCCCCCGGCCGTGGATGATGGGGGTTGTAGTCCGAGGAGGAGACGGGAGAAGTTCCCCGGGGGCCCTTTACGGTGCTGCTTCTCCCCGATCTTTCCGCCCCCTCACCCCCCACCGCGGTCCGCTCAGCCGCAAACCCACCTTCCGCCGACCAGCTCCGGCAGCCACGTGGGTGGAACTCGGCAAAAGAAAAAAAAAGAAAAACCACGTGGAGCCTACAGCTTCGCAAGGGCCTCTTCCGTCTTCCGGCCTACAAGTTCGTCACTCTCGGGCTCCGATAGGTTAAGCGTCGGGTAGCCCCACCCCCTTTTTAGAGGTTTGGTTGAGAGCGCAAAGGAAGTTTTGCCGGAACGCCCTTACGCGAGCGCGGTTTAGCCTAGAAGTAGGAAAATGAAGAGGGGTCCAACCTCGCCCTCTGTTTGTGGAGGGGGGACTTCCGGGTTCTGTTAGACCACTTCGCTGGTCTACTAGGATTTACAGGTACTCCTCGACTTACCACTTACAATTTGTTTAGTGACCGTTCGAAGTTACAACGGCACTGGGGGAAAAAAATAACTTAGGAGCTTAGTTTTTCACACTGCATCACTGCACGTTGCAGCATCCCCATGGTCACATCACACGAACAAAATTCAGATGGTTGGCAGCTGACTCGTATTTATGACGGTTGCAGCGTCCCGGGGCGGGATCACACGATCCACTTTTGCGGCCTTCTGGCAAGCAAAGTCAATGGGGAAGCCAGTTTCACTTAACAACCGGGTTACTAACTGAAGAACTGCAATGATTCACTTAACGACTATGGCAAGGAAGGTCGTAAAAGGCGGCAAAACTCACTTAACAAATGTCTTGTTTAGCAACAGAAATGTGGGGCTCAATGGGGGGCCGTGTCTCAAGGACTACCTGGGTATTTCCAGAAGAGGGGCAACCATTTAGGAGGCTCGGGGTTTTGATGTACATCAGCGCATGCAAAAACTGCAGAAAAAAAAATGGGAAGGTTGCAACGGAAATCTTGATTTTTTTTCCCCCCCAAAAGGGACATTTGGCAAAACGCTACTGGCAATCAAAACAGATGGTCCTGCCTCATTATTATTATTATTATTATTATTATTATCATCATCATCATTATTAATTTAATTTGTATACCGCCCTTCTCCCAAATGGGACTCAGGGCGATGAACAGCCAAAATTAAAAATACATACAAATACAAAAGTTAAGATAATTAAAAAATACATTAAATCAATCGGCCTCCCAATTTAAAACCCCAAATCATTATAAAATTAAAATCCCATTAAAAACTATTTAGGCTAGGCCAGCTTGATGGAATAAATATGTCTTCAGGGCCTTACGGACGGTCCGGAGGTCCGGGATCAGTCATATTCCAGGAGGTGATGCAGTCCAGAGAATATTTTTCAACCTTGGTGACTTTAAAATGGGTGATGATGGGTTATCACAGAGGAGGGGCCACCTATTTTCCAAAGCCCCAAAGGCCAGACAAGGAACCATGGATGGAAACTGATCAAAGGAAACATTTCAGCAGTTCTAGTTCCACTTCAGGCACGAGCCTTGGCTGGCTGATTTTCAACCAATCACCAGGAGACCGTGAGTTCTAGTTCCGCCTTAGGCATAAATATTGGATGGCTCTCTTTGGGACAATCACTAGGAGACAGTGAGTTCTAGTTCCGCCTTAGGCATAGGTATTGGCTGGCTGTCCTTAAGCACGAAAATAGCTGGGTGACATTGGGTCAGTCTCTGTTTCTAAACCCAACCCACCTAACAAGGTTGTTGTTCATCAAATGAAATTAACAGGACGACAGAATATTATGTCTATTTACTGCCTTGAATTACTCATAAAGGAATCAAAGAATTTAATCTTTCAGCTTCGTGGAGTTCCTCTGCAAGAGCATTGTGTAGGGAAGGGGATGGGCTGTTAAGAAGTACGAAATATTAATAAATTGTAGAACTTGATTTCCATTCCAGAAAACCACATCACCCCTTTTGGTGGTCTTCCTACTAAATACCAGTTTCTCTGGTGTCCAGCAGATGGCGCCCTTGGTTTTGCTTTAAGAAGAGGAGTTGTTGGCAGGTGTCCCACGAGTGTGCAATGGCAGCCCCGCCCCTTTTCACAAAGTTTTATCACAAGAGTGAAAAACCCTACCCCACCCGTGACTTTTTTTACACTATGCCACAAGTGCCCAAACTTCCTGTCTCCATCCGTGGCTCTCTTTGAGGGATTCATTAATTACAAGAAGCCATAGCTTGTTTCACTGTCATTTATTGGGAAAGCCATAATTATAAGAAGCCATAGTTCATTTAGTTGTAGTTTATTGGAGAAATCACAATTTACAAAAAGCCATAATTTGTTTAGCTGTAGTTTTTACAGAAGCCACAATTTACAAGAAGCCATCGTTTCTTTAGCTGTAATTTATTGGATAAATCACAATTTACAAGAAGCCAGTTTAACTGTCATTTATTGGATAAGCCACAGTTATAAGAAGCCATAGTTTGTTTAGTTGCAGTTTATTGGAGAAATCACAATTTAGAAGATGCCATCGTTTCTTTAGCTATAATTTATTGGATAAATCGCAATTTACAAAAAGCCATCGTTTCTTTAGCTGTAATTTATTGGATAAGCCACAGTTATAAGAAGCCATAGTTCGTTTAGTTGCAGTTTATTGGATAAATCACAATTTAGCAAAAGCCATAGTTTGTTTAGCTATAATTTTTGGATAAACTACAATTTACAAGAAGCCATTGTTTCTTTAGCTGTAATTTATTGGATAAATCACAATTTACAAGAAGCCAGTTTAACTGTCATTTATTGGATAAGCCACAGTTATAGGAAGCCATAGTTTGTTTAGTTGCAGTTTATTGGAGAAATCACAATTTACAAAAAGCCATAATTTGTTTAGCTGTAGTTTTTGGAGAAGCCACAATTTACAAGAAGCTATAGTTTCTTTAACTGTAGTTTATTAGACAAACTACTATCCTGAGCCAACAGTAAGAATATTCCTATGATCGGGGAGCTCAGTATGTCAACCAAGGGTCTCTTACTCAATCTGTCCCAAACCACTGTGCAGGTAGTCCTTGACTTACAACAGCTCATTTAGTGATGGTTGAAGTTATAACGGCACTAAAAAGTGACTTGTAACCGTTTTTCACACTTAACGACCAGAGGTGGTATTCAGCCGGTTTGGGCCGGTTCACCTGAACTGGTAGCGGAAATCATGGGTGGCCCGCCCCCCCCCCCGCCCCGCCCCACTCTATGCCATCCTATTTAGGCACATTTTTGAGACCGGGCAGATGTGTGGAAGGCAGGTGCATGCGCGAACCAGGTGTGCATGCGGGTCGAACCAGTAGTAACATAATGTGAACCCCAACACTGCTTACGACCGTTGCCGCATCCGTCATGGGCACATGATCAAAATTTGGATGCTTGACAACCGACTCATATTTATGACGGTTGCAGTGTCCCAAAATCACGTGATCCCTTGTGACCTTCCAACAAGGGAAGTCCATGGGGGAATCAGAATCATTTAACAACCATATTAAGGTAAAGGTTCCCCTCACACATGCGTGCTAGTCGTTCCCAACTCTAGGGGGCGGTGCTCATCTCCGTTTCAAAGCTGAAGAGCCAGCGCTGTCCGAAGACGTCTCCGTGGTCATGTGACTCAATGCCAAAGGCGCACGGAACGCTGTTTCCTTCCAACCAAAGGCGGTCCCTATTTTTCTACTTGCATTTTTTACCTGCTTTCAAACTGCTAGGTTGGCAGAAGCTGGGACAAGTCACGGGAGCTCACCCCATTATGTGGCACTAGGGATTTGAACCGCTGAACTGCTGACCTTTCGATCGACAAGCTCAGAATCTTAGTCACTGAGCCACCGCGTCCCTTAACAACCATATTACTAACTTAATAACTGCAGTGATTCACTTAACAACTAAGGCAAGTAAGGTCATAAAATGGGGCAAAACTCACTTAACAAATGTCTCACTTAACATAAATGTTGGGCTCAATTTTGGTCATAAGTCAAGGACTTCCTGTAACTACTTGAAGTAAGATTTAAGATCAGTATCCCAAAGGAAATTTATATAGGAAAGTATTGTTTGTGTCCTTAAATTATTCTCAGGAAATTCAGCCTTATGCTCATGTTTTATTGTATTACCTATATATACTCATAAAGATTTATTATCATTTTATTGTCACTTTATTATTAAACATTTTATAAAATAATAAGACCAAAAAAAGAGATAAAATTGAAGAAACGGGGAATTTACATTTGACCTAAAATTAAAGCTTTTCAACATTTTATTAATCAATTGTAAATAAAAGTACACTGCATTGATTTTAAAAGCTTGTATGTAGTTATGAAGATATAAACAGGATATAAATATCAAGAATAATTAAACAATAAAGTATGATAAATTTTATCTAGATTACGAGAAATCTGTTCAGATTAAGAAATTTAACAAAATCAGAACATTTCTCGTTTTATATACACCCAATCTAGACTGTGTTGTTTCTCTTTGTCACAGAATATGTGTGGGTATATGTATAATTCTGTATCTATATTTATTTATTTGTTATATTATGTAGCATATATTGGAGGTGGCGACCATTTGAGAGCTGTATGCAACGAAATTTCATTTTAATGTATGCCGATTAGTGTACATTCGAAGTGACAATAAAATCATTCTAAGTTCTCCGTGGTCCATGCTACTGTCAAAGCTTGCCATGGGACTATTGCTGCGTTTTTCAATCTTGGCAACTCTATGTGGACTTTTAAACTCCCAGAATTCCCTTAGCCAGCACAGAATTCTGGGAGTTGCAGTTCTTAACACTAGGTTATACTCTACTGGTCAGTAAAACCCATTGAGGCTGCAACTTGGTTTACGGTGGTTTACATTGGCTTGTATCCAGTAGTGAAATCCAATTATCTTTGCTACCGCTATGGGAATGGGAGCGCCCTAACCTCTTCTGCACCTGCGCAGAAGGTCAAAAACAGGACGTAATGATGTCCCAGCGGGTGGGCGGAGCCTTCCACCGCCAGTGCTACCGGTTCAAGCAAGCTGGATAGATCTGGATGGATTTCACCGCTGCTTGCATCTGTGGTTACATCAAAGCTTAGCCTAATGGTGGTTTACACATGATTTGGCCCAATGGATTAATGTGATCTTATTGCATAAACCAGCCCATAAACCCTGTTCTGGGCAGAGGGAGTGAGATATATATTGTATACACACATATATACATATACTCTGTGTCTGTGTGTTTATATATATATACACGCACGCGCGTGCACACACACATCTATCTATCTATCTATCTATAATGTATATGTATATGTGTGTGTGTTATGGAATGAAGAGATTGAGAGTCATCCCAAAGGGCAAACAGAATCAGATTTTATTATTGCAATAATAGATTCAGAGTCCGATTCATACCTGGAAGTCTGAATGACCTATACATTACAAGACCCCAATTCTTATACTCTTTCAAACAAAGGAAACTGCTAACACAGCAGTTCCGGTTACAGAGATGCATCTGTTATTATTTGACATTTTCCTAATCACAAAAGTTTTATAATATCTTGACCAGAACACTCATAATTTCTGTAGATTTCTATAGCATAGATAATTAAAGTATTTTTAGCTTACCGAGGGAGTTTCCTAGAGAGATAGATTCCCTTGACCTGGCCCTCTTCAGCCATATGTCACTGTTTGTTCCTAACTTGTGACAGATGGGGCCTCTTTAGGAAAGAATCCAGTGAAAGTGTTTTCCGGTCGAATGTATTTAAGCACATGTTCTTGCTTTTACTACTTTGAGTGAAGAGGGCTCTCAATGGTCATCTATCTGAACCCGCATTAATGCTGCTATTACTATTAACTATAATATGTGTACATAAATGTGTATATACTCAACTTGGATATTTTTAATTGTAAATTGATTTTAGTCAGGGTGTTTTAAACTTATTGGGCCAAAATTTGTCTAATTCTTTTAAAAATTTTAAATTTTGTGTGTGATGTTTTTATTCTTGGCTGTTCACCGCCTTGAGTCCAGTAGAAGGGCAGTATAAAAATCAAATAAAATTTTACATATATGTGTGTGTGTGTGTGTATATATATATACATATATATATATATATAAACACACACATATATATACATACACACATATATATATACGTATATATGTATATATATGTGTGTGTTTGTGTGTGTATGTGTGTATATATATATATATATAAACACACACACATATACACACGATCCATTTTATTGCACCTTTCATGACAATTTCCCACCTTAATCATTGCAAAGGATTTTGGAAATAACGTCTAATAAATCAGCACTGAGGAAATGTCCTCTTTTTCCATTGAAAACAGCATTTCGATCAACTCCACCTCCACCCCTCCTTTCCAAAGTCTTAATGGTTCCGTCCATTTAAAAGTTTCCCCCCCTCCCACCGCCAAAGAGCTTGGACAACAGAGCCGGCAACCAGCCAATCACTGAATACTTTTTAACAAGCAGCGGCCAATGGCCGAACGCCCCCTTCCCTTTAGGGCGGGACCCATGAGAATTAAGCTTTAGAAGGCAACCAATGGTATAACGGTAGAGGGCGGGACTAGGCTAAACATTGGACGAGAGAGAGAGAAAGAGAGAGGCTCCCTTCCCTTTAGGGCGTGACCCATGAGAGTCAAGCTAAGGAGGCAACCAATGATATAACGGTGGAGGGCGGGGTTAGGAGTGGGGTGGGGAGATCGAGAGAACGAGAGCGCGTTCAGCCCAGTCAATCAGAGCGCTGGTAAAAACCTTCCCAATAAAGCGGCCGCCTCTGACGTCATCGGGGAGAAGGCGTTGCCAGGGCGGCCTCTGACGTCACCGGGAGGCAAGGCGTGGCGAGCGCCGCCCCCTCCGCGTGCGCGTAGAGGCAGGCAGGCGGCCGGGCCGGCCTTGCGCCTCCCTGCCAAGGCAGGAAGGCGGAAGCGGAAGCGGCAGGCAGGAAGAAGGCAGGGAGGGCGGGGCCTGCCGGGCGGAGCGGGCGCGTTCCCGTCAGCGGGAACGACCGAGCGAGCGAGCGAGCGAGCGGCGTCGCCGTCACAAAAGGAAGCGTCGTCGTCGTCGAGGGGGCCCCGCGGCTGCCTCGCTCGGTGGCGGAGGCCGCGCTCGTCCGCCTTTGCCTCCCCCCCTTCCCCTCCCCCCCGCCGCCTCGGGCCCGGCGCCCTCGCCCAGGGCCTCCCCTCCCCCCCTCCCCGCACGGAGCAAGAGGATCGCGGCGGCGGCGGCGGCTGCTGCTGCGGCGGGCGGGCCGGGCGGCCTGGCCCGGCCTGGCCCGCCGCGGCCAGGCCCTGCCCGGCCTGAGCGGCTCCCGTCTCGCCTTCCTCCTCCTCCTCCTCCGGGGCCGCCTCCGCCTCCGCCATGGCGCAGCAGCAGGTGAGCAGCTCCCAGAAGGCGCTGATGCTGGAGCTGAAGGGGCTGCAGGAGGAGCCGGTGGAGGGCTTCCGCATCACCCTGGTCGACGAGTCCGACCTCTACAACTGGGAGGTGGCCATCTTCGGCCCGCCCAACACGCTCTACGAGGGCGGCTACTTCAAGGTGAGGCCACGCCCCCTCCCGAAGCCCCTCCCCCTCAACCGTCCCCCACCCACACCCCTCACACACGCACACGCCCCTCCCCCCTGGGGGGAAGACACCCCGCTGGGAAGGCCGGAGTGGGGGGAGGGAGGGAGGGAGGGAGCAGGCTCTAAAGGAGAGGAGGGGGCTTCTCTTCCCTCCCCCACTCCCAAGGGTTTGGCACCCCGGTTTTCAAGGGGAGGGAGGGGGTCTCTCCCTGCCTTTGCACCCCGCTTTTTCATGACGGCCTCCCCGCTTTTGAAGGAGGGGGTCTCCAAAGGTTTGGCACCCCACTTTTCCTGAGGGTCTCCCCGCTTTTTCATGAGGGTCTTTCTGGCTTTGCACCCCACTTTTCAGGGAGGTCTCCCCGCTCTAGCACCCTTGCTTTTTCATGAGGGTCTCCCCTCTTTTTCAAGGGGAGGGGGAGCTCTCCCTGCCTTTGCGCCCCACTTTTCCTGAGGGTCTCCCTGCTTTTTCATGAGGGTCTGTCTGGTTTTGTAGCCCACTTTTCAGGGCGGTCTCCCCGCTCTAGCACCCTTGCTTTTTCAAGAGGTCTCCCCGCTTTTGAACGAGTCTCTGGTTTTGCACCCCACTTTTCCTGAGGGCCCCCCCGCTTTGGCATCCCGCTTTCTCCTGCGGGTCTCCCTGCTTTTCATGGGGAGGGGTCTCTCCCTGCCTTCGCACCCCAGCTTTCCTGAGGGCTCTCCCCACTTTTTCAAAAGGGTCTCTCCGGTTTTGCACCCCGCTTTTCCTGAGGGTCTTCCTGCCAGTGCCAGCCCTCTTTTTCATGAGGGTCTCCCCACTTTTACAGGTTTGCAACCCCCCCTTTGGGAACCTCCCCAGGTTTGCACCCCCTTTTTAATGAAGGTCTCCCCGCTTTTCATGAGGGTCTTGAGTTTGCTCCCCAGGTTTCACGGCAGTCTCCCGCTTTGCCCCCCCCCCCCCCCTTTTATATGAAGGTCTCCCCATTTCTCATAAGGGACTCGCCGGGTTTGCACCCTGCTTTCTAATGAGGGTCTCCCCACTTTTAGTTGACGGAGGAGTCTCTCTGGTTTGACACCCCACTTTTCATGGCGGTCTCCCCGCTTTGGCACTTTGTTTTTAAGGAAGGACTCCCCTCTTTACATGAGGATCTCCCTGCTTTTGGCACCCCACTTTTAATGGGATTTTTCCCACTCTGACACCCCAGTTTTCACAAGAGTTTCTCTGCTTCTGTACCCCACTTTTTATGAAGGCCTCCCTGCTTTTGCACCCCATGTTTCATGACTGTTTCTCTGCTTTGCCCCCCCCCATTTTAAGGTGCATTCAGGGGCACCTTTTCTCTCGCTTTGTTCCTCCGAGACTCCCTTCTCTACTGCACCCCACCCCCCTGCATTTCAATTAGAGAGGAGGGGCTGTGTCTGGTCCTCTTAGCTCCCCCCCAATTTCCCCCCTTCTCCTTAGGCCACCTGGGGAAAACAAGGGAAGGGTGGGGGCCCAGTCCTTCAGAGCCCCCCCCTTTTCAGGGCCCATCCCTTTGCTTTTCTCCCCCTGCATTTCTGAAGGCTGACAAAGGGTTTTTCCCCCACATTTTAATTAATTTAATCTTCCGTATTATCTTTTTTTTTTTACCTTGTTATCATTGTGTAATCCTCCCAGAGCCGCTCTGACAGATGGGCAGCATATAAATTTAATAAATAAATGAATAAAAATAAAATCAGCTCCGCTCCTCCTCTCCCCCACCCCCCAGGGAGACAAAAGGATTCTCCGTGCCTTTGGTTGAAAGGTTAAAGGTTAGCCAGATCAGATCCAAAACCGAACTGCATGGAAGGCTGCCCAGAGTCGCTTTATCCATGAGAGAAAGTTCATCTCGTCTATTATCTCACGCAGTTTTATGTGAGATGAGCTGCATATAAATGTAATGAAAAATAAATACGTAAACAAACCAGAATGCTGTTGGGAGGACTGGCAGAATTCTCATGTAAAGAACTGGCTTGCTTTAGAACCCAAAGTGGACAGGTATTTCTCTTGGCGTTTACCTGGAGCACTTTGGATCTTGAAAAGGATCCTCCGAGGTGTGCGCTGGATCCCGTGGACCACTCGCCGAATTTGTGTGTCCAGTAAATAATAATGGGCATTTCTAAGCTGAGTTTGCATTGGAGGATGGCCTGGAATGCCTTGTGTTTTAAAAGCATATTGTGAATGGTTCATTTAATTCAGGGGCGGGGAAACTATGGCCCTTTGATGAGTTGTGGACTTCAATTCCCAGAATTCCTGAGCCAGCCATGATGGCTCAGGAATTCTGGGAATTAAAGTCCACAAGTATATCAGTGGCTTGCCCATGCTGACACAGGAATGCTGGGAGTTGAAGTCCACAAGTCATAAAGGGCCACACTTCTGCTTAATTGATTCTTTTCATTGGAAAGACCTTACAGATCGGGAACAACTGGTAGGAGGAGGTTGGGGGAAAAAAAGAATTAAAAAGGGTAGCAGAGACCATATGATCAGGGCCCTTTCCCTGTTTTCTTGTCTTTTTTTTTTTTAATTTTGAACTCCAGATCTGTAGGTTTCCTTGCTGCTAACATTTGTCAGTCTGGGCAACCTATCTGCTGGTGCACTGCCTGTATTTAAGGCAGGTGTGTTAACTTCCGGTGTAAAATGCTAGGGAAACGTATGTTGTTTTTTTAATCCTAGAGTTTTAAAAGTGTGGATGCCAAGTAACTCTGCTATGCGTTGATTTGAACTGGAGAGGGAAGGTGTTGGATGCAGTATTTGAGGTGAAATTATAAACAAATGAACTTTTAGAATGTGCTTTGCAAATTCTGGTAAAATACCTGGATCCCCTATTAAGCGAAAAGTCCTCATTGGCTGAAAATTATTTTTTTATACATGTGTGTGTGTTGTCATATGTAAGTTGATGGTAGTCCTTTGTGGGGTGGTTTTGCCTACTTAGTTTGTATTTTAAGGTAGGGATGTCCAACCTTGGGACTTGTGGACTTCAACTCCCAGAATTCCCCAGCCAGCATGCGGAATCCTGGGAGTTGAAGTCCACAAGACTTAAAGTTCCCAAGGTTTGACATTCCTTTTCAAGCCCTTCCTTGGGAGTCCAGTGGCTGTTCTGAATGCACAGAGACCCCAAACAGTTATTAAAATATATCTTGCAGTATCCTACCTTTACCTGCTATCCAGATAGATCCGTTTGAGACTGAAATTATAAGCGTGATGTATTCTTGTTACTCAGTAATACTTGCCTCATTTTAAGTGTAGCTAAGCACTTGGCTGATAGCTGCACTCTTCAAAACTCAGTTGGGTTTAATTTTAGAGCTGTATCGTGAATCGCAGAATTGATTGTAACTGATCATAGGACTTGCTGATTAATGTGAGTTATCAACTGTGTTTCTCCTTATTCAAAGCACTTAAAAGTAAGTCAGAATAAACTAGGATTGTCCTAGTCACACCACACTAGAAGGCCAGGATTAGGAGAAATGAGCAGGCAGGGTTTCCAAAGGGCTAAACTCTCAAATGTAGCCTGCGGTATATTTGCAGCCTATGACTTTTGGCTCCACGTCACGGCAGCTCAACGTCCAAGAAATTCCATGAAACCATAAACTTCTCGCGCATCTTTTCTGTGGAGAGGCCAGCTGGAAGTTTTCAACCCACGGGGGAGCAGCAGTTATCCTAAAGCGGGTTGCCAACATAAGACCGATAAAGGGATGCCGGCCTGAACCCCTTGGAGGGAGGACCCATAAAAATGAAAAACGGCATTTTTAAAAAGCCAGCATCGTGAGCCTTGTGTCCTGAATATGAAATTTCATGTCTTTGTAGACAGCGAAGAGAAGAACTAAAATACCCGGTCCAGCTCATCACTGGCGTTTTATGGAAGGCAGATTAGGAACATAATGGTTCAGTTGGATCAAACCCAGGTCCAGCGAGGCAGCTATCTTTCATCAACCGGCAGCTGAATGCATGCAGGACGAGGGATGGGGGCATGACCTTGGTCGTATTTCCAGAGCGGGTGGTATCCAGAGAGATGCTGCTTATATCTGTGCAACAAAATGCTTAGAACCATTGAGGGTGTTTTCTTCAGTCCTTCTAAAAAAACAACAAACAACCGTATGTTCTGGAGACCACCATTGCAACTATTGGCCCTGATTCAAATAAAGAGTGCACTAATTCACGCAGTAATTGTAGCTATCTAGGAAATCAGAGACTTAACTGAAATTTTCTGGAAGGTTTTTAAAAGGTTACCTAGTTTGGGTCATGAAACATCTACAAGAAAACTTCCACCAAGCTCAGAGAGCACCAAGGACTCCCCCATCCTCCTCCTCCTCCTCTCTGCAAACCCCACTCTTTTCTAGCACTGATGATGTTACTTAGTTGGGTCATGAAACGTCCGCAAGAAAACCCCCACTAAGCTCAGAGAGCACCAAGGACCTCTCATTTCAACCCTGAGCTACAAATATTCTCCTTAATTGTTGGGTAAAGGCTCTACAAAATGGAGCGATGCAATGAATAGCATAAGGAATATATACAGTAAATATGTTACTTTAATAAAGAGCAAGCAATTAAAGTCAAACGGAGCACGGGGTCTTTCCTAGAAAAATATCAGTAGGAAATCTAGTCCAATCCTTTTGGCTTTTCACAAGTGGCTCCACAACCTAAAAGGCCCTCGTGGCCTCTTAAGGATCCCGGCATCCTTTGAAGATTTCCTTACCTGTTTCTGAATGTTTCTCCATTCTTTTTCTCTATGAATTAGGTTTTTAACAGAAGAAAAACTTTTTCTTCACGGGTTGGTCTTCTGTTGCCGCTGTCAAAGTTTTTAGGTTTCATAATCAACAAAGGGGGAAAAAAAGGCCATTCTGGAATCAATAGCCCAGAGGCATCCGGTTGGGTATCTTTTTGAACACAGGACACTAATGTTATGATTTTAAAGGTTCTTTTTTTTTTACAGTGTTTGAGGAAATTTATCAATCAGACTGGTCTACTCTCAGAGCTGTAGGAAAAAATACCCTACCGCATATTGATCCTGGACCATACGATACAAGCCTTCGAGAAAACCAGATTTTTCTGCAGGTCCAGATTCAGAATGTAGGTAGATTTGCAACCACAAGAGACCCCAAAATTTCTGTTGCTTAGTCAGACAGTTGTTAAGTGAGTTTTGTCCCTTCCGTGGCAGAGCAGTTACCTGAATCACCACACAGTTATTAACACGGTTGTTAAGTGAATCTGACTGCCCCATTGACTTTGCTTGTCAGAAGGTCGCAAAAAGGGGATCACGTGATCCCGAGGACACTGCGACCATCATAAATGTGAGCCAGGTGTCGAGCGTCTGAATTTTGATCACGTGACCGTGGGGATGCTGCAATGGTCGTTAAGTGTGAAAAATGGCTATGTCACTTTTTTTTTCAGTATTGTCATAAGTTCGACTGGTCACTAAACAAATGGTTGTAAGTCGAGGACTATCTGCAATAGCATTTGGGATGTAAATTCCGACCATAAACTGGATTGCAATAAGCCTCTGTGTTTTGTATGCCCTCTGCTCTTATTCCGATCAATTTTTGACTAGGTGTAACCTGGTTTTTCCTTAATTCCAGGTTGCTTCTCTCCTAGACTAGACGACTAGACTAGACTAGACTAGACTAGACTAGACTAGACTAGACTAGACTAGACTAGACT
>WNWU01000131.1:209596-221957 GCA_012654045.1 Ptyas mucosa
GGAGGCTGGGAGTTCTAGTGTAGCATGAAAACCATCTGGGCCAGCCCCTTCCTTTCAGCCCAACCCACCTTGCAGGATTGTTGTGGGGGTGGAGAAAATTGGAGGGGGAAGGGGTGTTGCATTGCGTTCGCTGACTTCTTTGTAAAAATAATACGCTGCTATCCCGTCTCCCTGAATGCACTCCCAATATAGCCAAGGAAAAGGAACATGGGTCCTTGGGGAGGGGGCCAGCTAGAAGACCCTTGTCTTTGCATCAGGCAGCCCTTGTTCGTGGGAAACGCAGCCTCTCACTGAGAGGTTACGTGGCCGTCCCTCCAGAGCCGCCTGCATTGCAGCTCCAGAAAGCGAAACTCTTCATTTTCTCCTGGTTGTTAAGTGGGATGCTCTGGGCTTTTTGGAAAGGAGCCTGGCCTTTTGCAGCCGGGTGGATGATGGCGGGTGGGAAGGCAGTTGTGTAACATTGCAGCAGCGCCTCGGTTTACACTTCCCAGGCTATAAATAATTCTCTTTGCTGCTCCCAGCGAGGAGGAGGAGGAGGAGGAGGAGAGGACAGCTGCCTGCGATGGAGGAGAGAGAGAGAGAGAGAGAGACTGCTGTGCAGACAGAGGAGGAATGGAGGAGGAGGAGAGGAGGAAGAAGAGAAGTGGGGAGGAGGAGGGAGGAGAGGAAGAGTGGGGAGGAGGAGAAAGAGGGAGGAAGTCAAAGGAGGAGGAGAAGCAAGAAGAGAGAAGGGAGGGGGAGGAGAAAAAGGAAGAGGAAGCAGCAGCAGAAGAACGGAGGAAGTCAAAGGGGAGAGGAGGAGGAAGATTAGGGAGGGGGAAGAGGAAAAGGAAGAGGAATGGGGAGGAACAGGAGGAAAAGAGAAGAGGAGGAGAAGAAAGACAAAGAAGAGGAGGAGGAGAAGGGAGGAGAAGGAAGGCAATGAAGAGGGAGGAGGAGGAAGAAGAGGAGGAGGAAAGAGGAGCAGGAGAAGGAAGAGTGGAGGAAGTGGAGGAGGGGGTGAAGGGGGGGGGCTGGGCTAGGTGGGTCAGGCAGTCCCTGAATCACAGTCAGCCAGTTAGCTGGAGGTTGATCTTCCTAACTTAGCCTAAAATACTGAGGAGGCTGAGGGTGGGAGGGACCGCTCTGCTTAGCTATTTTTACTTCCCCGAAGGCATTTGTGAGTTTAAACCCTTAAATAATGCAAGTGGGCAGACAAAACAGTGCCGGGGGGGGGGAGCTCCCACTATGGCCAGTCTCAACCTGTAAGGCAATCGACTGGAGGCTTTGTAGACACAGGGTGGTCTCTCATTTACGGATAGCTTCTGGGAATTTCCACCCTCCCCTCCCCATCCCTTTGAGACCCTTTGATCCTTGCAAGACTGTTATCGCCGTTTTAATACAGTCTTAATCGTGTATTATGGATGTTGACACTCAACATTTATTGGCTTCCTATATCAGGACTCGTGTCTGTCGGATTAAAATAACCTGCATGGCATAAAAAATAGATTGCGATCAATTTCTTTCTGCTCATAGAATGCTAAAGGTGAATAACACGAAAAAAACCCCGCTCACCTGGGCTGCCTGGTCCGTTGCCTCCCTTCCCTTGGGCCTCTCAACTTATTTTGGTGAATATTCAGGTCTCAAAGAGTGCTCTCCCCCTGGTAAATTTCCCACGGTGTTGGACAGAGAGAAAAGAGCCTTCAGTTAAAATTCAGCTTGTTTATTTGGAGCAAATACACTCAACATAGCTAACGTTTTGGAAAATCAAAAGGATACCCATAGAAGAGAATATTTGCAGCTCAGGGTTGAACTGTGGGCTCCTCTGAGCTTGGTTGTTTTCCTGCAAACGTTTCATTACCCAACTAGATAACATCATCAGTGCGCTAGCTGGGTAATCTGCAAGAAAACAACCAAGCTCAGAGAGCACTGAGGACCCCACAGTCCTCCTCCTCCTCTCCCTTCTAGCACTGATGAGGTTACCTAGTTTGGTTATGAATTGTTTGCAAAAAATCCACCAAGTTGAGAGAGCAACAAGGACCCCACAGTCGTCCTCCTCCTCCTCTCCTCCCTTTTAGCACTGATGCTGTTACCTAGTTTGGTAATGAAATGTTTGCAAGAATGCCACCAAACTCAGCATCCCCACAATCTTGGGATCAAAATTCAGATGCTTGGCAACTGGCTTGTACTTATGACCGTGTGCTGCAAGGTCATACGCCATTCTGTAAAGAAGAGGTTTCGTGTAGGGGGTGGTTGATAGATTAATATCAGATCTCATCTCCCCCCGCCCCCCACTCATCCTACTCCTTCCCTCCCTCCCCATCTCTTAGCTATTGTATCTTGTACATTTATATTTTGTAGTATTTTATTTACATAGTTTTAGCTTTTTAATATTATAAGCCACCCAGAGTTACCCTCTGATAAGATGGGTAGTTAATAAATTTATTTGTTTGTGTGTTTATTGGATGGATGGATGGATGGATAGATAGATAGATGATAGATAGATATAGAGATATATATCTCAAAAATTTAGATGGATGGATGGATAGAGAGAGAGAGAGAGATACTGTATGCTATGAATCATTGGGTGGGGATCTAAGCAGTATAATCATGCCTTTTTTCCAATGTAGGGAGAGACCACGCTTGGGATTTTATGCAATTCTGGTAGCTGTACCTTGAGAATCATAGAATCACAGGGCTGGGAAGGGACCTTGGAGGTCTTCTAGTCCAACCCCTACCCAATGCTGAAGACCTTATGCCATCCAGGAAAAGTGGTTGTCCGATCTTTTCTTGAAAACCTTTTCTTGATTTTTGGACGTTACAAAACTAGAGAATGAAAAAGACTCACCAGCATGATGTAGAGAGCTGGAGCAGATTTCCCTGCATTTCGGGCTTTTAAAGCGGGAACCAAGGAGAATTTGGAGAATAACAGAAGGGACCTTGCTGGCCTTCTAGTCCAGCCCCCTGCTCAAGCATTCAGATAGGTGGCTCTCCAGTCTCGTCTTAAAAACTTTAAGTGACGGAGCAACCAATATTTCTGGTGGCAAGCTGTTCCCCTGGTTAATTGTCCTCCCTGTCAGGAAGTTTCTCCCTAATTCCAGGTTGCTTCTCTCCTTGATTAGTTTCCATCCATTATTTCTTGTCCTGGCTTCAGGGGCTTTGGAGAATAGCTTGACTCCCCCTCTTCTTTGCAGAGTATAAAAGAGAGAGAAGATAGAGGTAGTTAAAACCATGCCTGGCTTTAATGTGGACGGAGAAAAGGGTCATTTTTTTTTTCCCTCTCACAGTGTTCGAACTCAAGGTCACCCCTTGAAACGGAACGCAGAGAACTTCCCTGCCAAGAGAAGGAAATACTTTTTGGACATGGCACACGGGGGAGGGAAACGATGCGATTTGGCTTCCAGCACTTGTGAGAACGGCAGCCAGTTTGGATGGTTTGAAAAGCAGGCTGGACAGATTCACGGAGGATCAGGTTTCCATTGGGGGGGGGCTCGGGACACAGATGGTTGTTGACCGTCTCCTGAATTACTGGCAGGATAGCTTTAATTATTGAGTGCTGCGAGATGGCCTGGGAGTTAGATCCGGCTTTCCAATCCAGACCTGAACACTTTCCCAAAGGGTATCCAGTTGGCCATCGGTGTGGCACCAAATTCCAGACTGGATAGATCTGCAAGCATCTTTTTTAAGTTTCGTCTTAAAACACAGGTTAGTTCAGCTGTCCCCAAAAGTGCTTTTCCAAAAGGCAACTGAACTTCCCTTGTTTTAATTTCCTTGAAAACGTTCCGCTTCTCATCCAAGAAGCGTCTTCAGTTCAGCTGGGTGAGGATTCAGTTCAGTTCTTGGAGGAGAAGCTGCTGAAATGAGACCCTGAAGGAAAGGTGGTGGTGATGGAGGAGGAGGAGAACTAAGCCAGGAACAGGAAACGTGGCCCAGAAGAAGCTGAGGAGAAACAGCCTAGCAAAAGACTTGGAGTTGGAAAGTTGGATGGAGATCCTTTGAGCAAACCCACACTCGTGCAATGGAACTGGGGAGCAAATGAATGTGGAGGAAACCTTAACTAGCACCCAGGCTATTCATGAGGGCCGGAGGCTTGGTTTAGAACTAGGAGCTGGAAGTGAGATGAAACACGGTCGCTTGAGAAGGAGCAATGAGGGGGGAAAAAAACCACGGTTGTGGTGAGACTGGATTCCGCTCAGGTCTTTCCAGCAAGAGAGCTTGGGAGACACAGCCCAGAAAGCGTTGGGCATTTGAGGCCTTCCAGATGCCATTGAGGGTTGGCCCTTTGCCCGTGGGAGCATTGTGACCCAGCAGGCACATGGCATAAACACAGCAGCGAGACAGACTTCACAAAACAAAACCGCAAGTTTGGCAGGGGCACTTGGTTGTTTTCGCTTTTGCTGAGGCCGTAGCTGGCTAAATTTGAGCCAGCTACAAAGAGCGGCTGAACTGCAAGCGTCCTCTGGGCCACCCCTCCCTCTCAAATACGGTAGCGGTGCGCCTTTTCCGACGGGTTAAGAGCAGAAGAGGTGCCGCTCCTTCAGTTCCACGTGAGGCTCCAAGGCCAAGAGCAGGTGCCTTCTACTTTCCTTCGTCCCCTCCGTCTTCTGCTTTTCTCCTAACTTCGGGGGGCCCGGGTTCCCTGCTCTTGGCTCAGTCTCCCTCCTTCTCTGCCACCTTTCCTTCATCCCCCGTGTCTTCTGCTAGACCAGCGATGGCGAACCTTTCAGACACCGAGTGCCCAAGCTGGACACGCACGTACGCCCAAACTAAAAGCCGTGTGCGCAAGCACATGCATGCGCGGACATGCACACATGTGTGCATGGACATACACAAAGATGCACATGCGCAGCAGAGATCCGAAAACCAGCTGGAAGGCGGGGCATCCCAACACCGGCAGCACAGTAAGAGGTAAGATCTTTTTCTTTCATGAGCTTCATTTTTGTCATTTGCAGAGAAACAGAAGCTCACGAAAGAAACACCATGGAGATCTGACCTGGGGCGATGGCACACGTGCCAGCAGAGAGGGCTCTGCGTGCCACCTATGGCACACATGCCATAGGTTTGCCATCACAGTGCTAGACTGTGTCTCCCGAGCATCTTGTGGGCCGCGCTGCCTCTTCTTGGGCTCAGTCTTCCTCCTTCAGGGTGTCATTTCTAATCCAAGAACTGAACCGAATCCTCCTCCCACTGATGTGAATTCTCATGCAATGGAACCGAAGAAGCTTCAGTTGGATGAGAAGCAAAACATTTTCAAAGGGAAGTGGTGGGGAAAACCGGGTTCTGGGTTTTGTCCTTCCTCACTTCTCTGTGCTCTTGACCGGGGGTCTCCAAACCTGGCCCCTGTAAGACGTATGGACTTAAACTCCCAGAATTCCCCAGCCAGCATGATGGGTCAGCAGCCATCCAGGGCTGAGTCTTGACAGGATAGACGGGGCCATTCCCCCCCCCCCCCCCGCTTCCCAGGGAGCCCCACCCAGCCTTCTGCCTCGATTTACTCCGAGCCATGAAAATCTGAGAGGCCTCCATGCTGTGCATGGATTGAAGCCCATCTTCAGTTGGGTCTCTCTTCCTTTTCAAGACTGTGGGGCATTGGCTTGGGTCCAGGCGGGTGCGTCGGGCAGGTGGGTCGTTCATCAAAGCAGCTGAGCCCCCCACCCCCTTCAGCAATTTCAGCCGGGGGGGGCTTGCCTCTTGCAAAGCACCCCCTCCCCTCCCTTTCCAAGCACTGCAAGCCGACTGGCAAGCGGTTTTTAAGGGAGCCGCCGAGCCAAGCCTGCAGGGAGAAAGCTTCAGAACATGCAGGCTCTCCGTTGCCAAGGGAGGATCGGGCTCGGCTGCCTCACGTCTCGCTCGCGCATGAAAAGAAATCCCTGCCAGGAGACTCCAGCAGCAGGCTGGGCTGCTTTGGGGGCTCTCGGCTAGGTCCCTTTGAAGGGGTCAGGGGCATCCTCCGGTTGAATTGAATGAACATAGGAGTCAACATTTTTCCTCTTTCCGCTGTGTATTCAAAATGGACAGTGAGATTAGATAGAGATGGATAGATGGATGGATAGATATAATGGGTAGGTAGATGGTAAGTAGGTAGATGATGGATAGATGGATGAATAGGTAGGTAGGTAAATGGTAGATAGAAGGTAGATGGATGATGTTAGATAGACAGACAGATAGATGGGTGGACGATAGATGGATGATAGATACATAGATATGATGGGTAGGTAGATGGTAGGTATATATATGATGGGTGGATAGGTAGGTAGGTAGGTAGGTAAATGGTAGATAGAAGATGGATGATAGATATATTGGGTAGGTAGATGGTAGTTAGGTAGATGGATAGATGGATGGGTAGGTAGGTAGGTAAATGGTAGATAGAAGATAGATGGATGATAGATAGACAGACAGACAGACAGATGGGTGGATGATAGATGGATGATGGATAGATACATAGATACGATGGGTAGGTAGATGGTAGGTAGGTAGATGATGGATGGATGGGTAGGTAGGTAGATAAATGGTGGATAGATAGATAGATGGATGATAGATAGATGTATGTTAGATAGATACATAGATATGTGTAGGTAGATGGTAGGTAGATGATGGATGGGTGGGTAGGTAGGTAGGTAAATGATAGATAGATAGACAGACAGACAGACAGACAGACAGAAGAAGATAGATGATGGATAGAAAACGGATGGGTGGGTAGGGAGAGAAAGATATGTATACAGCACTAACCTCACAATCGATACAAAAGCTAAGAGTGGCACAAAGAACCATGGAAAGTTACATGCCAAGATAGAAAGACTTCCATTTAGGTTAGAGAACAAACGAAAGTATCCGTTGCCATCAAGAGAGTAGAAGAATTTACAACCACAATTGAGGCCAGAATTTCTGCTCCTAAGTGAGACATTTTGTTAAGTGAGCTTTGTCCTGTTTTACGACCTTGTTTGCCACAGCTGTCCCGCTCCTGTTGTTAAGTCAGTAACACGGTTGTTCAGTGAATCCGGCTTCCCCCTTGACTTTGCTTGTCAGCAGGTCGCAAAAGAGGATCACGTGACCCCCCAGGAGACTGCAACCGTCATAAATACGAGTCGGTTGCCAAGCGTCTGAACTTTGATCATGTGACACCCCCACCCACCCCCAGGACACTGCAACGGTTGCAAGTGTGAAAAATGGTCCTAAGTCATTTTTTCCAGTGCCGTGTAACTTTGAACGGTCGCTAAACAAACTGTTGTAAGTCAAAGACTACCTCTATCTCTCCTGACCAGCGCGGTTTTCAGCAGGGGTGGTATTCACTTACTTTCCCTACCGGTTTGCTTCGCTCGCTTGTGCCACTTTCGCGTGTGCGCCAGGCCTCAAAAACATGCCTAAATCGTACGGCATAGAGCCGGGGCGGGGGGTGGGGTGGGGCAGGCAACCGGCTGAATATCACCTCAGGTCTTCTATGGAAGGCAGGCTGGTTGCACTTCTTCTTTCTTCAGTCCTAACTACCGTGTTTCCCCAAAAATAAGACCCTGTCTTATAGGTTTTGGAACCCCGAAATAAGCGCTTGGCCTTATTATTATTATCTTATTATTTTGGGGTGCATGGAGTAAGATGGGGCTCCTCTTGCCGTCTTACCTGATTTCCAGCTCTGCGTTTAAATATTTTCGGGGAGGGGTTATTTTCGGGGGGGAGGCTTATTTTAACGCATGCGCTCAAAAGCCCGATTGGGCTTCTTATCTGGGGATGCCTTATTTTCGGGAAAACAGGGTATCCATTGGAAACCGTCATGCCCCCGTTAGAGACTGAATCTGCAGAGGAGGACTAGCCGGAAGGAGATCGAGGGGGCGGCTTCGTTGGCTTTGGAGGAATGCGGGGAGGAGCAGGCCGAGACAGGCCAGGGTCCCTCAGGATTGGGACGGCTTGTTAGCAGGGAGGAACTGGGGGAGGATGACCGAGAGGGGGGAAGAAAGTGCAGACAGTGGATGTGAGGAGTGACAGAGCTCAGGCGATGAGCAAGGATCCCGACCCCTCCTGATCCCCGAGCATGGAGAGTGGAGAGAAGGCGAGAACAGCGCAGGCCAACCAGACTACTCGGGAGAAGAGCACCCCGGCCCTTTTCACAAGGCACACCTGGGGACTGAGATTTAAGGAGACGCTGTGGGCGTTTTGTCAGGAACAAATGCTGAATTTGTGATGTTTTGTGTGCCGTTGTAGACGTCTGGCTTTTGCAGGACTGCTTGCTTCTTCCTTGTCCCGGGTCATCACAGGAGTCCCAATTCCGGCTTCTGGTTGGAATATTTATTGCTGATTTACGTTTGGCTTTGCGTTTCTTCCCCAGTGAGCCAATTTAGGTCTTCCGTTTGTTTCAAGTAAACAGCGGATCCCAGCTTTGCAAAACTAACCATTTAAAAAAAAAAAGCAGCAGAAGGTTATCTCAGGTGACCAGAAGCCCTGAGCCTTGTCTCCTCCAGTTTCATCCCGGTCTAATGCTGGTCTGTCGGTTTCTTCCCTAACAGCCGCTGCAGTTGTCATGACTGCAAGCCGCAGGTGCTTTGCGAGTTCGTCTCCGCTGTTTTTTGAAGCTGCACCGAGTTGCGGTGCGGTGCTCTGTGGTTTAACCATCTGCCGCTGTGTTCAGGTGGCACACCGGAGCAACGAGCGATCCAGCCAAGGCGTCTGCCTAACCTTCTAACCAGGTTACTTTTGCAGAAAGTAGTTTTCGCGTGGCTTAGTGCAGTGTTTCTCAACTTTGGCCGCTGGACGATGGGGGGACTTCAACTCCCAGAGTTCCCCAACCCCCCCTTTTGCGACCTTCTGAGAAGCGAAGTCAGCAGGGAAAGTCAAATTTGCGTAACGACCTTGTTACTAATTTAACAACTGCGGTGATTCACTTAACAACTGTGGCAAGAAAGGTCATAAAGTGAGGCAAAGCTCACTTAATGACTATCTTACTTTAACAGGGGCTCAATTTTGCTCATAAGGCAAGGACTGCCTGCAGTTCTCTCTACAAGTAATCCTTGAGTTACAACAGTTCATTTAATGACCATTTTTCACACTTAACGTCCACTGTAACATCCCTGTGGTCAGGTGATCAAAATTAAGACGCTTGGCAGCTCCTCATATTTATGACGGTCGCAGTGTCTCGGGGTCAAGTGACCTTCTGACAAGCAATCTCAATGGGGAAGCCAGATTCACTTAACAACCGTGTGACTGACTTAACAACTTCTGTGATTCTCTTAAAAAAATGTTCCAAGAAAAGTTGTAAAACGGGGCAAAACTCACTTAACAAATTTCTCACTTAAAGACCTAAATCTTGGGCTCAACTGTGGCTGTAAATTGAGGATTATCTGTATTTTATTTTATTGTATTGTATTGTATTTCCGCGATGATACTCTCAGTAAATTTGGCACCACATTCCGAAGAAGAGTCGATCGCTCTGAAAAAAGATCTGTTCGGCGGGATTTAGCACGACGGCTGGATTACGAGCCGCGAATCAACCCAGCGGGCTCTCTCGGTTGCTCTTCCAGAAACCATCCAAATAGGGCAGTCGGGTTTGTTCTGGAAAGAATTAACCGGGCGGAGAATTTGTCTCGAAGCCCGTTCTTGCATTGTGTTTGTGTTCCTAGCCAACACAACTAACACTCTGGCAAATTTGGCAGGGGCCCTTGCTTTCCCAACACATTCCTCCTGCAATGCTCCAATCGCCTCCGGACCCCGGTGAGCATAAGAAAGTCAACTTTTCCACCCATCCCTGGAGCTCCAAGGAGAAGGGAGCGTCCCCTGTCCTTCCCTCAAACTTTAGAGCAGGGGTGTCCAAGCATGGTCCCTTTAAGAGTTGGACTTCAACTCCCAGAATTCCCCAGCCACCTCATTCCCCCCCCCCCCCTTTCCTCTTTCTCATCTTCCTTCCTTTCAGGGTGGATTTGATTTAAATCACGACTTAAATCATGATTTAAATCGCTAGTAAAAAGGCTTGATTTAAATCGTAATTTTTAAAGAGCAACTGTCGTCTCTGTCCCGCAGCAGCTCCTCCTCTCACCGGCTGTTTTGACTCACCGACAGTCCCAATATTGCAGAATATACAGCCTCCTCCCGCTACATAACTCGGCTCCGTTTTATGCTGAATAAACTAAATGATTAATGAATCTTAAACAGAAAAGTATATTTAGATAGATTTTTACTCCAAAAGCATTTTATTAAAATAAATTTGACTAAAATCAAAAACATTCAATTTAAATGAAAAAAAATCTGATTTTTTTGATTTTTTTTAAAAAATCAAGTTTTATCCACACTCCTTCCTTCCTTCCTTTCTTCCTTTCTTTTTCTTTCTTTCTTTTCCTTCCTTTCTTCCTTTTTTTCTCTTTCTTTCTCTTTCTCTTTTTCTTTCTTTTCCTTCCTTCCTTCCTTCCTTTCTTTTTTTTTTTTTTTTTTTCTTTCTTTTCCTTCCTTCCTTCCTCATTCTTTCTTTCTTTCTCTTTCTTTCTTTCTCTTTCTTTCTCTTTCTTTCTCTTTCTTTCTTTTCCTTCCTTTCTTAATTCCTTCCTTCCTTTGTTTCTCTCTTTCTTTCTTTTCCTTCCTTCCTTCCTTCCTTCCTTCCTTCCTTCCTTCTTTTTTTTCTGTCTTTCCTCAAAGATTTGTATGCCTGTCCATCACACAATAAAACCAATAAATATAAAACAATCAGAAAACCCTAAAACCAAGAGGAACATGCTATTCTCCTGAGTTGGACCAGTGGTGAAATTTTCTCTGGTTTGCCACTGGTTCGCTGCCTGCGCATGCACAGTGCATGCCAAATGCCCATTGCGCACGCATGTGCAATGCGTGCGAAAAGCACGCTCTGTGTGCATGCAGTCTGCACCAAATGCACTCTGCACATGCGTGCATGCGGAGTACACTCCAAACATGCGATTTGCGTGGAAAAAGGAGACTTGGGAAGGTAAGTAGAACAGTGAGGGGGGGACAGCTGTGCTGCGTGATTTAGAGTAACTAGGAAGCAGGATTTCCTGCTTTCAAGCTATTTAAAATTGCATGGCACAGCTGATCGTCGGAAATACCGGTTCGGAACCAGTTGCTTCCTTTTTACTACCGGTTCGCCCGAACTGGTGCGAACCGGTAGCATTTCACCACTGAGTTGGACCCACTATTGTAGAGATACCCCCTTTTTTTTAAGTCTCGCAAATTTCATCGTTCACTGTTAATGAAGCAGGAACCCACTTTATATCGGATGCTGTTTTAACAGCTGTACAAAGGCAGCGGTGGCTGTCAAATCGAGATTTTTAAGACTGGGTGCCTCCGACATGCTGATGGCACTCAGTCTTTAACGGTGCTGGAAGAACCGGGAAGAAATTGATATTGAAATAGGCAGGGTAGGGGGCCTCCGTATTCGTCTGTTGGGTTTTGGGGTCTTGGATCAGGGGGGAATCTCCAAACGTGGCCACTTTAAGACCGGCGGACTTCAAATCCCAGAATTCCCCAGCCAGCCATTCGGGAACCATATCTTGAGACACGCTTTCAATGTGTTGTAAGCCGAGGATTGCCTGCCTTTGAAGCTGGCAGCGGCTCCGAGCGCCTGGTGCATTTCTTCGAACCTAAGCAGAAAGCTGAAGCCTTGAGCGGGTTGCCATGGAAGCAATTGAGGAATATCCTTTATTTTTCTTTCATTAATGGGGAATTCCCCCCCCCCCCCCCAGGGATTAGAAGGAAAATCCCAAATGTTATGGATTTTATCACCGCTGAACATCAGAGGATCATTATAGCGCTGAATTTGGGGGCGTTAGGCAGGTCGCCAGCTCTCCGTCAAAGCCATTGATCTTAGCCTGGCTTACGTATTGCAAGTGGTGGATAAGGGACGCTTGGTGGTGGCGTGTGTGTTTTTATTTGCGTGTGTCAAGTGTCCTCAATGACTCTATAAAAAGGATGCAAATGACCAGCTGTCTGCAAGGAGCATAAATCCTTCCCTTCCCCACCATCCAGTCAGAGCTGAAGAGGACGAGAAGCGAAACGTCCTCAAAGAAAGTCCAGTTGCCTCTTGCAAAAAGCTCCTTTGGGATGTTTGGGGGAATGGAAAAACTTGTCTTTCTTTGGCATAAATATTGTATTTTAATGCTTGTTGCATTGAGTGCTTGTTACAATACATTGGGAATGATTCATCTATCCATCCATCCATATATGTGCAGGTATATATGTATGTCTACAGCATGTGGAATAGGTCAGGGGTGAAATTCTCCCGGTTCGGACCGGATTGCCCGATCCGGTAGCAATGGAGGCGGGTGGTTCAGAGAACCGGTAGCAAAAATCCCTACCCCACCCCCACCCCCCATTGCTCAGCTGAGCCGTGCAATCATCAGAAGGTTTTTTTTTAAAAGCATTTTTTCTACAACCTCTTCAGCCGAAAAAATGCTTT
>WNWU01000131.1:221967-246288 GCA_012654045.1 Ptyas mucosa
GCATTTTTTCTACAACCTCTTCAGCCGAAAAAATGCTTTTAAAAGTTAAAAAAAAGCCTCTGATGATTGTGCGGCTCAGCTGGGATCATCAAAGGCTTTTAAAAGAAAAAAACCCTTTTTTTCTTTTAAATGCCTCTAACGATCAGGCAACTCAGTTGGGATCCTCAGAGCCTTTTGAAAGCATTTTTTTACAACCTCTTCGCCAAAAAGGTTGTAGAAGAAATGGTTTTAAAAGTTAAAAAAAAATGGCCACACCCACCCAGTCACATTACCCCCCCCCCACCAAGCCACGCCCACAGAACCGGTAGTAACAAATTTTAGATTTCACCTCTGGTCCCAGGGATCACCTTTTGAGGGTTAAAAAGGGAATTAGTTCTGCAGAATCAGAGGCAATATATTGGGGTGAAATGCTCCTGTTTCGAACCGGATTGCTCGATCCGGTAGCGATGGCGGCGGGTGGTTCGGAGAACCGGTAGCAAAAATCCCTGCCCACCCCACCCCCCCTTCCCATGCCCCTCCCCCGGTCGCCCGCTTGCTGCTTCTTTTAAAAAATGCTTTTAAAATTTTTTTTAAAAAAGATTGCGTGCCACAACTGATCCCCCCCCTCCCCGTGTGCTGTTCTACTTACCGCATGCTTCCTTTCCGCTCACCCTTCCACGCGGTGCGGGGTGCGCACTGCAGATGCGCAGCCAGCGAATCGTTAGTAAACCACTTCACCATTGCGATGTATCCTTTAAATTCGGCTGCAGGCTGGCAAGCTTCAAAGCAAAACTTGGGAATCCAGACTTGCCAGCCAGGGGCTTCCCCCCCTCCCCCCATCAATATTGGGGAGGGCTCTCTTTCTAACCTTCTGCTGGCCAGACGGGGTTGGGAGATGTTTGCCTTGGATCTAGGCCACGTGTGTCAAACTCAAGGCCCAAGGGCCAGATCCCGCGGGGATCAGTCTAGCTTCAATTTAGCTGCTTCAATTTAGCCCGTGGGGCTACCCTGGGAACAGGGAAGGACCGGCCCTCGGTGTCCCTGCCAGCGAAAATGGGGCGTTAAGGAATTCGTAGAGCAACCCTTGAGTAGCAAGGATGTGCACATGGAAGCGACTGAGAGCAGTTGCGAATAAACAGCCAACACACAGATACACTGAGTTGTGTTTACTTTTAGGAAATAGAAATAAGGCATGGTCCAATAAACAGTCCAGGTCATACACAGATAAAGCAGTAGATAGTAAAACGACAGTCCAGGGATATTCCAATAGCAAAGTCTTCTTACCAGTCGTCCTAGTCATACACAATAAACAGTTGCAAACAGTAGCAAACACAGTAAAGAGCAGTAACGATCAATAATGATCAGCAAAGAGAAACAAACCACGTTTCAAGCTCCCTCTTAGGGACATTGGCTACAGAGCTAACCAATCAGGACACAGTATGATGCAATACAGGAAAGAGGGGAAGGAAGAAGAAAGAATGAAGAGGGAAGGAAAAAAGAAGAGGGAGGGAGGAAGGAAGGAAGGAAGGTAGGTTATAATGAGTGGGAGGGAGGGTCTGAGGGAAGTCCTGTCTTAGCATTTGGCCACCACATGAGTGACATCGAACTGGCCACGCCCCCCACCCCCCCCCAGGTCAAACACAATCCTGATGGGGTCCTCAATGAAATCAAGTTTGACACCCTTCATCTAGGAGAATCTGCTTGTGAAGATCCAGTCGTAAGGCAGGACTGGCAACTGGGGCTTCTCGTCGAGAGCTCTGGCTCCCCCCGGTGGAATTATTTGTCGTAAATAAAGTCAATTTAAGGGGGTGGGGGGTGTTATCGATGTGTTGATAACGCTGGGGCTCAAGAAAGAATTAAGTTTATGTGTCGAGAAGCCCCCATACAGCTACAAAGGACACAACTTGGAATGAAGGAGAAAACTACCTAACAGTGAGAACCATGGAAGAGCTTGCCTTCAGAAGTTACGGATCCTTCATTACTGGAGGGTTTTAAGAAGAGACTGGGCAGCCCCTTGTCTGAATTGGTCTCCTGCTTGAGCAGGGGGTTGGACTAGAAGACCTCCAAGGTCCCTTCTAACTCTGTTGTTCTGGTAATGAATCAGAGGAACGGCTTGCCTTCCAGAAGTTGTAGGCGCTCCAGCACTGGAGGCTTTTAAGAAGAGATTGAAGAATCATTTTGCCCCAGAATGGTACAAGGTCTTCTACTTGAGCAGGGGGCTGGACTAGTAGACCTCCGAGAGCCCTTCCAGCTTTATTCCTACTGAGCCTGCAAAGCCACATTGAGTTCTGTAAAGTATTTTAAGTCCCGGATGTGTTGGGATTTAGAGCCCGCAGCTACTCTGTGTGTGTGTGTGTGTGTTTGTGTAGCAAAATATGTGCCTTGCTTGAAGTGAAAGAAGTTTACACTCGATCTTTAGGAAATAGGCAGAGAGGATTTTTACGCGTGGTCTGTTTGCTGCATAGTTTAACTTAGTTGTCTCTCTTCATACCCACCGTCCACTTTTCTTTCCATAGAATGGGGATGTATGTATTTCAATTCTTCACCCACCTGTAGATGATCCTCAAAGTGGAGAACTGCCATCAGAAAGGTGGAACCCCACCCAGAATGTCAGGTAAGATCCTCCGAGACCAAAAATTTGTTTCTACCCAACTGTAGTACAGGTAGTCCTCGACTTACGACCACAATCAAGCCCCAGATTTCAAACTGCTAAGCGAGGCAGTTGTTAAGTGAATTTTGCCCCAGTTTACAACCTCTCCTGCCACGGTTGTTAAGCGAATCGCCACACTGGTTCAGTTAGTGACACGGTGGTTAAGTGAATTTAACTTTCCCCAATGTCCGATGGTCGCAAAAGGGGATCACATGACCCCCGGGACACCGCAACCGTCATAAATGTGAGTCAGTTGCCAAGCACCCAAAGTTTGATCACATGGCCATGGAGATGCTACAGTGGTCATAAGTGTGAAAAATGTCTGTAAGTGCAGAAAATGGTCCTAAGTCACTTTTTTTTAGGGCTGTGGTAACTTCGAACGGTCACTGAACAAACTTCTGTAAGTTGAGGACTACCTGAGGAGTCCAGGGAGGCCCCTCCATCCTACCCCCTTATGCGTGCAGTCCCTAACCTGCCATTCCGAAAAAATAACCTGAATAAATAAACTTTGAAGTTCATCCTGGCCCTGCCGACTCAGAGACGCCAGGCTCAGTTTAGTAAACGGAGGGTATGTGCTAAACAAAGAGAGAGAAACCGCAAAGCACGACAACTGACCCATTTTGCACAGGGCCCTTCTTGGCTAAAGGAGATTGTCACATTGTGCACGGGCTCTTCAGAAATGGGGTTATAAAAACTGGACCATGCGAAACGCCGATTTGCAAAACTGATAGTTAAAGATTGCATTTGGATTTAATTTTTCCCTTGAAAAAGGAAATTTCAACACGTAGTATAACAGGTAATCCTCAACTTATGACCAAAATGGAGCCCACAATTTCTGTTTCTAAGTGAGACCATAGTTCAGTCTGGCTTCATTTTACGACCTTTCTTGCCTCCATTGTTAAGCGAATCCCTGCAGTTGTTAAAGTTAGCAACCCGGTTGTTAAGTGAATCGGGCTTCTCCGTTGCCTTCGCTGGTCAGAAGGTCTCAAAAGGGGATCACACTGCGACCGTCATTAATGCGAGTCAGTTGCCAAGCATCCAAAATTTTGATCACGTGACTACTGGGGGTAGCTGAAACGGTCACAAGTGTGAAAAACGGTCATAAGTCACTTTCTTTCAGTGCCATCGTAACTTTGGTCACCAAATGAACTGTTGTAAGTTGAGGACTACCTGTATTGAGAAAAACAATAAACTGAGAGGGAGGCTAATGAAGACACTCCCACCATATCTGCATTTGTCCCTTTTCAAGGATTCGCACCAAAAGATAGCTTGGATAGCAAGCGATAAATGCCCATTTCCCCAGAATTCTGCCTTCAGGCCAGATCTAGGAGAAACAAGAAAGGATGGGGGGAAATGCCTCTCCCCCCACCCGCCCCTCCCCTCCCCTCCCCCCACTTGCCCCCTCCCCCCCCCAAGCCGATAATGCAGCTGTGCAGTCTTGGATGCGAGAGGAATGTCCCTATTATTAAAACAAAATGCAGTTCCGTGATGGAGTAAAGTTTAGTCCTGGGTTTAGGCAAGAAAGACCAAATACTCAGGTATAGAATAGGTGGTACTTAACTCAATACCCTGTTTCCCGAAAAATAAGCCTAGCATGATTTTTCAGAATGCTTGTAATATGAGCCCTACCCCAAATATAAGCCCGACTTAAGATCATCAGCCAGACCGACGCTTTCGGTACTGGATTTCCCCAAAAATAAGACCTAACCAGAAAATAAACCCTGATGTGTCTTTCGGAGCAAAAATTAATATAAGACCCGGTCTTATTTTTGGGGAAACACATTAGTAGTAACTGTGAGAGGGAGCTTGGAATCCTAGTGGAAAATCTGAGCCAGGCATGTGCAGCAGCTGGCAAAAAGCCAACAGAGTTCTGGGCTGCATCAACAGAGGGATAGAATCAAGATCACATGAAGTGTTAATGCCACTTTATAAGGCCTTGGAAAGGCCACACTTGGAATACTGCACCCAGTTTTGGTCGCCACGATGTAAAAAAGATGTGGAGACTCTGGAAAGAGTGCAGAGAAGAGCCACAAAGAGGATTAGGGAACTAAAATATATGAAGGATTTGGGTATGTCTCGTTTGATGAAGAGAAGGACTAGGGGAGACATGATAGCAGTCTTCCAATATCTCAGGGGCTGCCCCAAAGAAGAGAGAGTCAAGCTCTTCTCCAAAGCACCTGAGAGTAGAACAAGAAGCAATGGGTGGAAACTAATCAAAGAGAGAAGCAACTTAGAAGTAAGGAGAAATTTCCTGACAGTTAGAACAATTAATAAGTGGAACCACTTGCCTCCAGAAGTTGTGAGTGCTCCAATACTGGAAATTTTTAAGAAGATGTTGGATAACCATTTGTCTGAAGTGGTGTAGGGTTTTCTGCCTAGGCAGGGGGTTGGACTAGAAGACCTCCAAGGTCCCTTCCAACTCCGTGTCTTCTGCTTATGTGTGCTGAGCACTTTCTCCTCCTCTCTCTTTCCCCAGGACTATCCTACTGAGCGTAATCTCCTTGCTTAATGAGCCCAACACGTTCTCTCCGGCAAACGTGGACGCCTCCGTTATGTTCAGGAAATGGAGGGACAGCAAAGGGAAAGACAAAGAATACGCGGAAATCATCCGGTAAGTCCATGATGGGGAGCGGCTGGTGGAGAAGGGGAGACCGTTTGATGTGGCGGGTCTTTGGAGCTCTCTGAGCTGGGCGGTTTCCTTGCAGACGTTTCATGACCCCCAACTAGCGAACATCCCCAGCGCTAGAAGGGAGTGGGGGTGAAGGGGGGGGCAGAGGAAGAGGAGATGGTGATGATGGTGGAGTCCTTGGTGCCTCTGAGCTTTGCTGTAGTAAGCCGGTTGTTAAGTGAATCCAGCTTCCCCATTGAGTTTCCTTGTGAGAAGGTCACAAAAGGGGATCACGTGACCGCCCTCCCCGACCCCAGGGACACTGCGACCGTCATAAAAGTGAACCGGTTGCCAAACATCTGAATTTCAATCCCATTATCGTGGGAATGCTGGAAAGGTCATAGATGTGAAAGACCATCACAAGTCCCTTTTTTCAGTGCCGGTATAATTTTCAACAGTCACTAGATGAATGATTATAAGTCAAGGACTCCCTATATTAAGGAGAGTTCTCATGCATTGGCTGGCACACCTAGGATGTGGATATGGGAAGAGTTGGGTCTGAGCGGCTGGCATCCGTGGGGCAAGGGAGACCTGGGTGCAAGGTGTCAGAGTTAGAGGGGGCGGGCATTGGGGGGGGGTAGGCTGGTGAGGAGGCTGACCCTCCCCTAACTTCCCCTGCCCTCTCCTCCCCCTTGCAGGAAACAAGTACAGGCCACCAAGGCGGAGGCGGAGAAGGACGGTGTGAAGGTGCCCACCACGCTGGCCGAGTACTGCATCAAAACTAAAGTGCCTTCCAACGACAACAGCTCCGACTTGCTTTACGACGACCTGTACGACGATGACATCGACGACGAAGACGAGGAGGAGGAGGAAGAGGAAGACGCCGATTGTTACGACGACGATGATTCCGGCAACGAGGAGTCGTGACCTGTCCCCTTCTGGCCCTTCTTCCCTCCCTCGTCCACCCGCCCGCCCAGCCTCCCAATCGTACTGCCCCGCCAGTTTTGCCAGAGGGGACGCAGCGGTAAATCCAATGACCGTTCAGAAAAAAAGAAAAAAAAAGAAGAAGGAAAAAAAAGAGAGATATATACCTTCAAAGGGGCGGGCGGGCAGGGCGAAAAGACCCCAACCAAAACGTGCGTTTCCTGCTTTTCTCCTCTCGTACGGATTCTTGGTTTCGTCCGTTCCCCTCCATCACTTCCCGGTCCTTTTGGCCTCGTAGCAAGAAAGACCTGCGCGGATGATCTTGGATCGCACTTCCTTTCCCGTCCCATCACTGTGTTTTTGATTTCCCTCCCTCCCTCCCTCCCCTCCCCTCCTCTTTTTTTTTAAAAGACAATACCTCCTCCCTGCCCCTCCCCCCCTCACCCTGCCTGCCCCTCTTCCCTTCCGGAGAGTTCACAGTACAGCAAAACAGTCTCGCTCTGTGTTTAGGTTCTCGAATTAAACCCAGTCTTTCATCAAGAGGTTTTGATGTATTTTAACGCCCGGCGGAGACCGTGGAGTGGGGGGGGACACACTCCCCCACGAGCTTGCGTAGAGCCCCCCCTTCTTCTTTTCCGGGGTCTTCTTCGCTGCTCCTCGTGTGCGCACTTGTTTAGCCTTGTGGTGGTTGGTGCCGGTGGTGGTTTTTCTCCTTTTTTGTTATTTTTTTTTTCTCCCTCCCCAGGGCGAAAAGCTTCTGTGTTTTTGAACTAGGCTGCTGCCAGACCTGGTGCCGAAAAAGGCCCGCTGTTCCAATTTCAAGTTTGCTAAGCTCACGGCGGGACGAGGGAGGTGGGTGGGAGTGGCAGCTTGGCAAGGGGGGCTGAAAACCTCCCGAGGCAGATCGAGGGGGGAATCGTCCGAGTGGGGGAGCGGTTGTCTTGTGATATGAATCTTCCAATAAACACGTCGAAACGCGCACCGTTTTCTGTCCCGAGTTACGGAGGGTTGCATCCAGGGAGCGGCTGCCTATTTTCCCGACGGCAGAGAGCAGCGCTGTAGTAGGAGGCCAGATGGGATCTGGAACACGCTTCTCTCCGCAAGACCCAGCGGCTTCCTGCATCCGTAGGTTTGCATCAGGCGCCTTGCCGCAGACGGGTCTTTCTTTGGAAGAAGTGAGCATCTCTTCTGGGGCTGGGTAGATAGAGGGTGGCTGCCCCAAAGCATTTCTTAAACCGAGGGAGGCTCTCCAGCCTTGGCAACTCTTGTGGACTTCAACTCCCAGAATTCCTCAGGCAGCTAAGTTATGCTGGCTGAGGGATCCTGGGAGTTGAAGTCCACAAAAGTTGCCAAGCTTGGACAAGAGCCCTGTCTTAGACCGCACCAATGCCGCAGAAGCAAGAAATAGACTTGTCTAAAAGGAAACGAGGGTCGCCGGTTGCAAATTCCAGAAGAGCCATTAGAAAACGGGGAGGTGGTGGTGGGGAGTCTTTGAGGTACGTTGCTCGTATTCCTTTCTGGGCGGTAGACCTGATGCTGTCGTAGCGATGGCTCCTTGGCAGCTCCATCAAGTCCCAACTGCTCAGATGAAGGGTTCCCCATAGAAAGACTTAAGTGCTCTGGGGAACGACGGCAGGAGGGTCAAATTTATTTCGGCAGTGATGATCTCAAGGGAAACCAGCCAAGACCCGATGAGTGTTTCTGAGGTACCCCCTGTGTTAGACCCCCCCTCTTCCTTCCCCCCCATCCATCCGATTGCAGGAAAAGAGGCTGCTGGGATGGTCCCAAGACACCCATGCAGGAATTGTGCTTCTCCTTCAAACACTGGCTTTGCCTTTCATCCGCCCTATTTCTGAGCCTGGCCCTTGGCGGCCTCTCGGGATCCTAGCCAGGAAGGGCCCACTTTGACCCACATTGAGCCAAAGCTGCAGTTGGGTCTTCTCAGGTTGGATGGCTCTTCAGAACCAGAGATGGTCGCAACACTTCCTCAAACACTGAGCCCTTCAAGTTTGCTTCCGGCCTCCTGGTGGAAAGAAGGGTACTCTGGGTGGGTCCCCCTGTTGGACAAGGAGGGCTATTCGGATGAACCCCAATAAGAAAAGAAAAGAAAAGACGATGGTGGACAGAACGATCCAAATGTGTAATGTTTGATTGCCAAGAGCCTGCTTTGGACAATCTGAAATGTTATTTTTTTCATTCCCTCCTGCGAGAGGAACTCGTTATAAACTCTGAAAATGTGCAGGAGTGGCATTGTTGCAACAGGCACCCCCGAATGTCAGCCCTTGCAGGGGGTTCTCGAGGAGGAGGGAGGGGGTGCTGGGTCTGGCATTGGCATCCTTGGCTCGGCTTGAAATGAGGATGCCGCGTCTTTCAGCTGTCTTGTATTTTGACTGTATTCTCTCCAGTGACTTGTATGCTGAAGCTTGGTGGTGTGCGAGATGCGTTATTAGACCTCTGTCCTTCCCTTGGGCTACGTTTTTAAGGGGGGGCTGGGGAACCCCCATCCCACCAGCCAGGGCTGTCTCTCCTCCCCTGCGACAGACGGGACGTTCCTCTCCAGCTTAGCACCTTGCTGGTTTCCCCTTTCAGGATCCAACTGATTTTGCTGAAAATGCGGATTCAAGAGATTTGAGGACAAATGTTTACTTGAGCCATCCCTCGCCTGGTTCTCTCCTCTTTACCTTTTGTCTGCGTTTACATTTTCCTGATTTGAAAAGGAACATGCAATTCCTAAACCCGTTTCTGAAACCAGCAGGGAGCACACTAGGATTCTTTGGGTAAAATTTTCACTGCTGAAATTCTAAGTATTTCTTCCTTTCGTTCGTTCTCTTCTTGGGTTGGTTCAATTCCTTTAGACCAGGTTTAAAAAGGCCTATTTTTCTCTCTCCCCCCACCCTCTTTCTTTTGTGTTGTCTCTCTCTCTCTCCCTCCTTATGGTAATTTAGTTTTGGTTTTTCTGCACATCTGTCTAACTAATAAAATGTGGAATACAGTAGCACTCTTCTTGCTGGTTGCCTGTTCAAAAGCCACGTTGGCTTCGCTGGCCTGCTGAAGTTCTCGAGATGTTGTGGGGTCCTTCCTTGCGAGGCTCCTGCTGCAGATAATGCCTGCTGGGTTCCCTCAGTTCTCTGGGCCCTGCATTGGAGACGTCTTGGGAACCACCACAAACTGCACAAAAAGAGGAGCTGTTTGTGTGTGTGTGTTTGTGGATTCATGCAGGCTTGGCTTGCAGGGCAGTTTTAAGGTTCTCCTTCGGGTAGATTTCTTCTGGTTCTTTTTCAATATCTGGGAGGCAGTCACAAAGAAGAGGGAGTCAAGCTATTCTCCAAAGCATCTGAGGGCAGGACAAGAAGCAACGGGTGGAAACTAACCAAGGAGAGAAGCAACCTAGAACTAAGGAGAAACTTCCCAACAGTGAGAACAATTAACCAGTGGAACAGCTTGTCACAAGAAGTGGTGAATGCTCCATCACTGGAGGTTTTTAAGAAGAGATTAACGGACAACCGTTTTGTCTGAAATGGTATAAGGTTTTCTGCTTGAGCAGGGGTTGGATTAGAAGACCTCCAAGGTCCCCTCCAACTCTTGTCATTCTGTTAACCTTCACAGTGAAAATGGCAGCCAAGACGCAGGATGGCAGGATAGCAGTCATTCCTAAACTAACCACCGGTTTTTAAAAAGTGCACTTTTTAAATTGGAGTAATTTATCACTGAAGGTCCCTGCTTGGGTGGTGGTTTTTTTTGGACAAATATTGTCGGTTTCACACCTTCCAGCCATAGGCTCCAAGTCAGTATTTTTCCTTGTGTGGCAAAACTGTAATTTAATAGAAATTTTAAGCTGGACCACAGAAGCCTGATCCCAGTCTCTGCTAGCAAAGTCAAGCAAAGCAGTAGCCAAAAATGGCGAAAGGGAAGTTTGAAGTTTATTGGATTTCTATGCCACCCTTCTCCCGAAGGACTCAGGGTGGTGTACAGCCATATTAAAACACATAGATTTATAAAATTTAAAACCAATTTAAATCGACTATATAAAATTTGGCCCACGAATTAAAACACACATGCACCCATTATAAAATTCATATTAGGCCAGTCTGGCTTGCTGGAACAAAAGGGTCTTCAGGGCGCGGCAAAAGGTACGCAGGTCGGGGCTAAGACGAACCTCTAGGGGCAGCTCATTCCAGAGGGCTGGTGTCCCCACAGAGAAGGCTCTCCCCCTGGGGGTCGCCAGTCGGCATTGTTTGGCTGACGGCACCCTGAGGAGACCCTCTCTGTGGGAGTGTATTGGCCGGAGGGAGGCTATTGATGGCAGAAGACGGTCTCGTATGTACCCCGGTGCCATGGAGCGCTTTAAAGGTGGTAACCAACACCTTGAATCGCACCTGGAAGACCACTGGGAGCCAGTGCAGCTCGCACAGGAGGGGTGTTATGTGGGTGCGCCGAGTCGCACCCATAACCACCCGTGCGGCCGCACTCTGGACCAGTTGGAGCCTCCAAGTGCTCTTCAAGGGGAGCCCCATGTAGAGAGTGTTACAGTAGTCCAGGCGTGACGTGATGAGGGCATGAGTGACTGTGCGCAGGTCCAGAAAGGGACGCAACTGGTGGATCAGGTGAACCTGATAAAAAGCCTCCCTGGCCACAGCCGTCATATCATCTTCCAAAGACAGCCGTGCATCCAGGAGAACACCCAAGTTGCGAGCCCTCTCTGAGGAGGCCAAGATCTTGCCAATAGTCAGCGAGGGAACCAGCTGACTACCGGGATGCTGGAAGCCACTCGGTCTTGTAGGGGTTGAGTTTGAGCTTGTTTCTCCCCATCCAGATCCGCACGGCCTCCAGGCACTGGGACATCCCGTCCCAGAAGAAAGTGTAGCAGTTACATTCTGGTGCTTTTTTTCTTTCTTTCTCGCCCTTTGAGATCCCAACATTTCAGGAATAGTCTTCAAGCTACCTAGGTTGGCATTAAGATAAGCCTTGGCTGTGTTGGTGGCAGAAAAAGCAGCCATAGTTGGTGGCTATGATGGGAAATGTAGGGTGCTGGATAGGTTGCTCACTGCCAGGATACGGGAAGGAAACTTGAGCCACTCCAGAATCAGTCCCAACAACTCCCCATTTTCTGAGATCTGGAGCGACTACACTGCTCCAAACCCCACCTTTTACAACCTTGGCGGTTTCTGAAACACAAAAGTCCAGATCAGGGATGTGAAACTCAAGGCCTGGAGGCTGGAACTGGCCCACGGGGTGCTTAGTTCTGGCCCGCAGGGCCGCCCCTGGAAACAGTGAAGGACCGGCTGTGCAGCCCTCCCAAGCTCCTGTTTTCGCTGGCAGAGGGTTGCGGGAGGCTGTCGCAGCCAAAACGGAGCTTGGGAGCCTGTTTTCACTGGCAGAGCGCTTGGGCCGCCGTAAGCGCCCCCGACACGAGTGACGTCGAGCTGGCTACGCACCCCCCCCAAGGTTAAAATACAACCCTGATGCAGCCCTCAATGAAATAGTTTGACACCCCTGGTCCAGATGATTCACCGGCCATTGTAGGTTAGTTCCCTTTGCCTGTTGTTGCAGTCCATTACTTGAAGAGCCTCATGAGCAAAGTGACTTTTGGATAACCAGAAGCATCCCACCTCAGGCCCAGAACCGCTCTGCTGGTTCTTAAAATCAAAGGGTGCGGAAACTCACGAGGGTAAGACACTGGGCTGATGATTGGCAGGTTCACGTTCGAGACCCGTTTGCTGCCAGGAGTGAGCTCCTGTCACTCGCTCCAGCTCCTGCTGACCAGCAGTTCAACAGCAGACAACCGCGAGTAGATAAACAGGTACCACTTCGATGGGCAACTTAATGGGGACGTGAAAGGAGCCCTCAATTAGGCGTCCTCCAGGCAATGGTGAGGTCATCGTTGAAATCGTTTCAACATGGAAGTGCTTCAGCACTCCCAACAATAGTAGTAGTAGTACTTGAATTGCCAACGATCTATAGAAATTACCTTCTACCATTTCTGGAGGCACTGAAAGTTCCCTTTATTGGTAGTAAACTGATAAATTTCAATCTTCCCAAGCAAACAATCCCTGTGCGTTGACCCCTTCCCTAAGTCTGGGTCTCCATCCACCCAAGGTAAGCAAGATGCCTACATGAACCTTTTGAGACCCATCTCTTCCTCATCTTCTGAGACCCAACTCTTCATGAAGTAGAAAGCTTCTGTTCTCCGTATACTCCTTTCTAGACCAAGGAAGAAGAAGGTTGGCTTCTACCTTTTGGCAGTGGCACATGGGACCCCTTAGAGCTGCTGCTGAGTTGGATAGCCTTGGGGAGGTCAGTTACCGAACCACCCACTGAATCCGGTTGGAAAACAGAGACCGCAAACATTGTTGATATGCTTAGAACTTTATTAGAGGAGGGCTCTGGGCTAAAAAATAAATGAAATTTCTGAAACCTTCATTAAGGTGAGGGGAGGTTTTCTGGCACCCACCCTTCAGTCTTGGTGCCCCTCAAGAGGGGAGGAAGAACGCGGCTGTGGAAGGCAGGAGGGTGTCCTGGCCAAGGAAAGGGAGCTCAGGATCGGCAGACACCATTTGGGGAGACGCTGACAGTCCAAGCACTGGCTACCGAAAACAAAAAACCGGAACGTGGGCGTGAAGGGAGACTAATAACCTTTAGCTTATTTCTTAATTGTCCCAAGAAAAGTGCAACGTTGCAATTTATAACTAGGCCGCCCACCACTGTTCCAACCTTCCGGCTGGCAGGAATGGGGGGGGGGGGGGCAAACGAAGCAGGGCCCTTCGGAAAACGCCAAAATGGTATTTTATTAATTTTTTTAAAAGAAAAAGAAACAAGGAACAGATAAAAATTCCTGGTTTTCTCCGAGTCTCTGACTGCTTGCCTGAGCGAAGTAGTATTTTTAAAGTCAGAAAAGGCTTCCGGGGTCAAATATATATATATATATATAATTTTTAAAAAGTGGCAACACTCCTGTCCTTTGGACAAGCGCTAAAATCCTCCAAACTATACAAAAGAGAGAGAGAGAAGCTGCCAGAGGGCCCGAAGGGGGAGCCGGTCTGTTTTAGCCCTCCTTATCGGGAAGAAAAATAAAAAAGAGTCTTCGGAAACATGCAGGAACCACGGTTAGGCTCTACTACCTTTACAAATACATACATAAATATTTTACATAAAACAGCAAATCGGGAAGAGTCACGAACGAGGGGAGTGTCTGCCAATTCTTCCCACGGGGTGTCTGAGCCGAGCTCTCCCAGGGAGAGGAGGAAGGGGGGGGGGTCTTCTCTTCCCTCCGCAGTCGACGGTCTCCGGTGGGAGCCTGAGAAGGACCTGGGCTACTCCGGACGGTCTCCCTGCCTTTCCTCTGCGCCAGAGCTTAGTTCGTCCAGTATGGAGAAGTCCCGTAGGTGGTTTTTGTAGCCTGAGGTTTCTGCTGCAGGGCACTAGCTTGGTTGCGCTGGGCAGATCCACCCTACGGAGAAACGGAGGGGAAAAGTTTTCTGGATTATTTATTTGAGACAGCAGCCATTTCCTCTGGGCGGCGGATAAATCAAATATTAAACAAATATTAAAATATAGTCTATAAAAGCTGTTGGGTCCGTGTGTTCCCCAGCTGCCCCTGGGCTGAGGGTCTCTCCCTCGTATCACACAAGGCCGCCTCCTTTTCCTATCATGGCCTCAGCTCAATTCCAGGAGGTTAATGGTGCTTCTTCCAAAAGGCAGCTCCTCTTTCTTTCTTGGGGTTTTTCTTTTTTTTTCTTTCTCTCTTTCAAAATGTTTTGCTTCCCATCCAAGATGACGAGAAGTTGATTCTATTGCTTCGTAATGCCTTGGTAAGGCCACACTTGGAATACAGCATCCAGTTTTGGTCAGCAAAATATGAAACAAAGACGTTGAGACTCTGGGAAGAGTGCAGAGAAGAGCAACCAAGAGGATTGAAGGCCTGGAGGCCTTCACATACAACTACGTGAAGAACGGCTGCAGGATTTGTGTATGGCCAGTCTAGAGAAAAGAGGGACTAGGGGGCACATGACAGCAGCATTCCAGTATTTGAGGGGCTGCCCAAAAAGGGGGGGGGAAGTGTCAAATTATTCTCCAAAGCACCAGAAGGCAGGAGAAGAAGCAACAGATGGAAACTTTACCAAGGAAAGAACCAACCTAAAACTAAGGTGAAACTTCCTAACAGTGAGAACAATTAATCAGTGGAACGGCTTCCCTCCAGAAGTTGTGGGGGCTCCATCACTGGAGGTTTTCAAGAAGGGACTGGACAGCCACTGGTCTGAAATGGTATAAGGTTTCCTGCTTGAGCAGGGGGCTGGACTAGATGACCTCCAAGGTCCCTTCCAACTCTGTTATTCTGAAGAAGCGTCTTCAGTTCTGAAACGTTTTCGCATCCAAACCCAAGAAAACCGAGTTGCCTTTTGGGAAAAGTAACCTTTGGGGCCATTGTGGCCTGGATGACAGAGAACCTCCACAGACCCTTGTGGGGCACATTTTCCATTCACGTGGAGTGTCATCCTAGGCCAGTGATGGCTAGTCTTTTCTGGACCAAGTGCCCAAAGCACGTGAACCCCCCAAATGCAATGCGCATGTGTTCCGCCATGTGCCCTGGCCCCCGCACATGCACACCTGTCCATGCCCCCACGCATCTGTGTGTGGCACCCCACATGCACCCTGCCTCCCCCCCCCACATACGCACCCACGTCCTTCTGTATGTGCCTCCCTGCGTGTGCGCGGCAGAGGCTCAAAGACTGTGTGCGGCACAGCTGAGCTGGGGCAATGGCTCATGTGCCCACCGAGAGGGTGCTGTGTGCCACCTCTGGCACGCGTGCCGTAGGTTCGCCATCACGGTCCTAGGCCCCGTAGGGAGCACCCTGAAACTTACCCCAATTGTTCCTCTTGGTTTAACCATGTGGGGAAGGTTGGCTCTTCTCACGGAAGATGCCCCATCAGCACCAGAAGTCTTGGAGCAGCGTTTGAGTACCCCAGATCATTGAAAGATCATCTTTGGGTGCTCTCTAAGCAGGGCTGTCCTGACCTAGAGGCTTCACCGGATCACGAAACAGACTCCTTGTCGTCCCCACCCCCCAAAAAAAACCCTTTTTATTTGGCTAATGTGAATTCCTAGCATTTGCATCCAGCAAAGAGTCTTTCAAGGGTGAATTGCAACTACGGATCCTTATCAATCCTTGGATGGTTGCCAAGCTCAACGCTGTACGATGAAATACGTGGCAAGGAGTCTTTCAGATAAGCAAATCTTCCCACTAATAAACGAACTGATTGCCTCCTGCCAGCACCACTCCCCTTTCGCTCCTATTTATTCTCTGTGGGAGGGGCCCTTCAGCGTCCCCTTGTGCCTTTACTCCCGAGTCGACCCCTGTTCCTTAACTGTTCCCTTCTCCTGGCAGCTCTGTGCATGCACACATCGGGAACAGGCTCCAGCTGTTCTTCAGTCTCACTTATCTCTGACTCCGAAGGTAGTTGATAACTGTCCTGATGGCCCTGGCCCCCTCTCTGCCTCCGACGCAGAGCCCTCATCAGAGCCTTCCCCAGACTCCAGGACTGGCCCGTTCCTCCCCACTGTCCGAGTCTGCCCCCAGCTCTGCTGGGCCACAACAAGGGCTGCCAGATTTAAAGGAAGGGGCTTCACCGGCCTTCCCCTCAGTGTTTGGAAGATGGAGGGCTGATGGGTGCAGAGAATTGGAAGAAGAACCGGAAGGATTTTTTTAACAGACGGCCTGCAAGGATTTTCTGTCTCCTGAGCAAAAAGGGGGAAAACTAGAATAGGCACAGGTTTCATTTCCTCCCCAACACAGCGTGGAAGTTTTTCTAAAAGGACGGCTCTTAATCCCTCTGTCAGGCCGGCCACAACGAGGGAAGTATTGCAGTACAGACAGTCCTCGACACAAGTCGACAGTTCACTTAGTGACCGCTCGTTTACAACGGTACTACAAAAAGTGACTTAATGACCGTTTTTCACACTTACGACCACTGCAGCATCCCCATGGTCACAGGACTGCCATTCTTGATTGTTCACCACTGATTTGCATTTATGACGGTTGCAGTCACCCGGGGTCATGTGATCCTCTTTTGCGACCGCCCGACCCGCAAAGTCAATGGGGAAACCAGGTAAACCTGAACAACTGTGTGACTCACTTAACGGCTGATGTGATTCACTTAACCATGGTGGCAAGAAAGGTCATAAAATGGGACAAAACTCACTTCACAAATTTCTCACTTACCCGCATAAATTTTGGTCATTAAGTTGAGGACTGACTGTAATGCAAAGCCAGAGCTGAGAATCTACTTTAAATTTTTAAACTTGAATCTGCCCTATAAATTGAGATGTTTACTTTAATTCTATTTCTGAACCAAACTATTTAACTGTAATTTTGATCGATTTTTGAATTTAATCTGTTTCACATGTGTTTTTCGTTCAACTGTTCACCGCCCTGAGTCCTTTGGGAGTAGGGTGGTATATAAATTTAATTAATAAAATAATAAATAAATAAAATCATGTGCCCAAACCCTCTAGTTCAACTCTTTCCCCCTTTAGCTGTCTCTCATCACCCACCCCATGGAACCAACCAGGTTCAGGAAATATGTTTTCAAGGTTGGTCCAAGCCCACTTGGACCCCCCTTTCCTCCTTCCACCTGGGTGACCTTGAGGCAGTGCCTGGAGGAGATACAGCGGTTACTTCCGTTTCCCCAAGCATTCGCCTTCGTTCCCCTTCCCCACACTTCGTGGCAGCCTGTCCCACAAAGGACAAGCAGCATAAAGTGACAGCTGACACACTCTCAAATTCTCTAATTCAATCCTTTTGTGTTGAAATCACCCATTTTGACCAGAATGAAAACCAGGGGTAAAAAAGACAACGGGCTACCAAGGAGGATCCAGCCGCTCACCTGCCCGTCCTGTTGAAGATGATGGTGCAGCACCTGGGAATGTGGCTGTTGGTGCGCAGGCAAGATATGAAGGAAGGGCGCCGGAGCGTAGCCAGCAGCAGCCGCGGGGTTCAGGGGCCCCGTGGAGCTGAGGGCCGAGGGCAGGTTGAACGGGGGAGGGGTCCCGGCATGGAATCCCTGCTTGTCAAAAGTCTGGAAAGAGGAGGAGAGAAGGGAACGAAAATTGAAACTAGCAGCCTTTAAAAAGCCAGGGTGGTTAGAGAGGCATCATCTGCAGCAGAGCCAGCTGAAGGCTGGAAGGTGGCTGAAGAGCAGGACAAGGAAACCCAACTCAAGGAAGTCCGTGAGGCTGACTTTCTTCCCAGTTTGGGGCCCTCTAGATTGGCTAAATTCAAGGCTTTGTGGTCCCTGCCACTTGCTGAGTAGTTATACAAATATTTATACGTGTATTTATATTTATAGGCAAGTTGAGGTAGTCCTCAAATGACAACTGTTCGCTTAATGGCCTTGGAAGTTACAACTGCACTGAAAAAAAAGTGATTTATGACTGACCCCCCCGGGGGAGGGCCTTCTCTGTGGGGGCACCCACCCTCTGGAATCAGCTGCCCCCAGAGATAAGGAGAATCCAAGACCTCCGTGCCTTCCGCCGTGCCCTTAAAACTTTCCTTTTCCAACAAGCCGGGCTGGCCTAAGTGAATCCTTTTAAACGATTTTAAATTGGGTTGTTCTTTTTTAAATCTTGGGCCAATTGAGATATTCGTTTTAAACTGTTCTTAATGTTTGTATTGTGTGTTTTTATTTGGCTGTGCACCGCCCTGAGTCCCCAGGGAGAAGGGTGGTATAAAAATTTGAAATAAATTAAATAAATAAATAAATTTTGATCAAACTTCAGAGGCTGGGCAACTGACATGTACTTGTGACGGTTGCAGGGTCCTTGGAGGTTACGTGATCCCCTTCTGCGACCTTCCGACAAGCCAAATCAACGGGGGGAAGCCAGACTGACTTCAGTATTTAATAACTGCAATGATTCCACTTAACAGCTGTGGCAAGAAAGGCAGTAAAATGAGGCAAAGCGTGGCAGTGTAGCTCAGTGACAGAAACGTTGAGCTCCATTGTAGTTGTAAGTCGAGGACTAGCTATGTTTAAGGAAACTGAGGTTATAGAAGCAGTGGAGCATTAACCCCTGCAGGCTGGAGAGAAGGGCTACTCAGAGGTCATGGCCCCATCGGATCCCAGTTCAGAGGAGGAGGAGGAGGAACCGGGACCATCTGACGGGGATGGCACACCTCCCTTGGCATGTTTGGAGAGGCCAGGGGCTGAGGGTGGTGTTGTCCTGGGACCCTCAGGCATTGGGAGAGGTAGTCGACCAGACAAAGAGTTGCCTGCCCTCACAGACCCGGGGAGGATCGGCTGCAAACAGGCCGTGGCGTTGAGAGACAGACAATCCCCTCCGATGAGGAACAGCTACCTCCCCCGCTCGATCCGAGGGCACGGAGAGCAGAGCGGAGGCAAGCTCGAAGGAGGTCTGCGAGGCTGCTGGCGAGGAGGCCGTCTCTCCTTCCTCACAAGGAACACCTGGCATGGGTTGACTTAAGGAGATACCAGTGGGGAATCTGTTGGGGACCATTGTTTGTTTTGGCTTACATTCCCCAGGCTTTGACTCATGCTCTTGCCTGTGACTTCTTTGCCTTGAGGGCTGCCTTTGGCCTTGTGGAGTTGCTCTGGCCTTTGTCCCTGGACTCTGAACCTCGCCTTGTGAACTTTCACCTTGTTTTTGGACTCTGCCTTTGCAAATTGGTTTGTTGCTTACTAGCTTTAGTTTGTGGGACTGTGGGAAGCTGCCTTCAGGGTAGTGTGGGGTGTTGAAGGGACGTTTCTTGTGAAACAAACAAACAAAGAAGAGGGAGTCAAGCTATTCTCCAAAGCACCTGAAGGCAGGACAAGAAGCAACGGGTGGACACTAATCAAGGAGAGAAGCAACCTAGAACTAAGGAGAAATTTCCTGACAGTGAGAACAATTAACCAGTGGAACAACTTGCCTCCAGAAGTTGTGAATTCTCTAACACTGGAAGTTTTTAAGAAGAGATTGGAGAACCATTTGTCTGAAGTGGTATAAGGTCTCCTGCCTAAGCAGGGGGTTAGACTAGAAGACCTCCAAGGTCCCTTCCAACTCTATTATTCTAAATTTAACAGAGCAATAAATAATTCTCCCAAGGCCGGCCTCCACCTAGGTGACCTGGGTCATAACATTTCCAGGGCAGGACAGATGGCCTGGTTCTCGGCTTACGAACCCTTTAAGAGAGTTGGGATGGGATGGGATGAGGGGTGGGTCCTAAATTTTTTTACTACCGGTTCTGTGGGCGTGGCTTATTTTGTGGGTGTAGTTTGATGATCATGTGACAATTCTTTAGGATTTAGCAGAGGGACTGGTCTACCAGGCATTTAACTACTTGCAGAGCCGTACCAGTCTACGTATTTGTTTTTGGAGCGTTCTGGTCTACCACCACACTGCCTTTTACCACTGATCAGCTGTAGGGAGGCCCTTTGAAGCACCACACTTTTTTGCCGCTCTGCCACCACCGAGAGCATCGGAAGCCGCTTTCAGGCAGCTTGGCCTCAATTGCCAATCTACCACCACCTAGCGGTTTACAAGGAGTGGATCGGTTCTAGCCAATCAGTTGGGAGGTCTCCTGGCTTCTCAATTTAAAGGTACAGGGTCTTGTTTTTTTTCCCTCTTCTTTGTCAAGTGAGCCCTGATTTTTTCCTTCTAGCCAATCAGCTGGGACTCGGGAGGCAGCAAATAGATTGGGGCGGGACCAGGCAGAAGTGGTATTTACCAGTTCTCCAAACTACTCAAAATTCCCACTACCCGTTCGCAAGAACCGGGGACCAGTAACAACCCACCACTGGATGGGATGTTGAAATGCCCCCAGGACAGGACTGGCTGTGGTCAAAAACATGGTGACGACAACAACGCAAATAAAACACAGGTGGAGTTACCACCTCCACTGGCTTAACAAATTTTTAAATGCTTTTAAATTGGTTTGTTATTTTTTTAATTATGGGGCCAAACATATATATATCCTTTTAATTGTATTTTCATGTTTGTAGTTTATGTTTTTATTTCAGCTGTACAGCACCCTGAACCCTTTGGGAGAAGGGCGGTATATAAATTCGATATTAAATAAACATAAAAAAATAAATAAAGTTTCAGTCCTGCTGCTCCGTGGCTGCCATCTTGATGTTTTAGGTCACGCTCTCATCAGGACAGTCCCTGATGAGGAAGCCGAACACGAAATCAGCCCGGACACAAAGACGCTGAACTCACCTGAGCTTTGTTGTAGACAGAGCCACTAATGTCAGGCACACCTGTGTTACTTGAGTTCACAGAAACACCTGGGCACAGAAAGAGAGAGAGAGAGAGAGTTGGGTCAGCTACGCGAATAGCCAGGGGTGAGAGCGTTTCCCATGACTGGATCTCCACAACTTCAAAAGGTGATGGGCAACCACATTCTTTGGGCCGTAAGTGCTCTTACACCCTCCGAGTGCAGCTTCCCTTCGAGTGGAAGAGCCCCATGGGTCATGGAGTGAAGCAGACTTGATGCTCCTTTCGTGCCATAAGAAAACACTTTCCATTTTTCTTCTGGAGGAGAACAAACTGGAATGTATTAATCCTCTGATTGGTACCCTGCCTTTTCCTGTCCACAGGGTACTAAAATCTAGAATGAATGAATGAATGAATGAACTAATGAACCAACCAATTAACTAACCAACCACAATGTAGCATATGAAATGGGGCATAATCCCAGTTCTTAAAAAGATGGTCGTTCTCTCCATGCTGGTGGAAGTTTATATTGCAGTATATTATATTCTGTTGTATAATTCAGTGGTGAAATGCAGCCGGTTCTATCCGGCTTAGATGATCTGGTAGCGCCGGCGGCTTGATGCTCCACCTACCTGCCTGGACGTAATCACATCTCATTTTTGACGCTCTGCGCATGCGCAGAGGTGTCGCATGCTCCCATTTGTGAACCAGTATTGAAGGTAAGTGGATTTCACCCCTGGTTTAATTTATTATCTACTATATTTTATTTAACGTAGGTGCCACCCAACAGCATAAAAGCAAAATAACTCTCAAAAGTTGATCTAAAACAAGAAACAAGATGCCCAATGCAGTCAGTTCAAGGCCAGGGAGAAGAGCTGGGTCTCCAATGCCCTCCGGAATACCCACCAGGACAAGGGCTGACAACCCTCTAGGCCCAACTAGTATCCTCAGTGCTGGAAGGGAGGGGGGGCTCTCTCTCTCTCTACAGATGGCTTGCCTTGTTAGTGTTGGTGGGAGGGGTCTTGTTGGTTTCCTGGATTGGGCTGTTCTCTGCTGATTGATTGATTGATTATCTGAGTTGGAGGTTCCTTGATTGGGTACCTACAACACTTCCCCCCAACACTGGCAGGGCAAGCTATCACGTATAAACAAAGGCCAAGGCCCTCTCTCTTCTAGCACTGATGAAGTTACCTAGATGGGTCACGAAACATCTGCAAGAAAATAACCAAGTTCAAAGCACCAAGGACCCCACAGTCCTCCTCCTCCTCTCCCTTCTAGCCTTGACGATGTTCTGTAGTTGGGTCATGAAACATCTGTAAAAAAACCCACCAAGCTCAGAGAGCACCCAGGACCCCACAGTCGTCGTCCTCCCCCTCCTCCTCTCTGCAAACCCCACTCCCTTCTAGCACTGATGAGGTTCCCTAGCTGGGTCATGAAACGTCTGCAAGAAAACCACCCAGCTCAGAGACCACCAAGGACCCCCACAGTTCAACCCTGAGTTCTGAACCCTCTCCCCCCCCCCGTTAGAAAAAGAGCACCCCCAAATTACCTTTCCCTGCTCCGCCGCCAGCTGACTTGTTTTGTGTTTGAGAGGCGGCAACGTACGGCCCTTTGCCGTAGTCTCCAGCTGCCGTCCCCTGGGTGAGGTCATCATAACCTGGGGGGGGGGGGGGGGGCGGAGGAGAAAGGCCATTTTCATGGTTACTGTCACCATTGCAATTGTGCACCAAGTATCGCAGCCCGAAAGTGTAGGAGCGTATGAAATTTACATTCCTCGGGTATAAATGATAATAAGTATGATTATCTTCATACCCATCTTGAAAACTAAGCATGGAGCAGAAGTAAAAAAATATCAATTAAATGAAATAAACAGAAGAAAACCCAGGTAGCTCAACTCTGAAGGAAAAGTCGGATACCAGACAAGTACAGGCAGTCCTCGCCTTACGACCACAAGTGAGCTCAAAATTTCTACTGCTAAGCAAGAAATGTGTTAGGCGAGTTTTGCCCCGTTTTACGACTTTTCTTGTCATATTTGTTAACTGAATCATTGCAGTTGTTAAGTGAGGAGCATGGTTGTTAGGTGAATCTGGCTTTCAGGTTGACTTGGCCTGTCAGAATGTCGCAAAAGGGGATCAGGTGACTCCCCCCACAGGGGACACTGCGACTGTCATAAATGTGAGTCGGTTTGCCAAGCATCTGAGTTTGGATCACATGACACACACACACACCCCGGGGATGCTGCAACGGTCGGAAGTGTGGAAACTGGTCATGAGTGCCGTTGTAACTTCGAACGGTCACTAAATGAATGGTCGTAAGTCGAGGACTACACTGAAACAATACACACATTACGCCATATACAAGTCAGGGAAGCTGGTCATCCAGGCCAAATCCCCACAGACAAGAGTTTCAAATAACTTTACACCCAGCTTTGAAAACCAGAGAGCCCCCCTCGCAAGGACTTCAAAGGAAGCGGATTGTACCAAATTTGGGGACTAAAGTCGACTCCCCACTCCTCCCTTGAGCTGACCCTATTTTAAAAAGAGCAAATCCCCCCCCCCCCAATTTTTTTTTAATTCCTTCGGTTGCTGAACCAGCACAAAGGGCCAAGTTAAGAGCCGTCTTGAGCTGTGCTACATTTCCCAGCGCCTCCCCAACCAAGGCAGCCTCCGCTCTGCTTAATGACTCCATCAGGGAGAACGAGGGGTAAGTCAGTCTATCTCCATTACGGTCGTAGATCGAGGACTACCCGTGGCCTCCTGCCCCTCAAGTTAATCCAAGAGGGGCAGCTGCTTAGAGGTAATCCTCGACTTACGCCCATAATGGAGCTGGGCTGTGTGTGTGTGTGTATGTGTGTGTGTCCCCTCTGCTCTCCTCCCAGGCCAAGAGACAGCGAGAATGTGTCTTCCACAACCCTCATCCCTGGAGCAGGAGGGTTCCTTCCTCCTGTGCTCCACCCCTCCAACCCCAGAGCCAGGTTGGCAATGGTCCTTCGGCCCTGCCCAAAGATGGAGACATGCCACCCTCCCTCCTCCTGAGCCTGCCACCCCCTGCGCCAGAGCCGTCACCTGCTCCGTAACTGTGCTGGCCGTAGCTGCCAGCCTGCTGGAAGGGCGTGGAAGCGGCATTCAAGGTCACGCTGTGCTGCTTGGCCGAGGCTGGAGGGACCTGGAAGAAGGTCAAGGGAGGAAGGTCAGCGCTTTTGAGGGTCTTTGGAGACTCTCCCCTCATCCAGGTCACGGTTGCCCCAAAGGTGCTTTTCTTGGGGTTTTTTCCCCCCCTTTGAAAACATATGAAGAACGGCTGCAGGAACTGGGCCTGGCTAGTCTAGGGAAGAGAAGGACCAGGGGAGACACAAGAGCCGTCTTCCAATATTTGAGGGGCTGCCCCAGAGAGGAGGAAGGGGGTCAAGCTATTTTCCAAAGCACACGAAGGCCAGGCAAGGAACAATGGGTGAAAACTGACCATGGAGAGATTCAACTTGGAAATTAAGGAGGAATTTCCTGACAGGGAGAACAGCCAGTGGAACAGCTTGCCACCAGAAGCAGTAGGTGCTCCATCACCTTACAAGAAGAGACTGGACTGCCATCTGTCAGAAATGGTGTAGGTTCTCCAGTTTGGGCAGGGGGTTGGACTAGATTCAGTCCACTCAATGCTGTTGACTCAGCCTCCCATCCTTCCGAGGTAGGTAAAATGAGGACCTGGATTGTGGGGGCAATAAGCTGACTTTGTATAAAAAAGAACACCGCTTAGGGGGGCCCGACAGCCCTACTAAGCAGGTATAGACAAAAGTATGAAGACTATTGCTTAACGCATTGTAAGCCGCCCTGAGTCTCCGGAGAAGGGCGGCATATAAATCGAACCAATCAATCAATCAATCAATCAATCAATCAATCAATCAACAAACAAACAAACAAACAAATAGATGACTTCAATATTTGCAAATTTTATCAGGAA
>WNWU01000131.1:246388-258580 GCA_012654045.1 Ptyas mucosa
CCCCCCCCCCCCCCCGCAAATCTTTCTCACGTCCAGTTAATGTGGAAGGTCAATTAAGCCTCCGCGCTTGCATTGCTCAAGAAAGGCAGAACTTCTGCCAGCCCACAAAGGAAGCTGACGTGGCTGTCTGGTCTTTTGAGAACAATCCTACATTTAGATTAGAAGGAATGGGTGACGTACTCTTCGTATGCCCAGAGGTATGTAGGGGATTGTGGAGTATAGGTTATGTAGTTCCCTCAGCAAAGTGACACGAATGAGAAAATTATCTATAGAAATTGTGAGCATCTTAAAAAAAGAAAAGAAAAAAAAACAGGGATTAAAACAGCAGAAACTTCCAATGTGGATGAGAGTCCCGTACAAAGCTTGTGTTTCACAAAGCGATTAAGGGTGAACAGTGAGGGTGAGGGTTACCTGGAAGGGAGATGGGCGGCCAGCAAATTTAATAAAATAAATAAATAAAATCTAAACAATGCATGCAGAGCCTCAAAGGGCCTAGTTTTTGACCCCTAGAGAAAATCAACTCATTTAAAAAAAATATATGAGCCAGACTGCACGCACTCACATTTTCCGTTCTGGGCAAAACGGTTTTTACACTATGTGACCCCCACCTGTTTTGTGTGTGTGTGTGTGTGTGAGAGAGAGAGAGAGAGAGACTATAAGTATAGTGCAGGTATATATGTATGCATATAGCATGTGTATATGTGTGTTAGGTATGTGTTTGGGTAGACACACACTTTGTCTTGAGAGCAGTCAACAGAATTTTACGTTTGATGTGGGCCAGTGTGCTCACCGTAAAAAATGACAATAAAGGTTATCTTATCTTATTTTATCTAAACTGATTTTATGACCTTTTTTGCAGTGGTTATTAAGAGGACACTGGTCATTAAAGAAATCCGTTGTTCGCTAGGGCATGGTTTTGCTGAAAACTAGAAATAACCCTAGTTGGGTCATAAAATACCTACAAGAAAACAACCAAGCACTGAGAGCATCAAGGAGCCCAGAGTTATCCTCCTCCCCAGTTGTGCGTTTCAAATTTTTTTATTACTGGTTCTGTGGGCGTGGCTTGGTGGGCGTGGCAGGGGAAGGATATTGTAAAATCTCCATTCCGACCCCACTCCAGGGGAAGGTTACTGCAAAATCCCCATTTCCTCCTGATCAGCTGGGACTTGGGAGGCAGAGAATAGATGGGGGCGGGGCCAGTCAGAATTTTTACTACCGGTTCTCCGAACTACTCAAAATTTCCGCTACCGGTTCTCCGGAACTGGTCAGAACCCGCTGAAACCCACCTCTGCTCCTCCCCCACTCTTTCTCCTCCTCCAACCCCCTTCTAGCACTGAGGATGTTCCGTAGTTGGGTCATGAAACTCTGCAAGCAAACCAAGCAGGGAGAGCATCTAGGACTCCACAGTTCTCCCCCTCCCTCTCGTCCTCCTTCCCCCCCTCTTTCATCCTCCTCCCCTTCCCCCTCCTTTTCTCACTTCTCCTCCTCCTCCTCACAGTGATGATGCTCCCTAGCTGGGTAATAAATCGTCTGTTAGACTACAACCCAGCTCAGAGAGCACCAAGGGTCCCTCAGATGCAACAGTTACGGAAGAATCGCAGCCAATGCCCAAGCACAGTTCGGGAACCTGAGACTTACAAACATGGTAGGGCCATACTGGAAAGCACTGGGAACTCCTGGCACACCGGCATAATATGGTAAGCCAGTGTAGCTGTACCCGGGGGGCAACGTGGGGTTGAGGAAGGCTTGCTGAGCCGTGTGGTGAGCCTGCGTCTGGTTCTGCTGAGCCTGGGCAAGGGTGGTTGCGGGCGCGGGTGAAGCTGAATCTCCGCGGCCAAATTTTGTGATATCACCTGGACAGGAAGAAGGAAGGAACAAAACAGCGGTTCAGGACTGGACGTTGAAACTGTGGCGATTCCTCTTTGCGATGACTGAACATCCAAGAGGCAACTGGATTTTGTGGTTTTTCTTTGAAGACGTTTCGCTTCTCATCCAAGAAGCTTCTTCAACTCTGACTGGATGGTGGGGAAGGAAAGGATTGATACTCCTTGCAGACAGCTGGTCCTTTGCATCCTTTTAGAGGGTTGTTGAAGCTCCTGAAAAAGCCCCTTTGGGACAACCCTGACCTGGAGGACGGAGAATCTCTACAGATGTTGAGCTATGCAATTTGGGATGAAGACCCTTGAAATGGTGCGGGAGTAGGAATGGATTTCCAGAAAAATTGCAGACTACAGGAACCATTTGCACCACTCGGGTGACTCTCAGGACACAAGTTAGGCTCCAGGTGACCCTAACGACTCGTTAAAAGGATGCAAATGACCAGCTGTCTGCAGGGAGCATAAATCTTTCCATTCTCCACCCTCCAGTTAGAGCTGAAGAAGCTTCTGGGATGAGAAGCAAAAGGTCTTCAAAGAAAAAACCAGAAAATCCAGTTGCTTCTTGAAAAAGCACCTTAGGGACAACCCGGACCTGGATGACTGAGAATCTCTACAGACATTGAACAGGTTGGTTTTTGAGGCACAATCTTTCTTAGAAGGACTGTTAATCCCGCTCCACTGTTTTCATGATTGTGCCTCCTGATGGCTGGTTGGTCCTAACCTGGGACTGTCCATAGAAATTTGTCCCCATCTTTCTCAGTTACCCAATGATGGTTTCTGCCTATTCTGCTGAGGCTCTATACCAGGGGTGTCCAATCTTGACAACTTTGTGGACTTCAACTCCCAGAATCCCCCAGCCAGCGATAGTGTTTCAAGTCTTCCCCCAATACACCAAACCACTTTTTCACAATTCTGTGCTTTGTTATTCATCACATCTGTAAGCGTTTAGAACAGGGCAGTGGTGAAATCCAAATTTTTTTACTACCAGTTCCGTGGGTGGGGCTTGGTGGGCGGGGCGTGGTTTGATGGGTGTGGCAGGGGAAGGATACTGCAAAATCTCCATTCCCACCCCACTCCTGGGGGAAGGATATTGCAAAATCTTCATTCCCACCCCACTCCAGGGGAAGGATACTGGGAAATCCCCATTCCCACCCCACTCTGGGGCCAGCCAGAGGTGGTATTTGCCGGTTCTCCAAACTGCTCAAAATTTCCGCTACCGGTTCTCCAGAACCTGTCAGAACCTGCTGGATTTCACCCTTAGAAGAGGGATCTCCAAACTTGGCAACTTTAAGACCTATGGACTTCAATTCCCAGAATTCCCCAGTCAACCAACTGGGAGTTCGAAGTCCACAAGTCTTAAAAGTTATCAAGGATGGACAGTCCTGCTCTGCACTCTGGAGGTTCAACAGAAAGTGTGTGTAGAAGAAGACCACAAGAGGACTTAGATAGTCCAGATGATGGACAGCCTTGTGTCCAACCAGGTGAGCAAGAGTCCTGGAGATGACATCTATGTGAGCCTGAATTTTTGGTCTTCTCAGGGGTTGACCGAAAAGGCGTAGGAAGCAATGGACTCCCCACTGGGGGAGCCATCACAATGCAACAATCAAGCAACATACAGCCTGGTATGGACAGAGGAAGTCCACAGCCATACCTGAACGCTGCCTCACCTGAGTAAGGGTTGTTAGCAAGGGCTCCGTCTCTGCTGGTCAGGTTCGCAGGAGCAGGGAATGTGATTCCATAGTAATCCTACAAAAAGGAAAGCAACACAATAATTTACAGGTAGTCCTCAACTTATGACTATAACGGAGTCCAAAGTTTCTGTTGCAAAGCAAGGCAATAGCCATAGCTACTTAAGACTTATATACCGCTTCATAGTGCTTTACAGCCCGCTCTGAATGGTTTACACAGCCGGCCTCTTGCCCCCAACAATCCAAGGCCTCATTTTACCCAACTCAGAGGGATGGAAGGCTGAGTCAACTTTGAGCCGGTCAGGATCGAACTGCTGGCAATGGGCCGTGAGTTAGCCTGTAATATTGCATTCTAACCACTGCACCACCATGGCTCTATATCTATCTATCTACCTATCTATCTATCTATCTATCTATCTATCTATCCATCCATCCATCCATCCATCCATCCATCCATCCATCCATCATCCAATCAATCCTCGTCTATCCATCCAATCCTCCATCTAGAGCAATAGTAATAGCGCTTAGACTTATATAATACTTCACGGTGCTTTCCAGCCCTCTCTAAGCGGTGTACAGAGTCAGCCTCTTGCCCCCAACAATCAGGGTCCTCATTTTACCCACCTCGGAAGCATGGAAGTCCTGAGTCAACCCTAAACTCCATCAAGATCAAACTCCAGACTGTGGGCAGTTATTCTGCAATGCTGCATTCTAAGCACTGCACCACCAAGGTTCTTGCGAGTTATGTTAATTTTATGACTTTTTTGCCACAGTTAAGCAAATCAGTTGCTGAGTGACCTATGTGGTCGTTAAGCCAATCTGGCTTCCCTCATTGACTCTGCTTGTTGGAAGTCAGTGTGAAGGTTACAAATGCTGATCACATGAACCTGGGACAGCACAACTGTCACAAGTACCTGCCAGTTGCCAAGCGTCCAAATCCTGTTCACATGACCACGGAATGCTGCAGTGGCTGTAAGTCACTTTTTCCAGTGCTGTTGTAACCTTGAATGGTCACTAAGGAGAATGGTTGTAAATCGAGCATTACCTCTATTTCTAAAACCAGATTACAGCCTAGACTACAGGTAGTTCTTGATTTACGTCTGGTCACTTGGTGACGGTTCAGAGTTCTGGCGGACTTAATTGCAGGCATCAAGGAAAACTTAAGAATTATTTGCTTTGAATCAAGTTATAGTAAACAGCGACATTTAAAAATCACCATATTTATGTTGTTACAATCTATCTTGATTTTAAAAAAAAAAGAAAACGATAGATAACATCTTGTGGGTTCACTCAAATGACCCCGGAATCTGAGCAAACTAAGCCCATTTTTTTTAAGCTGGAGCCTCCTGCAGCTCTAGAAGCTCTTGTAGCAAAAAAATAGGAAGAATAAGAGAATAGCAGAGTTGGAAGGGACCTCAGAGGTCTTCTAGTCCAGCCCCTTGCTCAAGCAGGAGAACTTATACCATTTCAGACAATTAGCTGCTCAGTCTCTTCTTAAAAGCCTCCAGTGTTGGAGCATTCACAACTTCTGGTGGAAAGCTGTTCCACTGGTTAATTGTCCTCACTCTTAAGAAATTTCTCCTTGGTTCTAAGTTGCTTCTCTCCTTGATTAGTTTCCATCCATTAAATAACAGAATATCAGAGTTGGGAGGGACCTTGGAGGTCTTCTAGTCCAGCCCCCTGCTCAAGCAGGAGAACCTATACTATTTCAGATAAATTTCTCTTCTTAAAAACCTCCAGTGATGAAGCCTCCACAACTTCTGGTGGCAAGTTGTTCCCCGGGTTAATTGCCCTCACTGTCAGGAAGTTTCTCCTCAATTCCAGGTTGCTTCTCTCCTAGAGTAGTTTCCATCTGTGCTTTCTTGTCCTGCCTACTCTAAAGAACAGAGTCAAATTATCATTTTGGGGTAGAGTAGGAGGCAGGAGAGGGAACAGAGTCTTGGATAGTACAGTGGTCTAAAGCCCTGTTATTAACACCAGCTGCCTGCAATTATTGCAGGTTCGAATCTCACCAGGCTCAAGGTTGACTCAGCCTTCCATCCTTTCTAAGGTGGGTAAAATGAGGACCCAGTTTGTGGGGGCAATAAGCTGACTTCGTATAAATATACAAAAGTATGAAGGCTATTGCTTAGCGCCTTGTAAGCCGCCCTGAGTCTCCGGAGAAGGGCGGCATATAAATCAAATTTAAAACAAAAAAAAACCACAGCTGGCCAAGGCTAAGCTGGACTTCAGTAATATTTAGAGAATCACGATCCCGTCTGCGTTCCAGGATGTTTCAAATTAATTCTTGGCCTGCTGCCTTTTTCCTCCTCCCGCTTTGTTTTCGCGTTCTTCGGAAGGGTTAAGAAGCAGGCCTGAATTTGCACAAATCTTCCTTACATCACATTCACAGTTGTTACTGCATGAAACATCTCAAAGAGATTGAGTCATTTCTTCCTTGTCCATATTTGGAGCAGGAGTCCCGTCCCCCCCCCCCCCCCCCCCCCCCCCGCTTTCGGTTTCGAGTCTGTTTTATTTTCAGTATCTCAGCTCCGACTCTTAATTCCAACGTTGGGATTTCCCAAAAAAGAAAATGGGGGGGAAAAAAGGGGGGGGGGGAGGAACGCTGCCAAGTATTTAATAAACAATGACTCGACTGGTAGCAGCGTTCACAATTAATTTTAAAAAGAAAACATCGAATAAGGGGGGGAATAAAAGGAAGAGTGTTGGAAACAAACCGAGGAAGTCCGGTGTTAACAGAATAATAGGGTTAGGTGGGACCTTGGAGGTCTTCTAGTCCAACCCCCTGCTCAGGCAGGAAACCCTCTACTCCTACCACATCTGTTAATACTACGTGGTTATGAGTTATTGGAAGAGGCCAACTTTTACAGAAGCTAAAAGATTGATCTATATAAAGTCAAGCTATAGATTTTGGAATTAGGCAAGTTTTGCTCCTGTTTGCCTCTGGGGGTATTTATGATTTGGTTGGTTGCAGATGTTTTATAGACTGCAATTGGCCCTTTTATGTGCCAATTGAGTCCTTTCCAAGCACAGGGGGTAGGCAGGAGTTGTTTGGTGCCGTTAAAAGTATCGTCTATTTTCCTATTTTAGCCATGGTCAAGCCTTCTTGTTTTCTGCTCTGCCTAATTTATTTATTTATTTATTTTAAATCCAGTTTTATTGAGGTCTGGAAAAAGGTTTCTTGTGGCAGAGTTAAGTGGGGCGGATTAACTGCATCGGGGCGAGATGGTTCCTCAGGTGGCCTGGGTCCCATGTCATGAAGAGGTTTAAAAGGTGATTCCCCAACACCTAGAAAAGGACCTGGAAACAAACTGGCAACCTTCGCAGCTCACCCCACAGTGGTGTGACACTGAGCCCCAACGCAATTACTATCCATTACACTCGCTCTGGTCCAACAGACCTTCTTCAGACCTCAACGATCCTCTTTTAGCGACCCCATAATCCCTTGCGGGGTGGAGTGTGGGCAACGGAATGGAGCTGAGTGTTTACTGGCCGGATGCCCTTCCTGTTGCCAATGCGGAGTTTTGTTCGGCAGATATATTCTCAGTGTGCCCAGAGAGAGAAATATCTTCTGCAGACCTCAATAAGACGGTTAAAATAGCTTCTCGAAATATAAAATACAAAGGAAAATAAAAAATAAGGGGAAACTAGAGATAACGATAAATAACGGGGAAACTAGTGTTGGATTCCGACGCTTTTTAACAGTGGAAGATTACAAACTTACAGCCTCCACGTTTTACTCTTTTACACATTCCCTTTTTCCTTCCTCTGGTTTCCCAGAGTTTTTATTTCCCTTTATATTTTGGTAAACTAATAACAATTTGAAAAGCCAACATAAAAGGGTTAAAATAAAATTTGGCCGAGCAGATAACAAGACGACCTGGTGATGGTTAAAATAGCAAAAATAGGGCCGAGCCCAGGACTGTCTTGTACGGCCACGTTCTGTACCGGTGGCCGCTTCTGAATACTCTTCAAGGGCAGCCCCATGGAGAGCGCATTGCAGTAATCCAGCTGGGAGATGACGAATGCAGAAGTGATGTTATCTCACTTCCCCAGCTTAGAGAGCAGACCGATGACATTCAACTGCAAAAGGTGATCGTGTGACCCCAGGACACAGCATCTCATAAATGTGAGTCAGTTGCCAAGCATCCAAATGTAAATGATGCAAACGGTCGTAAGTCCCTTTTTTCAGTGCCGTTGTAATTTAGAACGACCATTAAGTGACCCGTTGTAAGTCGAAGCCTACCTACGTATTGCAAAATCCAAGGGTTGGCTTGCAGGCAATGAAATGTGCAGCATATCCTAGCAGTGTTGGCTATTTTTTTTGGGGGGGGGGTCTTTTAGGGGTGGGAGGAGGGGGTAGGAAATATCATTTTGGGAGCTGGAAGAGACAGAATGAGGTCCCATCTCAGCTACAAGCATCGAAGCCCCACCAGCCCAACCAAAAGGAGGAAAACTCCATAGAAGTTGAAATTGGAAATTGAAAATGAAAGCAGGGGAATTCGGGAGAGAAATGATGAAAAGGAACATGGACTACCAAGAGCATAAAGGGAGGGATGCCAGAGCTCTTCGCTTCAGTGCTGCTGGAGGACAGAGGGGAACCCATTGCAGAACCCAGAACTGGGACCTCTTCGGATCTTTCCATGCCACCCAAACAGACTCCGGCGCCCATGGGGCTGCTCTGCCTGGTGCTCCTGCTGACTGTTTCAGCCTCGGGATCGAACTGCAACCTTCTGAAACTGCAACAGCGAACACTGAACCGGCAAAGCGTGGAGTTGCTGAAAGGGATGAAGGTGAGGCTTCCCGCAGAGTGTCTGCGGAAGATGCCAGCGTTCAGTTTCCCCATACAACTCCTCGGGATACAACAGCCACGGGCTGCCACCAAAGCCATCCTGGAGATGCTTCAGGGATTCCTGCATCTCCTCAAGAATGATCATCTCTGGGTCACCTGGGAGGCCACCTTGCGAAAAAGGTCAGTCCGTTTTTTCTTTCTCCGTGTGTGTATAACTCTGTGCAGGTAGTCCTCGACTTACAAGTCAATGGGGAAGCCCGATACACTTAACAACCGTGTTGCTAACTTAACAGCTGCAAGTTATTTACTTAAGGAGAAAGGAAGGCAAGAAAGGTTGTAAAATGGGGGCAAAACTCACTTAACAAATGTTTTGGCAAATATAAATTTTTGGCTCGATTGAGGTTGTAAGTCGAGGACTACCTGTGGTAGGATGGGATCCAGGCAGGGAGACGAAGTGGTTGAGGAAAAGTAATTATTTTTTTTCCTCTCAAACACAGCTGTTTTGTCCCAAAGGTGCTTTTTTAAAAGGCAACTGGATGTTGTTAAATAAATAATTTATTAATAAGTAATTACTATTTATTATCTATCTATCTATTAATTAATTAATTAATTAATTAATTAGATGGGGGAATTTGCAGCCATCTGAAAGCACTGGAAAAGATTCTGATTTAATTTATTTTTAAGCTCTATCCTGCTTTACTCCTCCAGGAGCTCAAAGCGGTTAAGGCAATATCAGGGGTTTTCAATTCAATTGTATATAGAATGTGACAGATGTTTGTTTGTGTTTTATTTTGTATGGTTATCATGTACACTGAAGGTGGCATTTAATTTCGTTGTACGAGGTGCAATGACAATAAAGTAAATTAACTAACTAAGAAGACTTAGTTTTCCAATTTTTCTCCCAACAACATCCCTGTGAGGTAGCTCCCAAAAAGGTGCTTTTCCAAAAGGCAACTGGACTTTCCTGGGCTTTTTTCTTTGAAAACGTTTTGCTTCTCATCCGAAAAATTTCTTCAGTACAGCACTTCAGAACTGAGGAAGCTTCTTGGATGAGAAGTGAAATGTTTTCAAAGAAATCCCTCTCAATGGTGTTTTTTTTTCCAAAGGCAACTGGACTTTGTTTTGCCTTGAAGAGGTTTCGCTTCTCATCTGAGAAGCTTCTTCAGTTCTGGCTTCAGTTCTGTGGCGCTTCTTCCAGCCGAGTCAGAACTGAGGAAGCTTCTCGGATGAGAAGTGAAACGTCTTCAAGGCAAAACGAAGTCCAGTTTCCTTTTGAAAAAAGCACCCTTGGTTTTTCTTTTGAAGATGTTTCACTTCTCATCCGAGAAGCTTCTTCAGTTCTGACTCAGCTGGAAGAAGTGCCACAGAACTGAAGCCAGAACTGAGGAAGCTTCTCGGATGAGAAGTGAAACGTCTTCAAAAGAAAAACCAAGAGTGTTTTTTCAAAAGGCAACTGGATTTTGTTTTTGCCTTGAAGAGGTTTCGCTTCTCATCCGAGAAGCTTTCTCAGTTCTGGCTTCAGTTCTGCGGCGCTTCTTCCAGCTGAGTCAGAACTGAAGAAGCTTCTCATCCGAGAAGCGAAACCTCTTCAAGGAAAAACAAAGTCCAGTTGCCTTTTGAGAAAAATACATTTGGAACAACCGTGACCCGGATGACTGAGAAATCTCTAGAGACAATCTCCTATTGCTTTGTGATTCTAGGTTCCTCGAAAAGCTGCACGCGCAAACTCAGAGGGTCCACAGGTGCCTCGAAGGAAGAAAAGCGAAGCCGGGAAAAAGTCCGAAGGAATGGATGCACAAACTGCAACTGATGAAGTATTTCCGCAGCATCAGGAATTACCTCGAGGAGAAGGGACTGGACAGGTGCACCCAAGAGTTTGTAAGACATGAGATCCAGGTGGATTTCATGTATCTGGACAGACTGACCGAGAGAATGGAGATCTGAAGCGCATTTTTAATCTATTTATTTTATTTATGTATTTATTGGAGCCCTGCCTTTATTTATACATATACATATTTTTTTACAAATGATACGAATGTTGAATTAAACGTTTCATTCAATGAAAGGTCAAATTAAGAGTCATTTTAATGTGGGAGCCACAAGAAAATATTAAGGCTTGGTTTTGAACCGAAGCTGGATCCACTGGACTTTTTCAATAGTTTTTACGTGTTCTGTTATTTATTTAATTATTTTTGCAGTGCTACGTTTTGAAATGAAAGTGTGGGGGTTTTAAAAAAAAAAAGAAAGAAAGAAACTACGGTTAGTCTTTGACTTACGATGACGTGCCACCGTTCATTTAGTGATGGTTTGATGTTACAGCGCTGAAAAAAGTGACTTATGACCATTTTCCCCACTTACAACCGTTGCAGCATCCAACAGTTACATTATCAAAATTCAGACACTTGGCAACTGACTCATACTTATGACGGTCGCAGTGTCCCAGGGTCACATGATCCCCTTTTGTGATCTTGTAACACGCAAAGTCAATGGGGAAACCGGATTCACTTCAGAACCAGGTTATTAATTTAACAACTGCAGTGACTCAGTTAACAACTGTGGCTAGAAAGGGCGTCAATTGGGGCAAAACTCACTTAACAAATTTCTCACTTAGCAACCTGAATTTTGGGGTCAATTGCGGTCGTAAGTGGAGGACTACCTGTCTATAGGAGTACAGGCAGGTTTCATCCCAACCGTTTGTCTCTGAGTCTCTGATTGCACCCAAGCATGGAACCTCTGCTCCAAAGGCACAGAGAAATTTTGGCCCTGCATTATATCCATTTATTTGCTTTTTGGTTCGTATCCTGCCTTTATTATTTTTACAAGTAACTCGAGGCTGTGAACATATCCAACACACCTTCTTGCTCCTATTTTCCCAACAACAACAACCCTGTGAGGTGAGCTGGACTAAAAGAGAATGACTGGACGAAAGTCAATCAGTTGGCTTTCATACCTAAGGCGGGACTAGAACTCTGCACCTCCTGGTGATTGGCCCAAAATCACCCAGTCAGCTCTCATGCCTAAGGCGGGATTAGAACTCACTGTTTCCTGCTGATTGGCCCAACGTCACTGAGCTGGCGTTCAGTTCTAAGGCGGGACTAGAACCGGTGATTGGCTCAAAATCATCCCATCAACTCTCGTGCCTAAGCCGGAACTAGAACTCACCGCCTCCTGCTGATTGGCTCAAAGTCACCAAATCCGCTCTCATGCCTGAGGCAGGACTGGAACTCACAGTCTCCTCGTGATTGGCCCATAAGTCACCCAGCTAGTTTTCATGGATAAGGCAAGACTAGAACTCACTGACTCCCATTCTCTAGCCTAGTGACTTAACCACCAGACCAAACTGGCTCTCTTTAGTTTATTAATAACATTATTTGAGTAACGGCAATACAGATAGCTCTCTAGCTATGACCAGTTGCTTAATGATTGTTCAGAGATGAGACTGACCCGAAAAAGAGAAGTTGCAACCCGGTTGTAGGGCTCAGCCCCCTCCAATTCAATTCAATTCAAATCTTTATTGTCAGTGCACAACATATGTGCAATGAGATTGGTGGAGCTCCTTCAGTGCACCACCCCCAACACAATACAACTCACAGTGAAGACAGAAAGTCCCTAACCCAATAAATCATATTAACAAAACACCCAGTCCTATTGCACCAGTGTGAACATGTTACACGTTGCAGCGGCCCTGCAGTCCCTCATACTACGTAGTTATGATGTTATTTCTCATTCAGGAATCTGACAGCCCACAGATGAAAACTGTTCTTCAGCCTGTTTGTGTTCTGCCCCAGCTACGGACCCCAAAGAACGCAGCACACACAAAGTCCGTTCAAACCTT
>WNWU01000131.1:268491-280185 GCA_012654045.1 Ptyas mucosa
CTCCTCCTATCCACACATCCCACTCCTTATTAGCATTGATGATGTTACCTAGTTGGGTAATGAAATGTCTACAAGAAAACAAGAAAGCTCAGAGAGCACCAGTGACCCCACAGTCCTCGTGCTCCTCCTCCTATCCACACATCCCACTCCTTATTAGCATTGATGATGTTACCTAGTTGGGTAATGAAATGTCTACAAGAAAACAAGCAAGCTCAGAGAGCACCAGTGACCCCACAGTCCTCGTGCTCCTCCTCCTATCCACACATCCCACTCCTTATTAGCATTGATGATGTTACCTAGTTGCGTAATGAAATGTCTACAAGAAAACAAGCAAGCTCAGACAAGGACCACTCAAAGTCGTAAGTTCTTCTTTTGGACTTTAAACAGACAACCATCTGGAGAGTGACAGAAAATCAGCTAAAGGTGTCTACAGGGGTAGATGGGAAATCAATCTCAGGGAAAATAAATACCAATAAAGATGTTAGGGCATGAGCATATTTTATGATTTGGGAGAGAAGCTGCTCTTACTTCCCATTAATTTGCTTCTAATAACTGTCGAGCCTCAGATATGAACAAGTTAAGAATAAACCTGAGAGAGTGTAAACAATCATCCACTTCATTTAACGACCCCATAATCCCTTGCGGAGTGGAGTCTGGGCAACTGAATGGAGCTAGCAAAGTCTTTTAATGGCCAGATGCCCTTCCTGTCACCAATGCGGAGTTTTGTTCAGCAGATATATTCTGCCTCTACCTAGGACTGAACTCACAGCCTCCAGATAGTGAAGCAAGAGCTCCACCTCTAGGGCACCATTCCACTCCGTGGGAGAGTGTTAACAATGCTGAAAATATATTAGCTCTTCAAAAGGAGAATCCCCACATCCTTCCTTGCAAATACACCGTTCAAGCAGGTGAAACAATATATCTGCGTTCATCAGTGGAATGCTAAGCTGCTGCGCTAACCTAATTTAACAGTATTTTGGTATTTTGTATTTATTTATCTTGTCATGCTAATGTAGTGTATATAAGAGGTGGTGACCCTTTGAGAGCTGTATGCAATGAAATTTCATTTTAATGTATGCCGATTAGTGGACATTCAAAGTGACAATAAAGTTATTCTAAGTCTAAGTACTATTTTTGCCTGTTTTAAAACAACACAACAGAAGTGTGTTTTGGTAACAAGAGGGTTGTCCCTAAATCAGCGGGTGTCCAACCTTGGCGACTTTAAGACTTCTAACTCCCAGAATTCCCCAGCCAGCTATATTGATTGGGGAATTCTGGGAGTTGAAGTCCACAGGTCTTAAAGTCGCCGAGGTTGGATTCCCCTGTCCCAAAATGTAAGTTAATGTAAGTTAAATGTAAGACACCACAAAGACATACACTTTTTTTGTGAAATTAAACAGGATAGTTCAAAAATGTTCACTTCTAGACAGGACTCACCGTATGTGACGAGGCAGAAGAGAGGCTGCTTGGATGATCTGAGAGAGAACTGAGCAGAAACCAAAAACAAAGAGTTATTTTACGTTCAGTCCATTCTTATTTAAGCATCCCATAAAACATTCCAGTCGCTGGTCTCCCTCAAAGTCAACAATCGTATGGAGAGTGTCAGTTCAAGAGGTTCAGAAGAAATCTTCAGAAGAAAACCACCACACCAAAGTCTACTTGCCTCGTGAAAGCTTCAGCTACCAAAGATTTATGAGCTATGGAACCTAGGCCTCCATAGAACAAGTGAATGAATGGATTTATATCCCACCTTTTAATTTTTATTATAAACAACCTAAGGTGTTGATCATACTGTCCTTCCACCACCTATTTTTCCTCACAACAACAATCCTGTGATGGGGATTGAGCCGAGAGCTAGTGATTAGGTCAAAGTCATCCACTCGGCTTTCATGCCCAAGATGGGACTAGAATTCTCCATCTCCTGGTGAGTGGTCCAAAGTCACCCAGCTGGGTTTCATGACTTAAGGTAGGACTAGAACTCACCATCTCCTCAAGGATTGGCCCAGTCACCCAACCAGCTTTCATGCCTAAAGTGGGACTAGAACTCAGTCTCTTTGTGACTGGCCCAAAGTCTCCTGGTTGGCTTTCATGTCTAGGGCGGGACCAGAACTCACAGCCTCCTAGTGACTGGCCCAAAGTCACCCAGCCAGCTTTCATGACTAAAATGGGACTAGAACTCACAGCCTCCTGGTTTCCACCACCATCTCCCTCCCAATCTTGGGGTATTTTCCTGATGCGTGTGCTTCCATTGCCAGAATTCCCCTAGCCAAATGGCCCTTCCCATTGCTGGGGATTCTGAAGAAGCTGTTAAGATCTTCTCCCTTGTTCTTCTCAATAGTGCCAGGCCAACCAAGAAAAGGAGGCAGTTTGGATACATCCCGAGTCTTAGCAGGATGGAACACTTTATCAATGAAATAAGCTAATTTATCAGGATCTCCATGGCGTTCCCTGCTCACACAACTATTGGTGTAATGGAATGGGGTCTGGATTCCCAGGAGGGAGGGGCCGCATTCCAGAGGAGCAAGAAACAATGCCATTTAGATAGTTTGTGGAGAGAAAGAGGGTGAAAACAGCTCCTCCCTAATACTTCCCAGGGTATATGCCTTATGTTAGATGTTTTCGTTTGTTAAGATTCTGTCTATCAGTGAGGAACAATAAAGGAATCTGCTAGGAATAATCACAATGTGTGGTTTTTTGGGTTTTGGTAACTTCCTCCCTCCCTCCCTCCCTCCTCCAATATTTCCAGAAAGGAAAGGATGCATTCCAGAGGAGCAACAGACAATGCAGCTTAGATTGTTTGTGTGTGAGAAAGAGAGCGAAGACAGCTCCTCCCTAATAGTTCCCAGGGTATCTGCCTTGGGGGAGTGTTAGCATGCTTTACTTTGGCACGATTCTGTCTACAGGTGAGGAACAATAAAGGCATCTGCTTAGGAGTGTCTTCCTTTGTTTTTGGAGCCTGGCGACTGCCCACAAAGCCTCCCCCTCCATCTTCTGCCATACCTGCTTAACTGAGAGAGGGAGCTGTTGGCCAAGTCACTTGATGGAAGTGCTGCCGTGTGAGAAGGTGCTGAAGGCAGAAGCAAAGAGGTGGAAGCCGTGGTGCTCGGCAACGAAGGACCTTGGGCAGGTAGCGACGGAGGAGAGGTTTCCAGCTTTGACGTGGGAACGGACGAAGCAGCTGCAAAGTTGGGGAAATGGTATTCAGAGAAGGGCTGAAACTGCCCCAGCAAGATTGGGGAGAGGCGGGAAAAGAAAAATGGAAATATAGCCAATCATTTGTGCCGATCAGGACTTGGGTTTTTGTTTTTTGTTTTAGAAGGTGTGTTTCTGCTATGGTGGGGTTCCTTCTCACAGAGTTCAGGCACCCTTTCAGCTACCTACTCCATCCCCTTCCAGGTGGATGTGAAAGAGAATGACTGAGTCATACTGCAAGGGGACTTCTCTGCAATTAAAAGTTGCCCAGCTGAAATGTTGTTGAAGAAAAACCAAGACTAATCTATCCCAACAACACTATTGTCCCAAAGGTGCTCAGAGAGAGTGCTAAGGGCCAGCTGGCTGCAAGGAATATAAATCCTTCCATTCCCCACCATTCAGTCAGAACTGAAGAAGCTCCTTGCATGAGAAGAGAAACTTCTTCAAGGAAAAACGAAGTCCTGTTGTCTTTTTTTTAAAAAACACCTTTGGGACAACCATAACCTGGATACCTGAGAATCTCCATAGATGCCATCACTATGATTGATTTAGGAATGATGACACAATAGCTTTCAAAACGTATTTTAAGGTAGTAACAGGTAGTCCTCAGCTTATAATCACAATTGGGGCTAGAATTTTTGTTGCTAAGCAAGAAGATCATTAAGGAAATTGCACCTGATTTTATGACTTTTTTTGCCACAGTTACTAAGCAAATCATCGCAGTTAAGTGAACCACGTGCCCAACGCCCAACTTTCGATCAAGTGACCATGGAATACGGCAATGGTCGTAAATGTGAGGACCAGCCGTTAAGTCACTTGTTTCAGTGCGGTTGCAAAAGTCACTAAATGAATGGTTGTAAACCCAGGACTACCCTTTAATGGATAGAAAACTGACTTGCTGCTGCTCATTTTTGGACTACTAAAACTGCTTTCTGCTACAGGAAATCCAGCAGGAGAAATTGGCAGGGGGAAAAAATCCAATATTTAGGGTTAAGGAAGAGAGTAACATGGACCCTATCATTTAAACTGTGGGCTATAGCTGGGAAAGGGATGGAAAAGGAGAGATAGGGGCCTACCCTGTTTTGTTTTTGTTCTCCTATGAAAGCATTTTCTCAATATTGGACGTATGGACTTCAACTCCCAGAATTCTCCAGCCAGCCATGCTGGCTGGAGAATTCTGGGAATTGAAGTCTCTTGCATCTTAAAGTTGAAAAACACTATTTTATACTAAACGAGAAAGAGGTAAAAATGCTATGAATAAAATTCAGTCATACTGAAAAAGTCAGCTTCTAGCCTGCAGCGGGGCAGTCTTCACAATGAAGACTGTTTTACTATTTTTAAAGTAATGCAACTAGGCCAGTGATGGCTAACCTTTTTGCTATCGTGTGCCAAAAGTGGGGGGAGCGCGGGAGAGGTCACACACGTGTGCCCACATCCATAATTTTATGCGCCTCCCATGCTCTCCCTGTTTTCACTCTCCCCAGGCTCCAGAGCCTTTCTAGGAGCCTGGGAGGGCATAAACGGCCTTCCCCACCCCGTCAGAGGCCCTCCAGAGGCCGGAAACTGTGTGTTTCCTGACTTCTGGTGGGCCCAGAAGGCCTGAAAATCAATTGGCTGGCGCACACATGCATGCCGGAGCTGAGCTCGCGTGCCCACCAATATGGCTCCACGTGCCACCTGTGGCACCCGTGCCATAGGTTCGCCATCACGGAACTAGGGGGTTGATGAATAAGTAAGTCCATGGAGACACGGAACCGTAACTCACTGGGGGCGGGGAGAGATTTGGGAAGCAAATCAGCCCACCTGTCTGCCAAAATAAGGGGGAAAAACGCAGGCATGGATGACATGCAGAAGCCACCAAAAACTTTTAAGCACAGATGTCAAGCGGAGATTTCATCTACTTACTGTCAAGAGCTGGCTGCATTCGAACACCGTTGTGTCCATTCTGGAAATCAAAGACACGGATTAGCGTCGTTTTTAACCAAAAAAATTAAAGCAAAAATACGAAGTATACCAAATGATCCCCATGTGTTCAATGTCATTCTTCTCCCTAACGTTTAATTATCACTTTAGCTAATGTCCTCAACTTACAAACTGTCACTTATCCCAAAGGTGCTTTTTTTCAGGAGGCAACTGGACTTTCTTGTTTTTTCTTTTGAAGGTGTTTCACTTCTCATCCAAGAAGCTTCTTCAGTTCTGACTGGAGGGTGGGGAAGGGAATCAGCTCCAGTCAGAGCAGAAGAAGCTTCTTGGGTGAGAAGCAAAACGTCTTCGAAGAAAAAGAAGAAAGTCCAGTTGCCTCCTGAAAAAGCACTTTTGTGAGAACTATGACTTGGATGATTGAGAATCGCTACAGACTTTTAACCTGTCACTTAGCAACCGTTCAAAGTTACGATGGACCTACTGGGGGTGGGGGGTACCGTGTTTCCCCCAAAATAAGACCCTCTCTTATATTTTTTTGAACCCTGAAATAAGCGCTTGGCCTTATTGCCATGCGCTCAAAAGCCCGATTGGGCTTATTATCAGGGGATGTTCTTATTTTGGGGGAAACAGGGTACTTCAGTAGTGGGTTTCACTTAGCTTTGCTACTGGTTTGAAACTGTGAGCGTGCACGCGTGCTTTGCTCATACACGGCACTTCTGCGCATGTACAAAACCTTCTGCACATGTGCAGAACATCAGTGATGACGTCCGGGCAGGTGGGCAGAGCCTCCCGCCGCTGCCGCTACCAGTTTGTTCGAACCAGGGCGAATCAGTAGAAACTCACCACTGGGGTACTTATCACCTGGATTTGAAGTGTGGGGTGGTGGGTCAGGGTAGCCAGTCCCCCACCATGGTCACATGACCACATTTCAGGTGCGTTAGCAACCTTTCCTACATCTCACAATCATGTAACTGTGTTTTATGATGGTTGAGCATTTACCTTTGAGCCATGTTTTGGTCAATCAGCATTTATTTCCAGGGGTTTTTTTTGGCAAAACTGTCCCCTAGTGAACACAGATTCAATTTAATGACTGCAGCATTAGCCATCATTGGTTAAAAAAAAAAAGGCTTAATGATGTCTTGGCAACCATCACAATTTACGACCATAATGGGCAGGCCTCATTACAGTGGTAACTCAAGGACCTCCTGTAACAAGGAAAGGACTAAAAATTAATTGCCGGGGTATAAAATATGGATTTCCCCCCCACCCCCATCCCCATACTCAAAAGAGTTTTAAAACTTGGTTGACGCTCAAGATGGGGAGATCCGATTTGATCCGTTAAAAACAAAACGCCTTCACAACACAGAACACAATTGTGGGTGTGAAGGAGGCTGCCAATTTAGATGCAGGAGAAAAATATTCCTGTGAACTAATTTACACAATTAAGGGCCGCAGAACCTAAATACCGATTGTTAGGAATTACAGTGGAAAAAGCCCTGAATTCCTACCCCGCCTGTCAGGTTTCCTGGATGGCATATGGAAAAATGTAATAAATCAAAATAGATTGATAGATTAAGTGCCATTAAGGCAGAGTTGACTCTAAGTTGGATGGGTAGATTCCACCTGGACAATTACCGTATATACTCGAGTATAAGCCGACCCAAATATAAGCCAAGGCATCCAATTTTACAACAAAAACTGGGAAAACTTATTGACTCGAGTATAAGCCTAGGGTGGGAAATGCAGCGGCTACTGGTAAATTTCAAAATAAAAACAGATACCAATAAAATTACATTAATTGAGGCATCAGTAGGTTAAATGTTTTTGAATATTGATTTCAAAGAAAAACAGTAAGCTAGCTCTGTAAGTGGAAAAGAGCTCTGGTGGCTCAGCAGATTAAAGCAGTGTTATTAACTGTTATTAACATCAGCTGCCTGCAATTACTGCAAGTTCAAATCCCATCAGGCTCAAGGTTGACTCAGCCTTCCATCCTTTCTAAGGTAGGTAAAATGAGGACCCGGTTTGTGGGGGCAATAAGCTGACTTTGTATAAAATATACAAAAGTATGAACGCTATTGCTTAACACATTGTAAGCCGCCCTGAGTCTCCGGAGAAGGACGGCATATAAATCAAATTAAAAAAACAAAAAGAGGATCAACAAAAACAATATGGTATCAACAATAACTTTAAAAGTACTGTATATGAGTTGGGTAGCTATATAAATTTGTTTAATAAATACTATGGGAAAGGTCTTTGGGGATTCCAGAATTTACATGGCACTAATTGGATTGTTGATCTCCCTTTTATTTTGAGACATAATAGACTAGTTTTACACTATAACTAAATTACACAAGAGAATGCAGTATATATACCAAAAATAATTCAATAACAATTTAATCTGATACATTGGGTTAAGTGATGTAGGGCTTGATCTAATTCCAGGCAAGTTCAAGCCTCTGTTAAGAGATACCTGCATTCTCTCTCTCTCTCTCTCTCTCTCCCTTCCTTTTTCTTTTTCTTTCTTTCTTTGTCTCTTTCTTTCTTCTCTCTCTCTCTCTTTCTTTCTCCCTCCCTTTCTCCTTCTCATCTGGCATTCTTAGAGCTCCACTATTGATTAGCTTAGCCCAGGGGTGGGCAAATGTGGCCCTTTTATAACCTGTGGACTTCAACTCCCAGAATTCCTGAGACAGCCAAGCTGGGAGAATTCTGGGAGTTGAAGTCCACAGGTTGTAAAAGGGCCACATTTACCCACTCCTGGCTTAGCCTGAGCAAGGATAGCTAGCAGCCAATTACAAGAAGCTCTCAATTACAATAAGCTCTCAACTCAAGTTCAGTGCACATGGGATCTCCCTAAACAGTGAGGATTTCTTTGATCCTTTCTCCCTTGAAGCCCCCCACCCCCACCCCCCGGCCCATTTTTGCTTCCAGGGGGCTGCAGGGAATCTGGCTAGGCACCCCCCTCATGCCCCTAGCAAGCCTCCCTGCAGCCCTTGGGAGCCAAAAAGGGGCACGGGGGAGGGGCGCCGGACCCCCCCCCCCACGCCCCATTTTGCCTTTAGCAAGCCTCTCTGCAGCCCCTGGGAGCCAAAACAGTTGCAGGAAAAAAGACATTTTTTTCCCTCACTCAATTATAAGCCGAGGAGGGCTTTTTTTCAGCATAAAAAATGTGCTGAAAAACTCAGCTTATACTCGAGTAAATACGGTATTTGGTTCTCACAAGATGCTAAATAAATAAATAATGGTATTTTTCCATATTGTATATTGTTGCTTGTGAGCTGCTTAAGACTTTGGCAAGGGAAAGGCCATAAAAACATCTAAATAAAAGTAAATATAAAGGAACACAGTTGAGAGGGGAGTTCATCCAATGCCAGCAAGCATCCTCATCTTAAGAAGTCCACCAAAGGCAATCGGCGATGTGTTTCCCTGAGCATACTTACCATGACAGCCACGGAGGCAGGTTCTGACGGAGGCACCGAACTTTGGTATGTCACCCTGTTATGCGCAGAGGCCTGGTCGTAAGAGGAGGAGGAGGAGGAATCCGTTACAAGGCTAGTGCTCTGGGCAGAGCAGGTCAGGCTGGATGTGACGACAGGGGTGACGTAGGCGGACTCCTGTACTGTATTGGACATTGGCAAAGAGGTATTCAGAGGTTCACTGGAAAAGGTAAAAACCACGTATTGTCTTGGTCAAGGTTTATTCAGGAGTCACTAGGCAGCTCACCAGCTATGCTAAAAGGGATACGCAGCCGGGAATACAGGCAGTCCTCGTCTTACAACGGTGTCGTGACCGTTCGTAGTTACAACAGCATTGAAAAAAGGGACTTATGAACGGCGCAGCGTCCCCGTGATTAAAATTCAAACGCTCAGCAACTGGCTCATATTTATGACGGTTGTAGCGTCCCTGTGTGTGTGTGTGTGTGTGTGTGTGTGTGTGTGTGTGTTGCCACGTGATCCCCTATTGCGACCTTCTGACATGCAAAGTCCATAAGGAAGCCGGATTTGTTCCACCACCCTGGCTGCTAACTTGACAGCGGCAGCGATTCATTTAAGGACCACGACAAGAAAGGCTGCAGAACGGGGCAAAAAATGGACTTTCACTTAAACAACCGAAATGTGGGGCTCGATCGGGGTCGTAAGCTGAGGACTACCTGTACGTGAATAGGGAGAAAAAGGAACATTTGACAAACATTTCCACAACTTAAAAAGACCAAGCGGCCTTACGAGAAGTTCGAGTCCTGGCAGAGGGGAGGCAAAGTCAAGACTTCAAGGAAACCTAGCCGTTTATTTATTCAAGGCCAGGTGTGGCCTTACTAAAGGCTTTATAAAGCGGTACTAATCCTTCACGTGATTTCGATTCGATGCCTCTGTTTATGCAACCCAGGGCTGCATGAGCTTCAACCTCTGAAAAATGCATTCTGAAAGGGGAGGGAGGATCCTTGAAGTGGAAAAGCAACCCAAAAGCTAAACGCATAATAAGGCAAATAACAGGATTAAGGTTGTTCTACACCCCCCACCCCCACCCCACTCAAGTTTAACCACAACTCTATTCACACTTTGGAAAGCATTCAAGACATGGCTGCTTTCCCAGGCATGGAAGGGAAGGATTTGACCTGTGCTGTTGCTTTGCGGCAGGGGTGAAATGCAAAATTTGTTACTACCAGTTCTGTGGGTGAGGCTGGGGCGGGGGGGGGGGGTTAATGTGACTGGGTGGGTGTGGCCAACTTTTTTTAAAAAAAACTTTTCGAAGCATTTTTTCTTTATCTTTTATCTTTATATTTAAATTTGTATACCGCCCTTCTCCTGCTGGACTCAGGGCGGTGCACAGCCAGAAATAAAAAACATTCCAATACAAAATTTAAAAATTTAAAAGAATTATTTAAAAGAATTTTAAAAACCTCCAAACTAAAACTCATGCTTTGAAAAACCTCTCTGCCGATTAGGCAACTCCGCTGGGATCATCAGAGACTTTTCAAAGCATTTTTTTAAACCACCTCTTCGGCCAAGAGGTTGCAGAAAAAAATGCTTTGAAAAGCCTCTGAGGATCCCAGCTGAGCCGCGCGATCATCAGAGGCTTTTCTTTTTTTACTTTTAAAAGCATTTTTTCGTCAGAAGAGGTGGTAGAAAAAATGCTTTTAAAAGCAAAAAAAAAAAGCCTCTGATGATCTCCGAACCACCAGCCGCCATCGCTACCTGATTGGGCAATCCGATCCGAACCAGGAGCATTTCACCCCTGGTTTGCGGTGTTTTCAGAAGCGCCGGTGGTTGTGTTTAAGGTGGTTGTGAGGTGGATGGTTGTGTAAATCAATGGAAACAAAGGGGGGAAAATATGCATAGGCGGTTATATATGCTTTTGAGACTCCTGAAAATGCTGAGTCAGAAAAGAGGTGAGAGAGAAAAAGCATGAAAATTGGGGGGGGGGGGGGGGGGGGGGGGGGGGGGGGGGGCGGAGTGGGGGGCGGAGGGTTCAGCCATGAGATCTGCAGTTTAATATTCTGTCTCAAGAGGCAGATCGAAAGCACCGAGGCCGAGGAATTATCAGAGTGGCGCTTGGATATTCTAACGTTTCAGGAAATGTCTTGACCGATTTTTCAGACGTGGAATGGGAGCAGGGACCACAGAATATTCGTAGCTGCTCAGGGTTGAAGTGTGAGGGTGCTTGGTGCTCTCTGAGCTTGGTGGTTTTTCTTGCAGACGTTTCATGACCCAATTAAGGAATATCATCAGTGCTACAAGGGAGTGGGGTTGAGGAACAGGAGAAGGAGAGGAGAAAGGAGGAGGAGAAGTACTGTGGAGTTGTTGATGCTTTCTGAGCTTGGTTTTCTTGTAGACCAGTGATGGCGAACCTTTTTGCCACCGCGTGCCAAAAGTGGGGGGTCGCGTGGGGGAGGTGGTCACATGTGGGGTGGTCGCGTGTGTGGCCACACCCATAATTCAATGTGCCCCCCGTGCATGCGTGCGTGATCCCCCCCCCCCGCTTTTGGCAAGCGATGGCACAGTGGGCCCAATAGGCCTGTTTTTCACCCTCCCCAGGTTCTAGAGTCTTTCTAGGAGCCTTTGGAGAGCGAAAAGGCCCTTCCTCACCCCCGGAGGCCCTCTGGAGGCCGAAAATGGCCCATTTGATAGTTTGGACTTCTACCGGAAGTTTGGAAACTTCCGGTGGAAGTCAGGAAACGGGCCATTTCCAGCCTCCGGAGGGCCACCGGGTGTGTGTGTGTGTGGAGAAGGTAGTTTTCGCCCTCCCCAGGCTCCTAGAAAGGCTCTGGAGCCTGGGGAGAGCGAAAAACGGGCCTTCCAGTTCCACTGGAGTCCCTCCGGAGGCCAGAAACAGCCTGTTTCCCGACTTCCGGTGGGCCCGCAAGGCCTGAAAGAGTGCCAGAGCTGAACTAGGGCAACGCTCGCGTGCCCACTGATATGGCTCCACATGCCACCTGTGGCACGCGTGCCATAGGTTCACCATCACAGTTGAAGATGTTTCATGACCCAACTAGGTAACATTATCAGTGCTAGAAGGAAATGGGGTTTGTGAGGAGGAGGAGGAGGAGGAGGAGGAGGAGGAGGAGGAGGAGGAGGAGGAGGAGGA
>WNWU01000131.1:288779-303266 GCA_012654045.1 Ptyas mucosa
GAATCAATAAAACTTGATTCAAAAAAAAAAAATAAAAATAAATTTTAAGTGATTGTCCAAGATCCTTTCCACAGTTACTGCTACTGAGCCAAGTTTCACCCAATCTGTAGAACGTTTGGTTTTTCTTGCCTAAGCGTAAAATCTTGCTTTTCTCTATTTTGAAGCGACATCTCTACATTAGAAGCTTCACTGTGGTGGTGGAGGCATTAAAATTGAAGCATTTGTGTTGCATTTTCAGTGAGCGAGCTCCCAGTGCAGCTCTGATGGAAGCAGCCTCCAAAAGAATCAGAGCAATTCATCCCCATCTTTAAATTAGGAAAGCATTAAAAAAATATATATACAGGCTTGTTAACTTGAGGTCTATATAGAGCGAGGTCCTTGAACAGATTATTCAAAAGCTGCTGCTTGTGAGCACCAGGAGAAGAATTAGTCATGGCTGTCTGACTTTATCTCCCCCCCCTTTTTTTTTGACAGAGTTACTAGCTTAATAGATTGGGGGAATGCCATGAACATAGTGTACCTTGACCTCAGCAGACATTTGACTAAGTGTCTCACAATAGCCTCATTAATAAAATGGTAAATTAACAGCTAGATGGATTTATAATTGGCTGAATGACTGCAGCTAGAAAGCCGTCATAAATCACTCCATATCAGCTTGGAGAGCAGCATCAATTGGAGGGCCAGGGGGCTCAGTGAAGTCCAAGGTTTTTATCAGTGAGTTGGGGGATCTAGGACAACTTGCCGCAGCCAATTCGCTGCAGCCAACTCAGCACGGGAGACTCACCGCGGGACAACTTACCACAGGAGAACAAAAGTTACATAGAAATGGTGGAATAGGACCATCAAAGAAAGGAGGAACAAGGAGGGGCAAAATGAAATCTGAATGACAAACATTAAAGTAATTTTAAAAATTATTTTAAATAATCAAATACAATTGTTGAATTGTCCTGGCAGTGAGTTGTCCCACAGCAAGGTGGCCAAAGTGAGTTGACCACGGCGAGTTGGCAGCAACCCAGAATTAAGGTAAGTGGCCAACATTTCTGAACACAGAGAGAACATCTGCCGGTTAAGTATGAATAGTGGGCCAAAATAAACAGTATGAAATTTGACAGGAAACATGTAAAAGTCTTGATAAATGAAAGTCACAAAATAGAGGTTGTCCCCAACTTGCAACCGCAACTGAGCCCAAATTTTCTGTGGTTAAAATGCGTTTTGCCCCCATTTTACGCCTTCTTTCTTGACACAGCTGTTAAGTGAATCACTTCAGTTGTTAAATTAGTAACGCGGTTTTTTTAAGTGAATCTGGCTTCCCCCTTGACTTTGCTTGTGAGAAGGTCGCAAAATAGGAACAGACAACTCCAGGACACTGCAACTGTCATAAGTACAAGCCAGTTGCCGAGCTTCTGAATTTTGATAATGTGACCGTGGGGGGAGCTGCCGTGTCACTATTTTCCAGTGCTGCTTTAACTTCGGACAGTCATTAAGCAAACTGTTGTAAGTCGAGGACCTGTACAGTATGTTCCCCTTCGTCAGAGAGAAGCTGGATGGATAAGTCATCTGTCCTAAATGGACCATGGACTTAGCAGGAGGGTGCAGCAGACACCTCTAGGGCTCTAAGTTCCAGTGCTTCTGGTCTATGTGTACACTTGTAAATAATTATGGATAGGACCAACAATTCCATCTGAGAAAAAAGCCATCCCATAATAGCCATTAAGAGAGGCAAAGTAGGAAAATATGTACCTTTGACCAGAAGCGACATGGTTCTCGGCTGGAACTGATGAAGCTGTGAAGACCTTTGTTTCTGAAAGCTAAAATATCAGACAAAAAAAAAAGAGCAAGAATAATATATTTTGCATTAATTCTCTCCCCTCCCCCCCCTTTTTTTTTTTTGCAGGAGATAGCAACAAAAAACACGAGGTACTGAAAAGGTTTTAAAGCACAGACCAAATTATCTCACATTTGCAGGCAATAATTTACATGGATATGGGCAAAGAGGGAATGATGAAAAAACAGCACCGCATACATGTTTAGGGGAAGGGCAGTGTCTATAAAAATATATCAAATAGCTTCATTTTTGTTCCTGGCAAATGAAAGATTTTTCCCTCGATGCATGTACGCCTGGACGGAAGGGCAGCCTTCCCCAATAGATCAAAGCCTCATCCCCCATCCTCCTCCATGAATTCATGTGGTTGAGGGAGCTCAACCAATCTCACTGTACGTATGTTGTGCACTGACAATAAAGATTTGAAATTTGAAATATTCCAAACCAGAATGAAGTTCTCCAGGGCAGATCTGAACCTTTTCTGTACAGGTAATCCTCGACTTATGACTACAATTGAGTTCAATATTTCTGCGGCTAAGCAAGTTGTTTGTCTCAAAGTGGTGAAACAATGGATTGGTTATAATTGATTCCCTAACTTTGCATGTAACACAACACAGAGATTGGTCTATAATTTTCAACTGAACTAGGGTCACCCTTTTTAAAAAATGGTATAACTATAGCTGATGACAATAGATCAGGCAGAGAACTACCGTATTTATCGGAGTATAAGACACACCTTTTCCCCCCTAAAAGAGGCTGAAAATTTAGGTGCGTCTTATATTTCAAATGTAGCTTTTTCGAATATTTTTTTTAGTGATCTCCCGTGCTTTGCCTGCTTTCCTCATTGCTGCTTCCTCTCAGCTGTGCCTTAGCAGCTGTTTTTTATCCCCAAGCAGGAGATAAAAAACCAGCAAACTAATGTGCTGGAGCTGACCAGACTAAGGATGCTAGCCAGATGAATACCTGGTAGGCAGATTTCTTCCCCCTATTTTCCTCCCCAAAACTTAAGCTGTGTCTTATACTCCAATGCATCTTATACTCTGAAAAATACGGTAGTTCAAAATGATACATCGAAAATTGTACACAAAGGTTCATCTAGGACGGTAGCAAGCTTTTTCAAGAAAAAAGCACATAAATCACCTGGTCCTATGGATAGCGATGGTTTTAGATTACATAATGCTATTTCAACATTATCTACTGTAAATTTAATATTCTGCAACTTGCTACAACTGGTTGTGGTTCGACTTGCGAATGAGGGACTGCAACCATTGCTATCCACAAAAACTGAACTAAAAAATAAATTGAAGAGATTGGCCTGACCAATATTGTCATTACCATCAACCCCGTTTTGCCCTTTTGTTGTGGCCCGTCAGCGGCCTGTGCAGCTAGTAGCTGATTCAGACAGCAAGGAGGCTGGTGTGGTGCTGCGCCAGCAGCCTGTGCAGCTGGCGCTCTAGTCAGACAGTGAGGAGGCTGGAGAAGATGTGGTGCCAGAGGCCCCCGGGGACTCAGCCAGGGCCTTCAGAACCTCCAGAAGCTCCCATAAGTGAAGAGGAAGAAGAGGAGGAGCCTCTTCTCAATGTACGGGCATGCAGAGCTGTTAAAAGGCAGGAGTGGCTCCTCAGGAGGAGGTCTCCTCGAGAGTAAGGCTTGGGGCTAATTGGCCACTCCCTTAGCCTATTTAAGGAGGAACACCAACTGAAGCAATTTGCAGGGAACAACTTCGTTCACTCTCCTTCGTGTCTTGCTTATCTTATCAGCTTCCTGCAAATTGCTTCTGGGCATTCTGCCAACCATAGTAAGTTTTCAGTTATTATTCTTTGAATTCTTCGCGGCTGTTAATGCACTTAATTAACCGCCGTTGTTGTAAAAGACTGGTTTATTCAGTAAACTAAGGTTTGAACGGACTTTGTGTGTGCTGCGTTCTTTGGGGTCCGTAGTTGGGACAGAACACCTTTTAAGGGTGGAATCACTTGTGACTCTTTAATTCAACCATAAAGTTAAAATGTTATGGAGTTATGGAGTAATGAGTTGGAATATCAGATGACAGGGGATCAATCTTTGTTTTAAAGGTTATTTTTAACATTTAAATGTTGTTTCCTTAGATTTAAAGTTGAAAGTATCTATCCAAATATTTTATTGGAGTGGTCAAAGAATGAATCAGAAAGGATAGACTGTAGATTCTTGCTGTTGGACTTGTAAGAAACTAGACTTTTCTTGTCCAGATTTCAGTTCTTTCTGGAAGAATACTTTAAAATGTCAGTCTTTTAAAATGTCAATGTTATTTTGAATTATATTCCAAACTTGTGGAATCTTACTTGTGAATTTTGCCCCATTTTGTGACTTTTCTTGCTACGGTGGTTAAATGCAGTGCAATTGTTGCTAGTAATACGGTTGTTAGGGGATCATGTGACCTCAGGCCACTTCAACCGAAGTCAGCTGCCAAGCGTCCTGAGTTTTGATCATGTGACCACAAGGGAAGCTGCAACGGTCGTTAAGGGTGAAAAAGGATCATGAGTCACTTTTTTCAGGGCTGTTGTAACGTTGAACGGTCATTAAACCAAGCGTTGTAAGTTGAGGAGAGATTGCCAGGCATAGATAGGTCACTCATCCCAGGCCAACCGTGTGTGCAGTGCCAGTTTCACTCAAGTGAAATCCTCATTCTGCGTAAATCCTAGCTGAATGCTGAAATGTTTTCAGCAGGGAGAGGCTTCCACGGACTGAGTCTGGGATCTTTTCCATGCAAAGAGAGACGTTTGAGAGCCATTGTCATGCCCCACTGTGGGGGAAGATGAGCTGGAACAGGAGCCAGCAGAGACCGAGGGGGTGGCTCCGTTGGCTTTGGAGGAAACTAGGGAAGGGAAGGGCTTTTCACAAAGCTCAGGCAAACCCCTCCTGATCCTAGAGCCAGAAGAGAAGAGAGAAGGCGGGAACAACGCAGACTGAGCCAGCTACCAGGGAGGAGAGTGCCCAGCCCTCCCCCTTCACAAGGCACACCTGGGGACTGAGATGGAAGGAGATGCCGGTGGGAGGGGCATTTGTCAAGAACAAGCATTGAATCTGTGGAGCCTCATGTGCACTTGCCGAAGTCTGGAGATTACGGTGCTGTCTTGTGGGGCTTGCCCCGTTTGCCTGCTTCGCTGAATTTCTGGCTCTGGTTATTCTTTTGCTACCCTTGCTAACTGGACTTCTTAACTTGGTTATTGCTTTGCAACCTTGCTTATTGGACTTCTGGCCCTGTTCACTGGTTTGCTAACCATGTTTACTGGACTGCTGGCCCTGGTTACTGGTTTGCTAACCATGCTTAATGGACTGCTGGTCTTGGTTACTGGTTTGCAAACCTTGCTTACTGGACCACTCGTAGCCAGAGGTGGTTGAAGGTGCGTGTGAGAGCTTTGCTCCACAACTTGTAGTAAACATGGGGACGTTTGGGGGCAAAGTTGGAGCAATAGACCTGTTCTCTGGCTGTGTTGCTTCTGTGCCACGCCCTGGGTCATCACAGCCATTTTGATGTAGGGGTTAAGGTGCTAGCCTAGAAACCTAGAATTGGAGTTCTAGAATTGGAGTTCTAGTCCCGCCTTAGGCATGAAAGCCAGCTGGGTGACTTTGGGCCAATCACCAGGAGACGGTGATTTCTATCAGAATTTCTTTCAAACAGACGTTTTGTGCTTCCCTCCTAGGACTAAAGGAGACCTGCTTTAACAATGATTGGGAAAATCCAGCAAGCACCTGTTAAGGAATGTCCCAAAGGTGCTTTTCCAAGAGGCAACTAGACTTTCTGGTTTTTCTTTGAAAGCATGTCACTTCTCATCCCAGAAGCTTCTTCAGCTCTGAACAGACAGTGGGGAAGGGAAGGATTTATACTCCTTGCAGACAGCTGGTCATTTGCATCTTTTTAGAGGGTCATTAAGGTCACCTGGAGGTTTATCTGTGGCATCAGGATCACCTGAGTGGTGCAAATGGGTGTGGAGCCTTCTTGGAACTGCTGAAAGGACCGTGTTGTAGACTGGAGATAAATGATGTCATATCTTTCCCCCTATGTCGATGTTCTGTTCAATTTGGGCAGAGATGGCCTCTTTGACCTCTCTTTCAAACCAGCGGTCCTCTCTGTCCAAAATGTGGCCTTTGCTGACTTCAAAAGAGTGGCCTGTGTCTTTTAAATGCAGATGGACTGCTGAATCTAGTCCTAGTTTGTTCTCCTATGTTGTGCCATGCGCTTATGAAGTGGCTGTTTTGTTTCCCCAGTGTACAGCTCTGCACATGGCTCACTGCATTGCAGTGCATATACCACGTTGTTTGTCTGGGTGTTTTATCTTTGGGGTGGAAAAGCTTCTGCCTTAGTGTATTCTCGGGTGACCTGAATCACTGAGAATCTCCATAGACTGTTAAGGAATGGTTATTTCAAGAGGCCACAAATGCCCCAATACATTGGTAGGTCAGCACACAACACAACCCTTGCAAGCAACTCCCAAAGCAAGAAGTGTGTCTCTATATCCTAAAATAAACCAGCCTATAACTGTCCTCTGCTTGTGGGTGGAGCTGCTGCTCCAGCCTGTCCAGAAAGGTAAACAGGACACTGCCCAAAACAGTGGCAATTATGAGGTCACTTGATCCACACAACAGCTGAAAGGTTTTAGGTTACACAGAAGCCCGCAAGATTTCTGAGAAGCAACTTAATCTGCTTGTGAAATGCTGGCCAGAATCTAAGTGAGGCACAACATCAACAACAAAAAAACCGCCAAGAATTCCTTTCTGGAAACTGACAATTCCTTGAAACCAGCAGCTGGTTAAATTGGGAATTTTGCTGGAATCAAATGACCAGTCAGGTTCTCCGGGCCAAAAGTTCCACTCTTGAGAAGCAAGCTCGGTTCCAGTCAGGTCTGAGGACAAACCACGGACAATCAACCCTTAAATGTATGGTTTGTTATTTTGGGTTATCTGAAGAAGTGATTAGAAGCTTCTCAATCAGACCAATGAAACACCTATGGCACTTTCAGCCACCACCTGCACAAGGAACACAATATAGGTAACCCTTGACTCACAAACACAATTGAGCCCCAAAGTGTATGTTGTTAAGTGAGAAATTTGTTAAGTGAGTTTTGCCTCATTTGATGACTTTTCTTGCCACGTTTGTTCAGTGAATCTGGCTTCTCCGTTGACTTTGCCAGAAGATCGCAAAAGGGGATCACATGACACCAGGATATTGCAACCATCATAAATATGAGTCAATTGCCAAGCCTCCAAATTTTGATCATGTGACATGGGGATACCGCAACGCTCCTAATTGTGAAGTGTCATAAGTCGCTTTTTCAGTGCCGTTGTAAACTTCAAATGCTGACTAAACTAATGATTGTAAGTTGAGAAGTATCCGTAGCTGTATTTTCCATACTTTAAAAGTGTAGATTTTCAGAAAGTTGTGATAGCACAGATCTTAGGAGATCTGTCTAGCCTCCGCTTAAATCCTCTGAAAAAATATATTTAGAATAGAATAACAGAATTGGAAGGGACCTTGGAGGTCTTCTAATCCAACCCCCTGCTCAAGCAGGAGACCCTATAGCATTTCAGACAAATGGTTCTCCAACATCTTCTTAAAAACTTCCAGTGTTGGAGCAACCACAACTTCTGAAGATAGGTTGCTCCACTGATAAATTGTTCTCACTGTCAGGAAATTTCTCCTGAGTTCTAGGTTGCTTCTCTCCTTGATTAGTCTCCATCTGTTGCTTCTTGTTCTGCCCTCAGGTGCTTTGAAGATTAGACTCCCTCCTCCTCTCTGTGACAGCCCTTCAAATATTGGAAGACTGCTATCATGTCTCCCCTGGTCCTTCTTTTCATTAAACTAGACATACCCAGTTCCTGCAGCTGTTCTTCATATGTTTTAGCCTCCGGTTCCCTAATCATCTCGGCTGCTTTTCTCTTCACTCTTTCTAGAGTCTCCAAATCTTTTTTACCTCGTGGTGACCAAAACTGGATGCAGTATTCCCAGCGTGGCCTTGTCAAGGCATTATAAAGCGGTATTAACACTAATAATCTTGAACAATACCCCAGGAATAAAAATTAGCAAATAACATTCAAGAAGTTAAAAGCGTTTAAAAGTCAGGCCATGTATTCTGCAACAGACTTTTCAAAGAGAACCGGCACTGCACAACAACAAAGCCAACAAAATCTAGACTTACATCTTCGTTCCAGTCTTCAGCCGTCCATTCTTCTATTGAATTCTTCCATGCTCCTGTAGAACAAAGGGCTGATCAGAAAAAAACTGTTCATTTCTTAAGGAAACCGGTACCTTGTTGAAATTACAATTCCCAAGCAGCTGAACCCAAAATGGACAATGGTTAGGGATGTTAGGGGTCGTAGCCGAGGGCCATACGTTTTCCGCGTCTTGGATTACAGATGTGATTACATCTGACAGATGAAAACATGTAGGATTAATCCTATGGACCACCAATCAATATTAATGCAAGCTATCGGACACTGCTGAAGAAAACAACTCTGCCCTCACCAAAGCAAAAAAATCCGAATTTTGCTTTTGGACCAAGTCTTATCCGCAGAAGGCCAGGGCTGCCTGCAAACCTGTAAAATCAATCCTCAGCCACTCCGTGTCCTGCCCATCACAGAGATGTAGGTGGGAGAACTGAGATTCGGAAGGAAGGAGCATCTGTTTTTCGGATCACTTGAAAAGTTTTCCGCTGTAGTCCAAGAGGTGCTTACTATAGCAAATTATTAAACTAATAGAAATGAGAAAAACGTATGAAAGAAGAGGGAAAGGAGGCATTGAGCCACAGAGTTCAAAAGAGCCAGTTTGGTCTAATGGTTAAGACATCAGACTAGGAACTGGGAGGACATGAGTTCGAGTCCTGCCTTAGGCATGAAAGCCAGCTGGGTGTGTTTGGGCCAATCACCAGGAGATTGTGAGTTCTAGTCCCATTTTAGGCATGAAAGCCAGCTGGGTGACTTTGAGCTAATCGTCTCTCTCTCAGCCCAATCCAGCTCGCAGGGTTGATATTGTGAGGAAAAGAGGAGGAGGAAAGTCTACAGGTAGTCCTCAACTTACAAGTTTGTTTATCTACCATTCAAAGTTACAACGGCACTGAAAAGAGTGACGTATGACCATTTTTCATACTTATGGCCATTGCAGCATCCCCATGGTCATGTGATTTACATTCGGATGCTGGACAACTGGTTTCTTATTTATGACTGTTGCTTTTTTCCCCAAGGTCATGTGATCCCCTTTTGCGACCTTCTCAGAAGCAATGGGGAAGCCAGATTCACTTAACAACCCTGTGTTACTAACTGAACTGCAGTAATTCACTTACCAAATGTGGCAAGAAAAGTTGTAGAATGGGGCAAATCTCCCTTAACTAATTTCTCACTTAGCAACATAAATTTTGGCCTCAATTGTGGTCGTAAGTCAAGGACAACCTGTATCAGCTATGTTTGTCATTTTTAATTGTTTATTAAAGAAAAAGAAATAAAGGCAGGATAGAAACTAGGGTCTTCTAACTCAGATTATTATAAAGTGTGGAATAGGTTTTATACATGGTTGGAAAACAGAAATCTAATTAAGAAATAAGAATATAAAGTGAAATTTGATATTAACATACTGGATATAAATGTAAAAAATGATCCTGCTACCAAAACAGTTAATTATGAATATTTAACAATAAAGTGAAGGAGCAGAAAGATAAAAGCTAAGAGTAAAGACAAAATTGATGCAGAAAGTTGTAAAATTGTATATATCTATTGTTACTATTGTATTTTAACGTCTGATGTGCGTGTGTTTTTGTTTTGTGTTTTTGTCTCTTAATGTCTTTTGCTATTATGTATTTGGTTTTAAAATGTAAAATACTCAATAAAAATTATTAAAAAAAAGAAAGAAACTAGGGTCTTCTGAACTTTGGTTCAGGCCATTCTTACAAAAGCTGCTCCCTAGCCCACATCCCAACATCTTAAAACAAATCTTCCCAGCCTGCTACTGTGATAAATCATTTTTAAACTATGCAAATTAACAGCTCATGGCAGAAACAGAAGAGCCAAGTCAAGTTCAGAGTGAGGACACCCACGTTCTGGGTCACCGGGCAAAGCCTCCAGAAGTCAAAATGATTTTTTTTCCCACCCAAAATTAAAAAGCTTCATTTTTAGAAATCATCTCACAGGTGGTGATTGATTTTGTTTGTGTTTGTGTGTGTGTATGTGTGTGTGTGTGTGTTTATGTTTTTGTGTGTGTTCACTGGGATTTCCAAAAATGTTTTTCACGTTTTATTTATTTATTTTCTTACTTGGGAGTCATGATACATACAAACTGCTATCAGGCAGTGAGGATTATTGTCACGCAAAGACACTGAAACAGGTTTCAAGTAAAGGTGTTTTAAAATTACTTAGGCAGATTATAAAATGGAAAACTGGAACACTGAAGATATTAAAATGTTTTCCTAAAAGAGGAATAATTCCCACCCAGGTGAAATATGACCTGTGGATTCCCAGAAACGTAAGGGTTTTTTTTCTTCGTCGATGCTTCCAAACCACTGGCAATTTTTCCAGCGCTCAAGAAAATTCAAAAATAATAACAAATTTATCCGGACTTTAAATGTAGATGACATTTAACTACAAGTTAAATGCTCCTGCCCTTTGGAATGAACTGCCCCCGGAAATACGTAAGATTTCTGATCTCTGTGTATTTCGCTGCGCTCTTAAAACCCTACTGTTCCGCTAGGCTGGGCTATCCTTGTGAATGATTTTAAATTGGGTGTTTTAATTGGGTTTTAATTCTGAGCCAAAATTGTTTATTACTTTTAATTGGTTTTTAAATCGATGTAAATATATTATGTTTTAATTGGCTGTACACCGCCCCGAGTCCTTCGGGAGAAGGGCGGTATAGAAATTAAATTATAAATAAATAAATAAATTATAAATAAGTTAGTTTCTTGGGGGCTATTCTGACCCCAAGCCACCTTAAACTAAAAACATCCCAATCTGACATGCTTCCATTGGTTTGCAAATCAGGAAAACTTGACTGTGGTGCTATTATATAAACATATCTTGACATCCGTCCTGCAAATACATTACGTCTGTGTTTATTTTGCATCCCTGAGTATCTCTTCTGTTCTAAGTTTAGACTAAGTAAGTTAACAGAGGATAGACATTTTGAAAAATGGGTGCTGCTGTAGCATGTGGAAAATTTCACACGAGCCACTCCTCAAAGGCTGTCACAAAGAAGAGGGAGTCAACTCATTTTCCAAAGCACTAGACTAGAGGGCAAGACAAGAAACAATGGATGGAAACCACTCAAGGAAAGAAGCTACCTGGAATTAGGGAGAAACTTCCCAATTGTTCTCACTTTCGAACAGCGAGAACAATTTATCAGTGGAACAAAAGTTGCCTCCAGAAGTTGTGGGTGCTCCATCACCGGAGGCTTTTAAGAAGAGACTGTACAGCCACTTGTCTGAAATGGTATAGGGTCTCCTGCCTGAGTAGGGGCCTGGACTAGAAGACGTCCAAGGTCCTTTCCAACTTGGTTATTCTGTCTCTACCTCATGGCAGAGATCACAAAAAAGAAGAATTCACAAGCAGCTTCGACAGAAAAGATCAAAGAAGTGCCGAGTTTGGTATAAAGTGGCTGCAACGACATTCTCCCTTTGTGGGGAGTGGTCAGGATAAGTGGTGGGTAGAAAACCAGGTTCTTAGTTCCACATCATTTTCATTTTCATTCTCCCTCCCTCCCTCCCTCCCTCCCTCTCTCTCTCTCTCTCTCTCTCTCTCTCACACACACACACCAATGGAAAACTCTTTTGAGGGGTCTTTGGCACTCTCTGAGCTTGCTTGTTTTCTTGCAAACCTAGTTTAGGTCATGAAACGTCTGCAAGAAAGCAAGCAAGCTCAGAGAGCACCAAGGACCTCTCTCATGTCAACCCCAAGCTACAAATATTCCCCTTTATTGAAAACTGTTTTGCAGGTAAGATTACAGGCAGCATTTATGCCTTATCTTCAACTATTTTCAGAAAAAGATGCACAAAACAACAGTTTTGCTGTTATTGGGAAACGCACAGCAATTATTACCCGGCTATTGACAATTTGGGGCAGGCCTGTAATCTGTAACCTTGCCGTTCCCTCACCTGTTCCTTCAGCTGCATCGTTTTCTCCCAGTTCCCAAGACTCCTGTTTTGCCCCAAAGCCGTCGGCGGCTGAGGAATCGGTGTAATCTGCAGGGTTAAACGTCCTACAGGTCAAGAGAGGTGGAAAAAGTCAGAACTCTTAGAGAAAGCGAGGCTTTGGTAATTGTCTGCTCAGCCTAGCCCACCATTTTCCCTTCCAACCTAGAGAGGCCTCAGAGGTCGCTCGGACGGGTCCTTGGTGTTCTCTGAGCCTGGTTGTTTCCTTGCAGACGTTTTATTACCAAACTAGGCAACATCATCAGTACTAGAAGGGGGAGGGGGAAGGAAGAGAACTCTGGGGTCCTTGGTGGTCTCTGAGCTTGTTTGTTTCCTTGCAGATGTTTTACTACCCAACTATGTTTTACTACCCAACAAGGCACAACTAGAGCCTTGGTGGGGCAGTGGTTAGAATGCAGTACTGCAGGCTACTTCTGCTGACTGCCGATTGCCAGCAGTTTGGTAGTTCAAGTCCCTCCGGCTCAAGCCTTCCATCCTTCCAAGGTTGGTAAAATGAGGGCCTAGATTGTCGGGACTGACAATCTGTAAACTGCTTAGAGGGGGCTGTAAAAGCACTGTGAAGCGGTATATAAGTCTAAGTGCTATTGCCAGGTAACATCATCAGTGCTAGAAGAGAGGAGGGGGTTGGGATGGGGAGGAGGATTGTGGGGTCCTTGGTGCTCTCTGACCCTCATTTCCTTGTAGACATTTTACTACCCAACTAGGTAACATCATCAGTGCTGGAAGGGAGGGGGGCTTGCTCTCAACGTATATTGGCCTGTCAGTGCTGGTGGGAGAGATCTTAAAGAGATTGTTTGTTTGGGCTGTTTACTGTTAGCGTGCTTGGCAGTTCCTTGATTGGAGCATTGTTCACTTTTACGATTGTTGGACTAATGTTAATCTTGAAGTGTTAATCCATGCTCAGCTGGGGTGTTGACTGCTGGGGTGGAGGCCTTTTGGTTTTTCCGATCCCTTTTTCATTGGTTGATTGTCTCTTTTCTACAGTGTGTAGATGTCATTTATGTCTTTGTATCTATTGATGGACGATTTATCTGAGTGCCGGGCTCCCAGGAATTGTCTTGCATGTGGGGACTTGGCTTGGTCTAGGATGGTCATAGTCTCCCAGCTGAAACTATGGTTGAGTCTGTCCATATGTTGTGAAACTAAAAGTTTTCATCCTGTCTTCTGACAGCCAGTCGGTGTTCATGGATGCAGTCTTCTGCTAGTCTTCTGCCCGTTTGTCCTACACAGTCTCGGTTCCAGTCTTTACACTGTGTGTTGTCAATGAGTCCTGTTTTCAGTCTTTCAGGTCAGAATTTCAACCCTCCACTACCTCTGGGGATTGGAGCCAGGATCTCATGTGCTTTCTGGTGGAATCCAGACCGTGGAAGGGCCAGCAAGATTGGCCACATCCAGGAACCCTCCATGTTTAGCATCCGCAGAAGTAGAGGAAATAGGATGAATAGGGAGAAAAGAAAAACTCTTTTAATTTAATTGCCAGTATGGATCTGAAAAGCATTTCCTTTTGAACTGGTCTAGTCCTTGCCAAAATGCTTGAAATGGGCTACTTCACGAAGTGGAATGTTTTGTGGGTTTCCACACTCACAACTGTCTAAAACAAAACATCCATAAAGTAGATCAAGTCATAGATCAGTGGGGCAATATTGATACTTTATACAAAATTTCCAGTTTGAAAAGAGGAGTTGGAAAACTTTGCGTGGGTGTGGAGACAGAGGGAGAAAAACAACCAGTAGTGTAACTCAACATAAAATAGTTTCCCTTAGATTTATTAGTCAGCACTGAAAACAATCCCTTTAAATGTCAAGGTTGCCCTGATATTTTTGTCCATTCGAGTAGTTCTGCTAATAAAAAGTTGTCCTGTATGATGGCTTATTCACTGCCGCTTTACTTATTATAGCAAGTTTTATAGCTGCCCACTTCACAACTGTGACACTGGACAGTAAACACAAGATCAAAATCATCAACAATCACTAAAGCAAAAATAACCAAAGAACACAGAGCAAACCTCAATCCCTTCTGAAATTGATGATGTTACCTAGTTGGGTAATGAGATGTCTGCAAGAAAACTACCAAGCTCAGAGGATACCAAGGACCCCAGAGTAAACCACAGCCTAATCAATAAACTATCAGGAACAATCTTATTAATACTGACAGGGCAAGCCGTTTATACATAAACAGAGACCTCCTCCTCTCTGCAAATCCCACTCCCTTCCAGCACTGATGATGTTACCTTGTTGGGTAATGAAACATCTGCAAAAAAGCAAAAAAGCTCAGAGAGCACTAGGGACTCTACAAGGGAACCACCGTTTCTGAACTGGATTCACCTAGATCTGAAAACCAAGTTATCAATGCATGATATCATTTATAGCTTTATGTACACTGAGAGCTTATGCACCGAAGACAAATTCCTTGTGTGTCCAATCATATTTAGCCAATAAATATTCTATTCTATTCTATTCTATTCTATTCTATTCTATTCTATTCTATTCTATTCTATTC
>WNWU01000131.1:306069-327367 GCA_012654045.1 Ptyas mucosa
AAGAAAGAAAGAAAGAAAGAAAGAAAGAAAGAAAGAAAGAAAGAAAGAAAGAAAGAAAGAAAGAAAGAAAGAAAGAAAGAATTTATCTTTCATCTATCTGGAGGTATGAAAGATTTCATTTTTTTCTCATCTGTTTTATTTTCTTGTCCCAAGGCAGCAATGACCAAATGTGCTCTGAACAACACTTTCTAATCTTCAAGAATTTTTGAAACATGGAAAGCGACATGTCAGAAAATATTTGGATCAAAGATGCAGCCCAACAACAAATATTTTCACCAACAAGTCGACATAAATACAGGTAGTCCTTGATTTATGACCACAATTGAGCCCAAACTTTCTGTTGCTAAGTGAGACGTTCGTTAACTGAGTTTGCCCCATTTTACGACCTTACTTGCCAGTTGTTAAGTGAAACGCTGCAGTTGTTAAGTTAGTAACCTGGTTGTTAAGTGAATCCTGTTTCCCCATTGACTTTGCTTGTCAGAAGGACGGAAAAGGGGATCACGTGACCCCGGGACATTTCAACCATCATAAATAGGAGTCTGTTATCAAACGTCCAAACTGAACGGATGAAAAGAAAAAAGTGACAGGATTATGTTCCTGTCCTTCTGATCCTCCATACTCTGTTTTTTAAATTTTTAATTAGTTATTCAGACAAGCAGTAGCTCTCTAGGGGGGAAAAAAATCATTTCCACACCACCTTCCTAACCTTCTTAAGAAAAGAGACACTTGACTTTACCAAGTCTCTTCGGAAGAGAAACCTTGCACTCTGGTATTTTTCTCCCCACACGAGAAAAATAAAACCTGTCCACTCCTTCCTTGCTCCCTTTGGGGTTTATTTGGGACTTGGCTACCAGATCTTCCTCCATCTTTTGTGAGAATGGCATCTTCGAATGAGTAATCAGTCTGAAAAATGTTCATAAACACGATGATGATGTCCATTCAGTCATCTGGGCCATGTCTCTCAGCATCTTCAGAATCAGAATAACAGAGTTGGAAGGGACCTTGGAGGTCTTCTAGTCCAACCCCCCGCCCAAGCAGGAGATCCTACACCAGTGATGGCTAACCTTTTTGCCGTCGCGTGCCAAAAGTGGGGGGAGCGTGGGGGGGCACGGGTGCGTGTGCCCACATCCATAATTCAATGCGCCCCGCCCTCCTGCGCAAGCACATGTGACCTCCCACACACTTCCCCCTGCTTTTGGCACATGATGGCATGGTGGGCCCGGTAGGCCCATTTCCCCCCCCCCCAAGGCTCCAGAGGCTTTCTAGGAGCCTGGGGAGGGCAAAAACAGCCTCCCCCCACCCCCCGGAGGCCTTCTGGAGGCCGGAAACAGCCCATTTCCTGACTTCCGGTGAGACCGGAAGGCCTGAAAATCAGTTGGTCAGAGCGCGCATGTGCGCTGGAGCTGAGCTAGGGCAACACTCGCGTGCCCACCAATATGGCTCCGCGTGCCACCTGTGGCACCCGTGCCATAGGTTCGCCATCATGGTCCTACACCATTTCTGACAGATAGGTGTCCAGTATCTTCTTGAAAGCCTCCAGTGATGAAGCTCCCACAACTTCCGAAGGCAGCTTCTGTTCCATGGGTTGATTGCTGTCACTGTCAGAAAATGTCTCCTTATTTCCAGCTTGAATCTCTCCTTGGTCAGTTTCTATCCATTCTTCCTTGTCTGGCCTTCAGGTGCTTTGGGAAATAGCTTGACCCGCTCCTCCCTGTGGCAGCCCCTCAAATATTGCTTCTGATCTTGCATTATTTCTTTGAGTTGTTTTATGCTCTGGCTGGCATCAGCTTTGATGGTGTCCATCCATCGTGTTCTTTGGCAGCCTGGTTTCCTTTTACTGCTAACTTTTTCCAAACGTAACTGCTTTCTCCAGTAAATTCCCCCACATGACACAGCCACAATAAATGAGGCACAGTTTTGTGATTCATAAACACAATAGTCCACTTTGCCAAATCTGAACCATAGGACCAGGGACAATGTTGACAAACGGATATATATTCTTCTATTCTAAATCCTTCCATTCGCCCCCGTTCAGATAGAACTGAAGAGGCTTCTTGGATGAGAAGTGAAATGTCTTCAAAGAAAAACAAAGAAAGTCCAGTTGCCTCCTGAAAACAAGCAGCTTTGGGACAACCTTGACCTGGATGACGGAGAATCTTCATAGATGAGAAGTGAAACATTTTCGAAGAAAAAAAAAATCCAAATTTCCTTTTGAAAAGCACCTTTGAAACAACCATGAGTTGGATGATTGAGAAGCTTCACGGACAATGTTGACAAACATGCTTATTAAGGCTGCCAGGTTCTCTGCCAGGGTGCCACGTCCAGCAGTCCAGGCTTCTGCCATCATTTGCATTCTCAGCTGTGCCTCTGGACCCCAGAGTGGACGGGCAGCTGGCAGGCCTGGAAAGGACAACCGGGCCAGTTGCTCTGCTGAGTAACGAGCATTTTGTGGTTCACTCGTTGAAAAGCACAGAGATTATATATATATTTTATATATATATATTGAAACGGAGCTTGTCACAATAAGTTATGATTGTGGTGCCAGTCCAAATTGTAATCCTGCTTTGCTTAGAAGTTAAAAATACCACTGGAGGACTTTGCTTTGTTTTAGTACCAGGAGATTAACATGCAAATCCTGGGCAGCAGAGGCTGGTTTCAGCGCCTGGCCAAGCCAAGGTTTTTGTTTTACATTCGATGTGGGAGAAGAAAATAAAAGGTTAATCAGAGGCAGTTGACCAGCGATTTTTATTGATAAATCTCCACAATCGTCTGCTGATTTCCAGCTAATTTGAGACTTAATTACAGGTAGTCCTTGATTTACAGCAGTTTGCTTAGTGACGGTTGGAAGTTACAACTGCTCTTTAAAAAGTAACTTATGACTGTTTTTCACACTTACGACCGTTTCAGCATCCCCATGATCACGTGGTCGAAATTCGGATGTAACTGGCACATATTTATGATGGTTGCCATGTCCTGGGGTCACGTGATCCCCTTTTGCAACCTTCCGACCAGCAAAGTGACCCAGCTCCCCAAACACGACAAACCCTCTGTAGGTGAACTCAAAGGTTCGTTTTTTAGGAGCTCCAGCAGCCCCAGCAAAAAGTTTCTCTCTCACCGCGGGCTAACAAGTCCATCCGGCAGAGAGAAGAATAGTTGTTTGCCACATCTATTCATCTCCACCCCCTGCCTTTTATCCCCAGAGCTAGGGTGGGGCTTTGCTAGCAGCGGTGGCTCTTCCGTCCCAAGGACCGGCCCATAGATTTCCACTGCTCTCCTCTCCTCTGCCTTCTGCACATCCATACATCAGTCTCTGGACCCAGCTGTTCCTCCTCTTCCTCATCAGCCACTTCCAGACCTGGGGGCTGTTGACTCTCCATCTGAGGACTGACGGATGGCCCAGGCTCGGCCTCTGTCTCTCTCTCTCTCTGCCAGTTCCATTCTCTCTTCCCCCTCGGAGCGCTCAGGTTGCCCTGATGCTGGCCCTGACTCCCACGCCTCCTCCTCCTCCTCTGATTCGGCTGCTGGAGGGGCCGGTGGCCGACAGGCCACAACACAAAGTCAGTGGGGAAGCCAGATTTACTTAACAACCATGTGACAAACATAACTGCAGTGATTCACTTAACAATGTTGGCAAGAAAGGTCGTAAAATGGGGCAAAACTCACTTAACAAATGTTTCCTTCAGCAACCAAAAGTTTGGCCTCACAGTTTTAGTCTGCACTCCTTTGTGGTTACCTGATAAAAGGGCAAATTCTGTCAACTCCAGTCATTTTTAAGCATGTCAGGCGATGCTTTTATTATTTGTAAGATGTTCTCGGGCATAACGTACCTTAAACACAACACACCTTCACAAACACAAAAGCAAACAAACCCTCTGCAGACCTTCTGTCCCAGAAGTTACAAAAAGTGCATCACGGAAGCTTTTCCAGCCAAACTGTTCCTTTTGAGGTGGGTTTCTTTTTTTAAAAAAAAAATTAGGAGAGGTGGCTTATCTACCATATTTTTCGGAGTATAAGACTCTCCACTCTATAAGATGCACCTACCTTTTTTGGTGAGGAAAACAAGAAAAAAGAAATCTGCCTTTGCCTCCCAGCAATTTTGCCTCATTGCAGCAAACAGCCTGCTTTACTTTCATTTTTGTTTTCAGCATAGCTTGATTAGCACAAGAAAAAAAATCTGCTCTCAGCAATTTACCTCCTTGCAGCAAGCAGCAGAGGCCAGCACAAAACAGCTGAGAGCAAAACAGCTGAGAATCGGGAGGCCAATTCAACTTGTGCTAATTAGACTGTGCTGAAGCTGAAACCAGCTGCTCTTGCTGATAGCAGGTAAACTGCTGGGAGGCAGAGGCCAAAGGGTGGAGGCCAGTGGGTGGGCGAGGCTACATTCGGTGTATAAAATGCACCTTTTTACCCCCTAAAAGGGGGTGAAAATTTAGGTGCGTCTTATACACTGAATGTCTTGTACCCTGAAAAATACAGTACTTTGAGCACGAGCAGTTAAGGAATGTAAATACGTGTACTTTACCTCTCCCCTTGCCACGTTTGCCACGATCGGAAGGCCTATCCCCAGGTGGCGATTCTACTCCATTTTCTTCGACTCTAACTGGAGATGAGAGAAATAACAGAAATATAATCTCAGAACATACGCCTCATTTTTAGATCAGATAGTTTCGTCAGATATTTTCAACTGTACACAAAGGTAAGACAGCAAGAGGGGAAGGAAGGAGGGTGCAAGGATTGGTGGCAAATGTGACTGTTGCCCATTGTCTTTGTCAATGTGGTAATCAATCCTATTTAACAACGCACCTTCATTTTCCCACCAGCTTGCAACTTGTAGTCTCTTTCTCTTCATCCGGTTACACATTTTCATGCTGTCTTTCATTTATCTAAATCAGGGGTGTCAAACTCAAAGCCCACGGGCTAGATCTGGCCTGCAGAGTGCTTAGATCTGGCCCACGTGCTCGCCCTAAAAGGAGTGAAGGACTGGTCCACGGTGCATCTGCCAGTGAAAACGGAGCTCACGAGAGTCACAAGCAGGCCTCCTGGGCTCCGTTTCAGGCTACGACAGCCTCCTGCAGCCCTCTGCCAGTAAAAATGGAGCTTGGGAGGGCTGCTTTCACTGACAGAGGGCTGCAGGAGGCTGTGGTGGCCGGAAACAGAGCCTCAATGAGCGACGTTAAGCTGGCCACGCCCATCCTGGGCTACAGACTGGGTTTGGGGACTCCTGAGTTACAGTATTGTGTTTTGCTTATTTGTCTGGTATTAATCCCTGCTTATTTTGGTGTAGGTTGCTGGAGAGGGTGTGTTCTGGGACCAAAAAAAAAAGCAGGCCGCAAAGGCCACCCTCCCTAGCACTGATGATGTTACCTAGTTGGGTAATGAAACATCCACAAGAAAACAAGCAAGCTAGCTCACAAGAGCCCCATGGTTTTCTGTTTTTGTCTACATGGCAGAGTTGTTTTACTGAGTGTTACAATGCCCTGACAGTTTTGAAATGTCTGAGACGTCCCAAGCCATCTTCAAAGGACTGAAATGAAGGATGTTCAGGCCCCGCAGCTGAGAGTTTGTAGGGTGTGTTTCACACATTCTCCATCAGGGCCCCAAATCACCCTGGTGTTCTCACCCTGGGGTAGAGAGGAATCAAGGTCACAGCAAAAGCCAACTGGGATTAAGCTTCTTCCCAGGGCAGCTCTGTGTGTGTGTGTGTGTGTGTGTGTTTGCCTCTGCTGCAAACATACAATGAAGCGGCTCAAGTCCATCATGCTGTGCTCCTAGTCGAGCTGCAAGCAACTCTACAGACCCCTCACATCCAGGACATCAATTGTTTCAACTTCTACCCTCAGAACGGCATTATAGAGCAGTGGTGACTAACCTTTTTGCCGTCGTGTGCCAAAAGTGGGAGAGTGCAGGGGGCATGCATGTGAGTGCCCACACCCATAATTTAATGCGTCCCGCCCCCCTGCGCTCCCCCTGCTTTCGGCATGCGATGGCACGGTGGGCCCAGTAGACCCGTTTTTCACCCTTCCCAGGCTCCAGAGGCTTTCTTGGAGCCTGGGGAGGGCGAAAACAGCTTCCCCCTCCCCACCCGAAAGCTCTCTGGAGGCCAGAAACACCCTTTTTCCTGACTTCCGGTAGGCCCGAAAATCAGCTGGCCGGCACGCGCATGCACGCTAGAGCTCACCTAGGGCAACACTGGCGTACCCACCAATATAGTTCTGCGTGCCACCTGTGGCACACATGCCATAGGTTCGCCATCACGATTATAGAGAATTGCACACCAGAACAACTAGACACAAAGACAGTTTTTCCCCCAGGCAGCCAGTCCGCTATACAATTCATTCCCACAACACTGTCAAACTATTTAGTAAGGCTGTATTACTATTATTCTTCTCATCCTTCCTATTACCTATCTCCTTCTACTTACGACTATAACCTTGCTGCTTGTATCTTTACAATTTATATTGTTTTATTTTGTTTCCTAGTATGATTTTGATGGCTTATTTAGTATCCTATGACTATTATTATTAAGTGTTGTATCTTATGATTCTTGATGAATGTATTTTTTATGTACACTGAGAGCTTATGCACCAAAGACAAATTCCTTGTGTGTCCAATCACACTTGGCCAATAAAGAATTCTTTTCTATTTCTATTCTAACTACTGCCACCCCGTGCCTCGCAGTCCAAAGTCTGGGACTTACACTCTCGACCACGGCTGCCCCCTCTTCCTCTTCTGCTGGAAATTCCCCGTCCACGACTCACTTCTCTGTCCCCTCGCTTTTCTCTGTTCTCTTTGTTTTCTGAGCTCTCTTTTCCAAGGCTTTTCTTCTTGCCTCCTACCGTCTCCCACGAAGTCTAGTTAGGTGGAGGAGGAAAACAAGGCAAAATAATTCAAAATTAAAGACGGCCTAACAGAGCCTCACCCAACCACCATCTCCAAAACCTCTCGGAGAACATTTCTGGACCCTTCCAGCTACACCAGAGACTCACAAAATCTAGAAATTGACAACACTGGAACAGTATTCTAAGAAAGGAATGTACAGGTATTCCTGGGCTTACGACCACAATCGAGGCCAAATTTTTTGTTGCTGAATGAGACAGTTGTGAAGTTTGCTTCTCAGGAGGCCTTTTGTCACCTTCTGAAAAGCAAAGCCAATGGGCTAGATTCACTTACTGACCATTTTACTAACTTAAGAAGTGCAATCATTCACCTAACAACTGTAGCAAAAAAAAAAGTCATAAAAGGATCCAAAAACTCATTTAACAAGTGTCTCACTTAGCAACATAAATTTTGGGCTGAACTGTGGTCGTAAGTCAAGGACTACCTGTATTTTTTAGTCCCAGGAAGGGATGAACAAAAATAGGACACTGAGAAAAGAGTTTGTTTGTTTATTCATTCATTTGTTCATTTGTTTGTTTGTTTGTTCATTCATTCATTCAATTTCTACAGTTGCTCATCTCCATCAATGTCTCTGGGAGGCTTACAACTAAAAAAAAAAAATACTTGACAGTTAAAAACGCTCGTGTTCCTCCTTCCGTACTTAAGTCCTAATGGAACTTTTTTTCTCCAGCCTATCATTCAGAACGAGATTTCTTCCCTCGGTAGCCTTGCTGGGATCTCCAAGGCACTGAACTTAGTTAAAAAATAAAAAATAAACCAAAATGCTAAAGAGATTTGTGTGTTTCTGCACTACACGTGCCCTCGTTTCTTTGAGGCACTGCCCTTATTCCTCCTTTCCAAGGCCAGAGATGAGGGTGGCTGCAGAGTTTTTCACGTCTGGGGCTTCCGTGCAAAAACAGCAGGAGAAGAGAGAGAAAGTGTCTGTCAGAGCTTCAAGTGCCAACTGGCTAGAGACAAGAGCTAGATAATGGGGAAACAAAAAAGGGCCCCCTTGTTTGTGCAAGGTTAAATTGCATTTTATCCAGCGGTTTGCTCACAGTGCAGCACACACCCAATGCGTTCCCTGAACCAGGTGACTGGAGATTCCTGGAAGGGAAGCAGAGTTGCCTGATTCAAGAGATTCCAGGAACAGCCAAGGGTGCTGGAAGAACGGGCATGAATCATAGCCCCCAAAATGGGGGACGAAAGATAAATGCCCCACTGTGATTTTTCTAGGAAGTGTCCATTCAGGAGGAATTCGACCCCATATGCACTATCACTGTGACTCCTCCGGCTTATAACCAGCATGATCCCTAATAAACCCACAATGTGCTCAAACCGGGATGTTTATAAGCCTTCAGAGGATGGGAGTTCACTCTGAATGCTGCTAAGCAGAAAATCAAAAAGGAGACGGATGCGGAGGTGTAAATTCCAGCCCCCAGACAGGGTAGATGTAAGGTTGGGACAAGCAGGAGGTGGAACCGTTGCTTTTCGCATTCCTGGAGAAGATTCTAGTTTAGGAGGTTCCTATCTGGGTTCAAGATGAAATAAAAGTCATTATCTACCTGGCCCACCAGAGTGAGGAGGCAGGGAATGCGACGGGTCTCCTCTCCCAAGGAAATCCATCTGGTGGACTTCTCCGGGGTGACTCCCTCCCTGCCATCTGAAAGACCATCATTTCCCTGTTATCTCTACTCGACCCACCAGAGTGGGGAGGCAGGGCATGTAACAGGTGCCGTCTCTTAAGGAGGGCCATCTAGTGAGACCAGGAAGAAGGGCCTTCTCTATGGTGGCTTCCTCCCTGTGGAATATCATCTCTGTGGAGATAAGCTTGCCACACCCCCACCCTGACATTCCTTTAAATGGCCCTCAAGACAGGTCTATGGAGATTCTCCGTCCTCCAGGTCCTGGTTGTCCCAAAGGTACTTTTTCAAGGGGGGACTGGACTTTCTGGTTTTTCTTTGAAGACGTTTCGCTTCTCATCCAAGAAGCTTCTTCAGCTCTGCATCACTTCTCATCTGAAGAAGCTTCTTGGATGAGAAGCGAAACGTCTTCAAAGAAAAACCAGAAAGTCCAGTTGCCTCTTGAAAAAGTACCTTTGGGACAACCAGGACCTGCGTGACTGAGAATCTCTACAGACTTTGAGCTATGCAATTTGGGATGGACACCCTTTGAATGGTGTGGGAGTAGGAATGGATTTCCAGAGGAAAAAAAATTGCAGACTACAGGAACCAGGAGCACCTGGTGACCTGGTGACCCTGAGAACACAGAGAAACCTCCAAGTGCTTCAAAGACCCTCTAAAAGGACTCAAATGCCCAGCTGTCTGCAAGGAATATAAATCCTTCCATTCCCCACCATCCAGTCAGAGCTGAAGAAGCTTCTTGGATGAGAAGCGAAACATCTTCAAAGAAAAAAGTCCAGCTGCCTCTTGAAAAAAGCATCTTTGGGACCCTCAAAACATAGTTTTGCCAGTAAGTCTGACATGGAGCCCATCAAGTGGTATGTTTGATTGTAGTCACCAAAGAGGTGGGAATTTATTGGGGGGTGCTTCTATTTGGGGTTCTATTTCTATAGGCAACCTAGAGTCATCGTACGTGAGTTGGGCAGCCATAGAAATTTTCAAAACAAACCAACAAACAAACTAGGGGAAAAATCTGTTATCCCTTTGCCAATATTGTCTTGGTTGCCTTAAGCAAGAATGCAAACTGAACATTAAGGAGAGTGTTCTTAACTTCACAAAAGAGCAAGGGTTTCATTTTTCATTATCTTAATGAAAAAGAAAACGGTCCTGGCTTATTTCATGCACACTAGACCATAAACATGAGGTTCCACGGATGGCACAGTTCTTTAGGAGGAAAGAAAGGGATAAATTAGAAGGCAATGAGCAGATAATTAAGTAACGTAAAGATAGCTGCTTTCTTTTTTTTAAAGCATGCTCCTTGTCCCTAATGTGGGTCAGGTATGCTTGAGTAATACTTGCTGAAATTTCAGAACCCAGAAAGATGAGAAAGTCAATATGGAGTTGGGTGTTTCAGTTTCCTGCATGGTTCATCGTGAGGTTTTAAAATTCTGCTTTCTTGGAGAACAAGCAAAAGCTAAAAAGCCCACAGGATCCTGACCAGGAGAATACATTTAATCTTAATATTTGCAGAATAGTGATGGGAAAATATTAAATATTGGAAGCTGTTTATTCAACATTTCTGAGCTCTGCAAGATTTGTCCTAAAAGGGTTAACATTTTTTAGCCTTCACATTTCTTTACTAAAAGCAGGAAGTCTTCCTCACAAGTAAACTTCTAGAAAGGCAACTTTTTTAAGAACTCTAAAAGACCTAAATTGAGCACTTACTGTATCTGAGCTTCCTTCCAGCAAGAGGTTGATTGCTCTGTTCACATCGCCATTACAATCGTGCAGAGCTACAATGCAGTCATCCTGATTCTTCCCCGTCACTTCCATCAGCTAAAAAATATATATATATAAATAAAAACCCACATACAAACACATATTAAAAAGCAGCTCGGAATAACCAAGGTGACTTTGCACAAGGAACAGAAACAAAACATGGCAGTGATTGTGTCTATGTGGAGATCTCATTAATATAAAATTACAGCTGCTCAGACTGGTTACAATCTACGGCAAGTTATAGATTAGCTCAGTATCACTGCTACTAACTTTAGAATTTATGAATTTAATTTAATTTGGACTTTGAGTGATAACTTGCAGTCCACAAATAATGTTTAAAAAAATGCAAATAAAAACCAAGATGAGATCTTGGCACAATCTGGGATAGAAAACCAAAATAATGAACACATCCCAGAGACCCCATCGATCTCAATCCAAGAATGTGGGAGAATAATCTAGCCCCCAAATATGCTTTAATTTCTTCAAGAACAATATAGCCAAAAACATAGGCTGAACTTGGAACATAAAATACTGTGGGGTTCTTGGTGCTCTCTGAACTTAAGTGTTTTCTTGCAGGCATTTCATTACCAAACTAGGTAACATCATCAGTGCTACCTGGGAGTGGGGTTTGCAAGGAGGAGGAGGAGGATGGGGGGAGGGAGACTGTGGGGTCCTTAGTACTCTGTACTCTACATGGCTTAGGCCCGGGGTACTTGCAGGACCATCTTCTGCCTTCCTCCCACCGTCCCGTGCGCTTCCACAGAGAAGGGCTCCTCAGGGTGCCGTCGGCCAAACAATGTCGATTGGCGGCCCCCAGGGGGAGAGCATTCTCTGTTGGAGCGCCGACCCTCTGGAATGATATGCCCACTGAGCTCAGGATAGTCCCGGACCTCCTCTCCTTTCGCCGCGAACTGAAGACGTGGCTCTTCTGTCAAATAACCTGATTTACTAGGGGTTGCACAAATTGTAATAATTTTAAATTTGGTTTTTAAGGGGTTTTTAACTTATTTTGTTATTTTGTGATTTGTATTATTGATTATTGTTGTAAGCTGCCCTAAGTCCTTCGGGAGAATGGCGACATATAAATCGCAAAAATAAATAAATAAATAATAAGATTAGTGGTTCTTTTGCAGATGTTTCATTACCAAACTAGGTAACATCATCAGTGCTAGATGGGAGGAGGGTTGCGGGGAGGAGGAGGAAGAGGAAGAGGAGGAGGGCGATGACTGTAGAGTCCTTGGCACTCTCTGAGATTCGTGGTTTTCTTGCAGATGTTTCATTATCAAAGTAGGTAATATCATCATGATATTACTTAGTTTGGTCATGAAACATCTACAAGAAAACAGCCAATCTGAGAGAGCATCAAGGATCCCACAGTTTAACCCCAAACTACATAAACGTTATTTATCTGGGGACCCAATTGATTCAGTTTCCTCATTCCACTCCTCCCCCCCACACGTAAACAGTCCCTATCAAACCACCTTTCAGCTTCTCTGCTTGCTCCAGGGAAGGGATCCATATTTCCTGCACGTACAGAGCGCAGACAGGAGCTCCACGCATTTTCATGCTTGCACCGGTGGTGAAGTGGGGAAAAGGGATAAAAACATCCGGGCAGGTCAAAGGAAGCCTGTGGCTCCCTGGGAGTCAAAGCCAGGACGATGAATCTCAAGGATGGAAATCCACCTCCACAAAAAATATCCCAACGTAATTCTAACAGGATTCATCACTTAATGCGTGTAGTCCTCAACTTAAAACCATTAGTTTTGAGACCATCCAGTTATAATGGCACTGAAAAAAGTAACCATTTTTCAAAAATGGTTGCAGACCAGCTGCCAAGCGTCTGTTGCAGACGCTTGGCAGCTGGCTCGTCTTTATGACGGTTGCAGTGACCTTGGGTCATGTGATCCCCTTTTGCGACCTTCTGACAAGCAATGTCAAGCCAGACTGACTTAACAAACGGGTTACTAACTTAACAACTGCAGTGATCCACTTAATAACTGTGGCAAGAAAGATCGTAAAATGGGGCAAAACTCACTTAATAATCATCTTGCTCAGCCATGGAAACATTGGGCTTCATTCTGGTCATAAGCCGAGGACTCCCTGTATCTTGTTCTGGCTTTTCCACATATCCAACCCCTGGTTTTTTTCTTGAAAAGATACAAGTAATTCTTGGCTTATGACCACAATTAGGACTAGAATTTCTGTTACTAAAGCATGGCAGTTGTTAAGTGAGATGCACCCAATTTTATGACCATTTATGAGGAATCACTGCGGTTGTTAAGTGAATCATAAGGTCATTAAGCAAATCTATTTTTCCTCCATTGCTCTGCCTGTTGGAAACTGGCTAGGAAGGTTGCAAATGGCAATCACACAACTCCAGAGGCTGCAACCATTGTAAATACATGACAGCTGTTGAGTCCCTGAAGTTTTGATCCTGCGGCAATGCCACAACTTTTTTCAACACCGTGGGGACCTCAAATTACCACCAAATGAACAGCTGGACTGCTGGTGCCAATCTTCACAGCAACATATCAGAAGGCAGAAGAAATTCAATTTCAGGAAGCAAGAGGATTTGGATAAGGCTTTAGAATAGACAAGCAAGTCCTCCGCATATGATCACGATTGAGCCCAACGGTTCTGTTGCTAAGCGAAATGTTTCTTAAGTGAATTTTGCCCCGATTTTTTTTTTTAATTTGATTTATATGCCGCCCTTCTCCGGAGACTCAGGGCGGCTTACAATGTGCTAAGCAATAGCCTTCATACTTTTGTATATTTATACAAAGTCAGCTTATTGCCCCCACAAACTGGGTCCTCAATTTACCTACCTTAGAAAGGATGGAAGGCTGAGTCAACCTTGAGCCTTGGTGAGATTCGAACCTGCAATAATTGCAGGCAGCTGATGTTAATAACAGGGCTTTAGACCACTGTACTATCCAAGGCTCTATGAGATTTATGACCTTTCTTGCCATTGTTTCCATTCTTGCCATTGTTTGTTCATTGTGAAATGAATCTGGCTTTCCCACTGACTTTCTGTTGTGGCCTGTTGGCCGCTGGCCCCTCCAGCGGCCGAATCAGAGGAGGAGGAGGAGGCGTGGGAGTCAGGATCAGCATCAAGGCACCTGAGAGCTCCGAGGGGAAGAAGGAATGGAGCTGGCAGAGAGAGAGAGAGAGACAGAGGCCGAGCCTGGGCCGTCCATCAGTCCTCAGATGGAGAGTCTACAGCCCCCAGGTCTGGAGGTAACTGATGAGGAAGAGGAGGAACAGCAGGATCCAGTGCCTGACGCGCTGATGCACAGAAGGCAGAGGAGAGGAGAGCAGTGGAAATCTACGGGCAGGTCCTTGGGATGGAAGAGCCACCGCTGCTAGTGAAGCCCCACCCTAACTCTGGGGATAAAAGGCAGGGGGCAGAGATGAATAGATGTGGCAGACAACTATTCTTCTCCCCTGCCAGACAGACCTGTTAGCCTGCAGTGAGAGAGAAACTTTTTGCCAGGGCTGCCGGCGCTCCTAAAAACGGAATCTTTTGAGCTCACATCAAAGGGTCTGTCGTGTTTGGGGAGCTGGATCAGAACGCTTTCTTTGTCCAAAGGTCGCAAAAAGGGATCACGTGATCTGTCATAAATAGGAATCAATTGCCAAGAGACTGAATTTTGATCGTGTGACCATTGGGATTCTGTAGCGGTCGTACGTGTGAAAAACAGTCAGTACTCAGTGACTAATGCTGTTGTAACTGTGGTCTCTAAATGAACTGTTGTACGTCGAGGACTGCCTGTTCAGGACTGGACTCCACTCAACTACATGCAATGGCAATCCCCTCTCCCCCTCCCCAAAGCAAATCTGGGATGGATACTTACTTGTTTCACTTTATCTTCAAAGTCTGCATCGTTCTTATCGTATATCATTTGGGCCAGGCGGATTTGCTCTGCTGTGGCCTGAAAAAAACACAAAAACATCCGTGAAATATAAGACGCAAATTCGCATTGAAAATCAAGTGTATTGTAGAGGGAGCCCTCGGCTGACGACTGTAATTGAGCCCGAAATTTATGTTGCTATGTGAGAAGCTTGTTCAGTGAATTTTGACTTACTTTACCACTTTCCTTGCCACGTTTGTTAAGTGAATCCTTGCAGATGTTAAGTGAGCCACACAGTTGTTAAGTGAACCCAGCTTCCTCACTGACTTTGCTTGTCAGAAGGTCACAAAAGGGGATCACATGACATATTTATGACACTGCAACCATCATAAATATGAATCACTTGCCAAGCATCTGAATGTTGATCACGTGAACCACGGGGATGTTGCAATGGTTGTAAGTGTGAAAAGGGGCGTTGGTCCTACCTGATACGCCCCTTCTCAGGGTGCGGGGAAATGCTCATGTCACTTTTTTCAGTGCCCTTATAACTTTGGTCACTATATCAACTGTTGTAAGTCAAGGACTGTCTGTACTCCCCCCACTACTTACTTTCCTGCAACTTACTCTTCTTCTATTTTTAATTCAGAGGGGGAGGGGGAAGGGAAATCGGATGTTTTCTGTGGTTCTTTTTCCCTGTCCAGCAACCCCATTCCAGATTATAAGCGAGTGTTTAAAAAATAAATGACTCCTAACAACAGTCCAACAGAAAACATTTCTTAAGATATACATGATTTAACATGCAGCACAGTAAAATGGGCTGATAATATTTTATCAAGTGAAATATATTTCAAGGAGATTAGGAGCTGTAATCAGCACTCCAAAGCATAGTTAAAAGGCCTTAAGAGCTTTTGTGCTTATAAGAGGGTGGGGACCTAAATCTGTAAGTCCTTATAATGGCTTTAAGCACATCACATTAAGGATGGTTCGTTGAATAACACTTGGCTGAACAATAACAGTGACCCGGCCAGGGCTTAACACTAAACCTTCCCTCCTTTAAGCAGAGCCAATTATAATTATGTTGGGAAGGAAAATAGTAAGTTATTGGAGGTGTAGGACCTCGGATTAGCACGGCTGACCCTTAGATAACTTCCTCCATTGGCTTTCAAGTTTCATAGTCGAACTGTTCTGTTTCTGGGCCTATGAGCATTAGTTAGAAAATAAACAGTGGTGGGCGTCTGCAAATTATTGCTTTTGGGGGAGGTATAGAAAAAAAATAGGTTCTTCATCTTCATCGCTCTTAAGTTTATCTCCTGGCAAATAAATACATGCTGATATTTACCACTTTAATATTTTTATCTCGTTTTTTACGGGTAGTCCTCGACTTATGACCGCAACCCAGCCTAGAATTTCTGTCGCTAAGCAAGACGGTTGTCAAGTGAGCTTTGCTGCATTTTACGACCACAGCTGTTAAGTGAATCAAGGCAGCTGTTAAGTTAGGAACGTGGTTGTTAAGTGAATGTGGCTTCCCCTTTGACTTTTGATAACTTTTATTGTCATTTTTTTTTTCTGCGAACACACTCGCACACATTAAAAACGAAATTTGCTTCTCAGAAGGTCGCAAAAGGGGATCACATGACCCCGGGACATGCCATAAACACATGCCAAGCACCTAGATTTTGATCATGTGAAACGTGGGGATGTTGCAATGGCCCCAAGTGTGAAAAACGGTCATAAGTCAATTTTTTCAGACCCATTGTAACTTCAAATGGCCACTCAACAAATAGTTGTAAGTCAAGGACTACCTATGGTTGCTTGTAAGCTGCCTCTAGTCGCCTCTAGGGGAGTTTGGCGGCACGTGAATTTAATAAATAGATGGGACTTTCCAACTGGCTATACGTCCCAATGAAGCTACTCTAGCAAATGAATGCGAATCGCAGGTGGTGATTTGCATTTACCATCTTATTTTATTTATTTTATTTATTACATTTATATACCGCTCTACTCCCGAAGGACTCAGGGCGGGGTACAGTCAAACAATAAAATACATATAATACAAATATTTAAAGATTGTTTAAAATACAGTTAAATAATTTGGTCCTGAAACAAAATATAAAAACCCCAATTAATAAGATTAAAATTTAAGAATTTAAAAGTAGTTTTAGAAGAGGTTAGTTCAGGCCAGCCTGCTGGAATAGAAACATTTTGAGGGCACGGCGGAAGGCACGAAGATCCGGGGTTGTCCGTATCTCCCGGGGGGAGCTTGTTCCATATGGCGGGTGCTCCCACAGAGAAGGCTCTCCCCCTGGGGGCCACCAGTCGACACTGCTTGATCGATGGCACCCTGAGAAGTCCCTCTCTATGGGAGCGTACTGGTCGGTGAGAGGCTACTGGTGGCAGAAGGCGGTCTCGTAGATACCCTGGTCCTAAGCCATGGAGCGCTCTAAAGGTGGTAACCAAGACCTTGAAGCGCACCCGGAAGAGCACAGGGAGCCAGTGCAGCTCGCGCAGGAGGGGTGTCATATGGGAGCGACATGTCGCTTCCATAACGACCCGCGCGGCCGCGTTCTGGACCAACTGGAGCCTCCGGGTGCTCCTCGAGGGGAGCCCCATTGCAGTAGTCCAGGCGGGAAGTGACGAGGGCATGAGTGACTGTATTTAACGAGTCCCGATTCAGAAAGGGATGCAACTGGCGTATCAGGCGAACCTGATAAAAAGCCCTCCTAGTCACAGCCGTCAGATGCTCTTCTAATGAGGACCTGGATTGTGGGGGCAATAAGCTTCGTATAAAAAAGAACACCGCTTAGGGGGGCCCGACAGCCCTACTAAGCAGGTATATACAAAAGTATGAAGGCTATTGCTTAACGCATTGTAAGCTGCCCTGAGTCTCCGGAGAAGGGCAGCATATAAATCGAACCAATCAATCAATCAATCAATCAATCAATCAATCAATCAATAAAGACAGTTGTGAGTCCAGGAGGACACCTAAGTTGCGAGCCCTCTCTGTGGTGGCCAATGACTCGCCCCCAATAGTCAGTGTTGGCATCAACTGACTATATCGAGATGTCGGAAACCACAGCCACTCGGTCTTGGATGGGTTGAGCTTGAGTCTATTCCTCCCCATCCAGATCCGTACAGCCTCCAGGCACCAGGACATCACTTCAAGGGCATCATTGGGGTGGTCCGGGGTGGAGATATACAGCTGGGTGTCATCAGCGTACTGGTGGTACTTCACCCCGAAACCACGGATGATCTCACCTAGCGGTTTCACATAATTGTTGAACAGAAGGGGCGGGGGAACCGATCCTTGTGGTACCCCACATACAAGGGGCCTCGGGGTTGATCTCTGCCCCCCTGTCAACGAAGACTGCGACTGGTCAGAGAGAAAGGAGGAGAACCACCGCAACACGGTGCCCCCCATCTAAACAGAACTGCAAATGTACCCCAAAAATGGCCTGAACTCTATCTAGCTCAGTGTTTCTCAACCTTGGTAGCTTGAAAATGGATGGACTTCAACTCCCAGAATCCCCCAGCCAGCAGTGCTGGCTGGGGGATTCTGGGAGTTGAAGTCCACCCATCTTCAAGCTTCCAAGGTTGAGAAACACTGATCTAGCTGGATGTAAATTAGTTTGATTAGACCAGGAAACACCTGGCATCCCTTAAGACTCCACACATATCGTCTCTGGCCAAAGTTAAAACACACCGTTAAATATATTTGCATTTTTTTTTTCGTTTGAATGCACCAGCTCTAATTTATGAAATTGAGCGAAAGAAAATCTCAGCAAGACGACACGTTATGCCACTTGGGGATAATATCTGAGAACTCTCTGGCACAGGAGAGAGGCTTGCAAACATAATGGAAATGAACAAAACTGAATTTTCTTTGTCCCGGCTTGTTATTTTTTTGATTAGCCCAAACATCCGCGGGGGGGGGGGGGAGAGCATAAACTGAAGAAGCATTAAGGGAAAAAAACAACAACAAGAAGCCATTTTTAAGCTTGTAATTTGAAGAAGGACAACCCATAGGCGACATCTGAGGAGGGGTTTCGGTTACCGCTCTGATTAGAAGCCCCGTTTTTGCTGTGCTAAGCAGCTCTTAGGGTCGTCCAGTCGCCAGAAAAAATTAAAATAGCAGAAGGATGGACAGGAGGATGGTTTCCATGAGGTTTCATTATAGCTTTTCCTCACTGCCACTAGTTGAGAGAGTACAGGCAGTCCTCGACTTACGACCACAACAGAGTCAAACATTTCTGTTGCTCAGAGAGGCCCAGGTGAGTTTTGCCCGCTTTTATCACCTTTCTGACCGCATTGGTTAAGTGAATTACTACAGTTATTAAGTTAGTAACATGGTTGTTAAGTGAATCCGGCTTCCCCATTGACCTCGCTTGTCTGAAGGTTGCAAAAGGGGATCACATGACCCCAGGACGCTGCAACCGTCATAAAAATGAGCCAGTTGCCAAGTGCCTGAATTTTGATCATATGACCATGGGGATTCTGCAGTGGTCATAAGTGTGACAAAATGGTCAGAAGTCACTTTTTCCAATGCCGTTGTGACTTTGGTCGCTAAATGAACTGTTGTAACTCAAGGACTGTCTGTATAGGCACACTAAAAATAGAAGAAGAGGGTTTTTCAGCTAGAAATAGTTCTTCAAACTTTGGTGCTGGTTTTGGGGCACCCACACCTCAGATCTACAGAATACCTCCTGGCAAATGTAATTACACACTTCACAAGGGTGACATTCTTCCTGCTTGGCTATTAACATGGATAGGTTGAGGACATGGAGTCAAACCTGCCGAATTCATACCTGGACTACTGGTTTCTGTGGTTGTGTCGGCTGCGTGGCTGGAATCTGTGTTTTTTCTCGAGTGCCCCGAGTACGTTCACTGCCCACCGAAGTCATCATATACAGTATATACAAAACAATGTATGTACAAAATAGAAAATCTGAAACGAGAAAGAAACAGACATTGAGGCACGCATCATTCAAGACCAAAATGCAGATGATAATCTAGGACAGGGGTCTCCAAGCCGTGGGCTGTGGCCCACTACCGGTCAGTGGCCTATTTGCAACCAGCCATGTGAGTGCGAGCCCACAGGCCCACTTGCGCAAGCATCACAGGGACTCGCAATCCCGCTTGTGCGAGCGCTGTGGCTGTTCGCAGTCCCACTCCCGCGAAGGGAGGGAGGGACGGGGGGGGAAGGAAGACGGAGGGGGGGGGGGGAGGGAGGGAGGGAGGAAGGAAGGAAGGGGGTGGAAGAGACAGGAGAGAGGGAAGGAAGAGGGAGGAGGAGGGAGGAAAGAGACAGGAGGGAGACAGGGAGGAGCTTGGATGATTAAAATGACTTCTAAAATATCTAACTAAACAACTATCTGGAGAGTGTGGAATGTGGGCAGGAGAATTTTGTACAGGATGTGGCTTCCTAAGGAGCAGGGAAGGCTGGTATTGAGAAGCCACCAAGTTCTGCACAAGTAATGTTTGTCTTCATGCACAATTAAAACAATAACATAAAAGATCAAACGACCATGAAAATAACTGCATAAAAAGATACAAAGCGGCGAATTCTTTAAACGCCTGGATTTTTTTTTAACCGTCACCTGTGTGTGCTTAATTTACACCTTAAAGGGGGGGAAGCCATCAAAAAGAATCCACCGTGCTTACTCAGCAGAAAGGAAAGAGGTGGCAGATCTGTCGTTTCTGAATATTTCTAAATATGAAATATGAAAGTGCTATCACCTATAAACCTACGCACATCACACACACACCCACATACTCCTACATAGTGCAGCACATGACAGAGACTGCCTTCCCAAGCTCATCCCATCCAAAATCAAGAAATGCCCCACCCCCACCCCCATGTGAAGTATAGATATTCCTCACTTAACGGTCGTCCATTCAATGGCACCTTAAGAGATGATATATCCTATGTCTGAAGATAGGACCAAGCAAAGACAATAGTGAAGGTAGATTCATTTAACGACTGGTGTGGTTCACTTAACCACCGTGGCAAGAAAGCTCGTAAAATGGGGCAAAACTCACTTAATAACCATTTTGCTTAGCCATGGAAAAGTTGGGCTTCATTCTGGTCATAATCCGAGGACTCCCTGTATCTTGTTCAGGCTTTTCCACATATCCAACCCGATTTTTTTCTCTTGAAAAGATACAAGTAGTCCTTGGCTTATGACCACAATTAGGATTAGAATTTCTGTTTGTAAATCAAAGACTAATTGTAAAATCAAAACTCCGTTGGTTGTCCAAGTCACACTGGAACAAGAATCGCCCTATTTGAGCCTATTGATCAAAGTGATAAACAATGCTATCTACTCTGGTCCAGTATTAATAATTTTATTAATACTGTAAATGCTTCGTCAATTAACTTACACTTTGAAAGGAGACAGCAGACCTTCTATCTATCGCAATAAGAAACAAACCAGATTCTCTAATTTGCCGGAATTATCCAAACTATTAGTATTAAATTAGCATTAAAGTAACAAGAGAGCCCATAAGAGGAGCCAGTTTCAAACCAGTAATAGTTTTTATTATACATGTAAGCAGTTGTGATTGAGCATCCTTAAATTCTATAAATTCACTGCTACTAAGCCATTCTTAAAAGAGCCTCTTTAGCTATCATTACCACAATATCTGACTCCATAGTAAATAAAAGTGTTAAAATATTCTCATACGTGTGTTAGGGATCTACTTTCTTCCTCTAATTACAGGCAGTCCTAGACTTAGATCAGTTCGTTTAGTGACAGCACTGACAAAAGTAAATTATGACCATTTTTCTCACGAACAGAATAACAGAGTTGGAAGGCACCTTGGAGGTCACCTAGACCAACCCCCCGCTCAAGGAGACACCCTATACCATATCAGACAAAGGGTTGTCCAATATTTTCTTAAAAGCCTCCACTGATGGAGTACCTATTGCTTCTGGTGGCAAGCTGTTCCACTGATTAATTGTTTTCAATGTTAGGGAAATTCTCCTTAGTTCCAGGTTGCTTCTCTCCTTGGTTAGTTTCCCTCCGTTGCTTCTTCTCATGCCTTCAGGTGCTTTGGAGAATAGCTTAAGCCAGGGGTTCCCAAACTTGGCAGCTTTAAGACTTGTGGACTTCGACTCCCAGAATTCTCCAGCCAGCTATGCTGGCTGGAGAATTCTGGGAGTCGAAGTCCACA
>WNWU01000131.1:327767-358916 GCA_012654045.1 Ptyas mucosa
TCCCAGAATTCTCCAGCCAGCATAGCTGGCTGGAGAATTCTGGGAGTCGAAGTCCACAAGTCTTAAAGCTGCCAAGTTTGGGAACCCCTGGCTTAACCCCATCTTCTCTGAGGCAACCCTTCAAATATTGGAAGACCGCTACCATGTCATCCCTGATCCTTCTTTTCATTAAACTAGACATACCCAATTCTAGTTGCAACATCCCCACGGTCAGGGGATCAAAATTCAGACGCTTGGCAACTGGTTCGCATTTATGACGGTTGCAGTGTCCCGGGGTTATTTGATACCATTTTGTAACCTTCTGGCAAGCAAAGTTAATGGGGGGAGCCAGATTCGCTTAACAAACATGTTATTCACTTAACAACTGGGGCAAGAAAGGTCATAAAATGGAGCAAAATTCCCCTAACAAATGTGTCACTTAGCAACATAAACGTTGGGCCCGCTTGCAGTCGTAAGTCAAGGACTACCTCTGTACTTGGTCAATATTTGTTTCACCTAAAACACTTTTTTTCAATTTAATTCGGATTAGAAGAGTATAAGCAGAACTAGTAATTTATTTGGGGTGGACATGAGCTTACTTAGATATGTGAACAAAAGACCTTAAGTGTCCCCAAAACCTTTTGCAACGCATGGCATTAGCAATCCAGCACACAAATCACTCTTCAATATATGGCTCAAAGATAGTACAGGTAGTCCTCGACTTATGACCACAATTGTGCCCAAAATTTCTGTCATGAAGTGAAATATTTAAGTGAGTTTTGCCCTATTTTACCACCTTCCCTGCCACTGCTGTTAAGCGAATCATGTTGGTAAGTTAGTCACACACAGTTGTTAAGTGAATACATCTTCCGCACGGACTTTGCTTGTCGGAAGGGTCACAAAGGTGGATCACAGGATCCCAGGACACTGAAACTGTCATAAATATGGGTCAAAGATCTGAATTTTGATCACGTGAGCATAGGGACACTGCAATGGTTGCTACTGAGAGAAACGGTTGTAAGTGACTTTTTTTTCAGTGCCATTGTAACTTTGAATTGTCACTAAATGAACTGTTGTAAATTGAGGACTACCTGTTCAGAGAAAAACTGGATGCATCTGTAAAATTCATTATCAGTGTCTTAGTAAATGGGCTCAGTCAATTCCCTCTCGACTAACCACAATTTTTGGGCTCATTCTATCCATATTATCATTCAGAAAAAAAGAAATGTGCTGTCGGGAACACATCAAACATTTTCCTGCTGAACATTATAGGAGATGCTTGATGGCAATGAGTAAGCCATCTTTCCAGAAATTCCATCTGCAATTCTTAGTCAATTACTGTATGAGCCTGAAAGAAATGATTTTTTTTTAGTTTTCTGCAAGTAACCGGAAATTTATAGAGTAATTGAGGCAATATATAAGCTTATTTTAGGTGCACGGAGGATTGTGATGGAATCTGGCCAGGAGGCAGGGGACACATTCCAGAGAAGGAAGAGTCAATGCAATGAGTTTTGTCCCATTTTACGACTTTCGTTGCCACATTTGTTAAGTGAATCATTGCAGTTGTTAAGATATTAAGATGGTTGTTAAGTGAATCTGGCTTCCCTGTTGACTTGGCTTGTCAGAAGGTCACAAAAGGGGATCTCACGTGACCCCGGGACACTGCAAATATGAACCGGCTGCCAAGCATCTGAATTTTGACCACGGGGATGCTACAACTAAATAAACTTCTTGTAAGTCGGTTAAAGCAAACGGTTGTCTATGCCTTCTGGGGGTGTTAGCATGCTTTAGTCTGGCAAGATTCTGTCGATAGTGAGCAACAATGAAGAAATGTGCTTGGAACGATCAAAATGTGTCTTTCTTGGTTTTTGAAGTCTGGCAAGAATAGAAACGAGAACTTTCTTTTCTTGATCCCGAGCTTTGCAGGCAGTAACGAGTTAAGGGTCACACTCTGAGATCTTCACACACTTGTTCTCCAGTATCACAATAAGGCGACTCCTTTGAAGACAGGGACCAGCATAAATTCAGATTTTTTTTTCTCCCCTGAAGAAAAGCAAAGTTCTGTTTGTGCTCAAAACTTTAGAAAGCTGAGTGGGGGTGGCATGAAGGAACAATTCTTGGCGGGTTTTTATGCACAGCAGTGATAGGAATTTGATGGCAGACTAGCTAATTGTGTGTGTCTTAAAAGAATATTCAGAGGAATACACAAGACAGAATGTTTTTTATCCACTGAATATTTTTTTTAAAACAAAACTATTGTTTTTCATAAACAATATAAGAGCCCTGAATTGCTTAACTGGTGGAGATTCTTAGACATTTGTAAAATTTGGAGGTTTTTTTTATAGGATAAAAGCAAATTTCACCAACCAAGCATGCCAACACAACCCCACTCAAAAAAAAAAAAAAAAAGCCAGTCATCTTTCTGAGTCATTTGTTTTTAGCTTCTCAGCATCTCCAATTTACCAGGAATGGCAAAGACATAGAGCTAGGTCATTGATTTTCGGAACGAATTAGATACAAATCCTCCTTTGGACATACTGCACTGAAGTAAGGATGTTCTTTCAAACAAACTGCTTCCCTATTTGGTTTGGAGGCAGCAGCGCCTCAGATAGAAAGTCCCTACAGAGAGTGGTAAGAACAGCAGAGAAGACTGTAGGAAGCTCGCTTCCTGTTATTAAGGTTACCGCTTATTAGCGCTATGTGCAAAGAGCTCAAAGCATTGTTAGAGACCCACACACACACACTCCACGGTCTGTTTCTGTTGCTCCCCTCTGGGAGGAGATTTTGAAGTATTTCTAGCAGGACTACCCGATTCTGTAATGGCTTTGTTTCCTATGCCATCCATCCGGTAAACTCGCAAGATTTGTTTTTCTTGCCGTAAACATGTATACATCTGAACTAGAGTGTGTTGTTTCTCTGTGTCATAGAATATATGTGGGTCTATGCATAATTTTCTTTCTATCTAGCTAGCTATCTTGTCATGTTTATGTAATGTATATTGGAGGTGGTGATGCTTTGAGAGCTGTATGCAATTAAATTTCATTTTAATGTATGCCAATTAGTGTACATTCAAAGTGACAATACAGTTACTCTATTCTCTCTTCTCTTCTTTTCTCTTCCCTTCCTTTCTATTCTAGTCTGCATATAGAAGGGATGGTTTGGGTGCTCTACATCCAAAAGGAAATATATGTTTCAAATATTTGGGCAAATATCTGGAATGAAAGGAAGCTGTTTTATTCACCATAGGGATGTGCAATGGTCGTAAGTGTGAAAACGATCATAAGTCACTTTTTTCAGTGCCATGGTAACTTTGAGTGGTTATTAAATGAATGGGTGTAAAGAGAAGGGGGTCAACTTATTTTCCAAAACAACAGAAGGCAGGATAAAAAGCAATGGATGGAAACTAATCAAGGAGAGAAGCAACCTGGAATTAAGGAAAAACTTCCTGACAGTGAGAACAATTAACTAGAGGAACGGCTTGCCACCAGAAGTTCTGGGTGCCCCATCACTGGAAGGTTTTAAGAAGCAACTGGACAGCCACCTGTCTGAAATTATATAGGGTCTCCTACTTGAGCAGGGGGTTGGACTAGAAGACCTCCAAGGTACCTTCCAGCTCTATTCTGATTGACCTGTATATTGTATTCTCTAGGATCAGCCAACAGCACCACTTCCATCAACACTCTGGAAGCTAACAACAGGTTGAACAGAAAGGCTCTGACATGTTAAGCGAGTATCCCATTTGTTTTATGTACAACAAAGCCAGAGCATTTTTTCTGAGGGGTCCTTGGTGCTCTCTGAGTTTGGTTGTAGGAAGTATAGGTAGTCCTTGACTTACAACAGTTCATTTAATGACTGCTCAAAGTTGTAACAGCATTAAAAGGTGACTTATGACAGGTTTTGACACTTACAATAGTTGCAGCCTCTCCACAGCCATGTGATCAAAATTCAGATGCTCGGCAACTGATTCGTATTTATGACGGTTGCAGGGTCCTGGGGTCACATGATCCCTCTTTGCGACCTTCTGACAAGCGAAGTCAATGGGGAAGCCAGATTCATTTAACAACCGCGTGACTAACTTAAGAACTGCAATTTTCTTAACAACTGAGGCAACAAGACAGGTCTTAAAATGGGACAAAATTCACTTAACGGGCTGTCTCACTCAGCCACAAAAATGTTGGGGTCCATTATGGTTGTAAGTTGAAGCACTGTACCTGTACCTTTTCTAGAATACCCTGCCTCTGCCAGTATGAAAAAAAAATCCAAACAAAGCTTTTATTTGGCCCTAGAAAGCAAATAATGCTTAACAAGAATTCCAGCTGTGGCATTTTTGCACCCCATAATCTGAACCTGGTCTAATGTTATGTACATCAGATAGGTAGTCCTCGACTTACAACAATTTAGTGACCGTCCAAAAAGTGACTTATGTCCATTTTTCAGTTATGACCTTTGCAGCATCCCCATGATCATGTGATCAAAATTCAGATGCTTGGCAATTGGTTAATTTTATGACCGTTGTTGTATCCCAAGGTCATGGGATCATTTTTTTGCTACCTTCTGACCACCAAAGTCAATGGGGAAGCCAGATTCATTGAACAACTCAACAACTGCAATGACTCACTTAACAACCAAGGCAAGAAAAGTTGTAAAATGGGGCAAAACTCACTTAACAAATGTTTCGTTTAAGCACAGAAATTTTGGGCTCAATTGTGGTGATAAGTCGAGGACTACCTGTACCAGAAGGCTGAAGAGGGAAGAAAATGTGTTAATAATGAGGCTGATTGCATAAAAACGTGCAGAATTCAAAATGAAAACTGCTTCGGCATAATCCAGGGCTACAACTCTTGAATCCAAGAAATTTTAGAGGCCAGAAAACATCTACAGGTAGTCCTTGACTTACGACAGTTCCTTTAGTGACCATTCGCAGTTACAATGGCACTGAAAATCTGACTTATGGTTTTCACACTTACAGCTGTTGCAGCTTCCCCATGGCCACGTGATCAAAATTCAGATGTCTCACAGTTATGATGGCTGCAGGATCACGTGATCCCCTTTTGCGACCTTCTGACAGGCAAAGGCAACGGGGAAACCACATTCATTTAACAACCATGTGACTGACTTAACAGCTGCAGTGATCCACCTAACAAACTGTGGCAAGAAAGATCGAAAAATGGAGCAAAACTCACGTAGCCAATGAATCACTTAGCAGCAGAAATTTTGGGCACGGTTATAGTCGTAAGTCGAGGACTACCTGTATTTTTTCACCTTATTTTAATATCATCTCTAAATCTCCTAGGGAAGAGCAAGAATAGAATAGAATAGAATAGAATAGAATAGAATAGAATGGAATGGAATGGAATGGAATGGAATGGAATGGAATGGAATGGAATGGAATGGAGTGGGGTGGGGTGGGGTGGGGTGGGGTGGGGATGGGATGGGATGGGATGGGATAGGATAGGATAAGATAGGATAGGATAGGATAGAAAATGAATGGAATGGAATGGAATGGAATAGGATAGAATAGAATAGAATAGAATAGAATAGAATAGAATAGAATAGAATAGAATAGAACAGAACAGAATAACTTTGTCACTTTTAAAGTACACTAGCTGGCATACATTAAAATGAAATTTCGTTGCATACACCTCTCAAAGGGTCACCACCTCCAATATACACTACATGAACATGACAAATAAATTCTCAAGGAGTATCAAAGGAGTACTTTGTTTGCTGCCCTATAAGTGTCACCCATTAAAAATGATCATGGGAATCATTTGAACAGCTGTCCGTACTCCACACAGATATCCGTCTAATGAGCTTTTAAAGCTAACAGGCAAGCTAGCAATTAAGCATTTTGGAGGGGAGGGGGGGGTGGAGAGAGAAAGCACAGCATTGTGAAATTGGTTTTCAAGGAATCTGGCTTCCCCATTGACTTTGCCTGTCAGAAGGTCACGAAAGGGGATCACATGACCTCAGGACACAGCAACCGTCGTAAATATGAGTCAGCTGCCAAGCATCTGAATTTTGATCACCTGACCATGGGGATGCTGCAAAGGTCATAACTGTGAAAAATGGTCATAAGTCACTTTCTTCGGTGCCGTTGTAACTTTGAACAGTCACTAAACGAGTTGTGCTGTTGTAAGTCGAGGGCTACCTGTAGCGCTTGAAATTTTCATCCTGGCTCATCCATCTGACATATGAGATTATCCTGAAATAATTGCTGATGCTTTAATCAGTTGAATTTCAACTGCTTCAATTGGGAGCGAGGGAGGACCCCCTGGAGGGCAGGGCTGAGGATTTCGGACGATATCTGTATGACAAAATCGCTCAGATCCGACGGGACTTGGACTCTGACTGGGTAGATCCGGGCGGGATGACGAGGAATAGTCTTGAGAGTGTTATCTGGGAGGAGTTTGACCTTGTGACTCTGGATGACGTGGACAGGATTTTGGGGAGACTTAATGCGACCACATGTTTATTGGACCCGTGTCCCTCCTGGTTAGTACTGGCTTCCCGGGAGGTTACACGAGGCTGGCTCCAGGGAATTATTAACGCTTCGTTGAGTGAGGGATACTTCCCCGCCGCCTTGAAGGAGGCGGTGGTGAGGCCTCTCCTCAAGAAGCCCTCCCTGGACCCGGCAATATTGGCTAACTATCGTCCTGTCTCCAACCTTCGCTTTGTGGCGAAGGTTGTCGAGAGTGTGGTTGCACGACAGTTCCCACAATTCCTGGAGGAAACGTCCTATCTGGATCCGTTCCAGTCGGGTTTCAGGCCTGGTCACAGCACGGAAACGGCATTGGTCACGTTGGTTGATGATCTCTGGAGGGCCCGGGACAGAGGTTGTTCCTCTGTTCTGGTCCTATTAGATCTCTCAGCGGCTTTTGATACCATCGACCATGGTATCATGCTGCACCGGTTGGAAGAGTTGGGGATGGGGGGCACCGTTTTACGATGGTTCTCCTCCTTTCTCTCCGACCGGTCGCAGTTTGTGTTGACAGGGGGGCAGAGGTCGACCTCGAGGCCTCTCATTTGTGGAGTGCCACAAGGGTCGGTCCTCTCGCCCCTTCTGTTCAACATTTATGTGAAGCCGCTGGGTGAGATCATCCGTGGTTTTGGGGTGAGATACCATCAGTACGCTGACGACACCCAGCTGTACATCTCCACCCCAGACCACCCCAACGATGCCCTTGAAGTGATGTCCCAGTGCCTGGAAGCTGTACGGATCTGGATGGGGAGGAACAAGCTCAAGCTCAACCCCTCCAAGACTGAGTGGCTGTGGTTCCCGGTTTCCCGATATAGCCAGCTGACGCCATCGCTGACTATCGGGGGCGAGTCTTTGGCCCCCGTGGAGAGGGCGCGCAATCTGGGAGTCCTCCTGGATACGCAGCTGTCCTTAGAGGAACATCTGACAGCTGTGGCCAGGGGGACCTTTTATCAGGTACGCCTGATTCGCCAGTTGCGCCCCTTTCTTGATCGGGATTCCGTGTGCACGGTCACTCACGCCCTCGTCACCTCTCGCCTGGACTACTGTAATGCTCTCTACATGGGGCTCCCCCTGAAGAGCACCCGGAGGCTCCAACTGGTCCAGAATGCGGCCGCGCGGGTAATTACGGGGGCTACATGGCGCTCCCACATAACACCGCTCCTGCGCGAGCTGCACTGGCTCCCAGTGGTCTTCCGGGTGCGCTTCAAGGTGTTGGTTACCACCTTTAAAGCGCTCCATGGCATAGGGCCCAGTTATCTACGAGACCGCCTTCTGCCACCGACAACCTCCCATCGACCCGTGCGCTCCCACAGAGAGGGTCTCCTCGGGGTGCCATCAGCCAAGCAATGTAGGCTGGTGACCCCCAGGGGGAGGGCCTTCTCTGTGGGAGCTCCTACCCTCTGGAATCAGCTTCCCCCTGAGATAAGAAAAATCCATGACCTCTGTGCCTTCCGCCGGGCCCTTAAAACATTTTTCTTCCAACAAGCCGGGCTGGCCTAAGCGGAGCCTTTTAAATGATTTTAAAGTGGGGTGTTTTTAAATTCTGGGCCAAATTTCGATATTCTTTTTAATTGGTTTTTAATTGTTTATATTATGTGTTTTTACTTGGCTGTACACCGCCCTGAGTCCCCAGGGAGAAGGGCGGTATAGAAATCTAAAAATAAAATAAAAATAAAAAAAAATAAAAACGGGCAAGACAAAGAGCACTGAACCCTAAACTTGACTTAGTAGAACCCAATTGCCGAGTTCACACAATGCAGGTAGTCTTCGACTTACAACAGTTCATTTAGTGACCGTTCAAAGTTACAACGGCACTGGAAAAAGAGACCTAGGACCATTTTTCATAATAACGACTGTTGCAATCTCCCCATGGTTACATGATCAAAATTCAGATGCTTGGCAACTGACTCACATTTATGACGGTTGCAGAGCCCCAGGGGTCACGTAATATCCGTTTGAGACCTTCTGAGAAGCAAAGTCAATGGGGAAGCCAGATTGGCTTAACAACCGTGTTACGACCTTAATAACTGCACTGATTCATTTAACAACTGTGGCAAGAAAGGTTGTAAAATGGGTCAAAAGTCACTCAATTAACCATCTTGCTTAGCAATGGAAATGTTTAATGATTGTGTTACTGATTTAACACCTGTAGAGATTCACTTAACAAAAGCGGCAAACAAAAAGTCATAATATGGGACAAAACTCACTTAACAAATTTCTCCCTTAACAATATAAATTTTAGGCTCAGTTGTGGTCGTACGTTGAGGACTACCTGTATATACTCTTACCAGACAATCTAGCATGCTGTGTGAACCCAGTTTAAATGATACAAGGAAGCTCTTGAGAAGGAGAAAGCCGTATTACTAACAAGGGCAGAAACAAAATCCCATTCAAAGTCTTCGGCTTACAACCAAAATTGAGGGAGCAGAATCTCCACTACTAAGCAAGGAGGTTGTTAAGTGAGTTGTGCCTCATTTCACAACCTTTTTGCCATGGTTGTTAAGCGAATCATACTGACTTTGCTTGTCAGAAGTCAGCTGGGAAGGTTGGAGAATGGCCATCACGTGACCCTAGGATGCTGTAATCGTTGTACATACATCTTGGTTTGCCATGTGCCCAAATTTTGATCATGTGATCATGGGGATGCTGCAACAGTTGCACAATTGTTAAGCGCAAAGACCGGTCATAACTCACCATTTTCAGTACAGTGGTAACTTCAAACGGTCATTAAACAAATGGTTGTAAATTGAGGCCTGCCTGTATGCAACCTCATGCTATCAGAACCCACTTTGCGATGAAGGAATTTGTGACTTGACAAGCTGACAAGAGCCCAGCTTCAGAGACGACTATTTAGATAGAATTCTTTATTGGCCAAGTGTGAATAGACACACAAGGAATTTGTCTCCGGTGCGTAAGCTCTGAGTCTACATACAACAATAGAGATAGATCATTATCGTAGTCGTTGCAAAAATACATTCATCATAAAACATTAGATACAACACTTAAGTGATAGTCGTGGATACTAATAAGCAATCAACATAAATCATACCAGGATGCTAATTAAGCAATTTAAATCGTAAGATACAAGCAACAAAGTTATAGTCGTAAGAAGATAAGGGGATAAGTAACAGGGAAGATGAGAATAATAATGGTAAAATACTGCCTTTCTAGATAGTTTGACAGTGTTGTGGAAATTAGTTGTTTAGCAGAGTGATGGCATGGGGAAAAAACTGTCCTTGAGTCTAGTTCAGTGATGACTAACCTTTTTGCCGCCGCGTGCCCAAAAGTGCGGGGAACGCGGGGGACGTTTTGCGTGCCCATACTCATAATTCAATGTGCCCCGCTCCCCATACATGCGCGCATGACCACCCCCCCGCACTCCCGCAGCTTTTGGCACATGATAGCATGGTGGGTCCAGTAGGCCCATTTTTCACCCTCCCCAGGCTCCAGAGCCTTTCTAGGGGCCTGGGGAGGGCGAAAACAGTCTTCCCCCCTCCCCCCCGGAGGCTGGAAACAGCCGGTTTTCCGACTTCCAGTCCCACCGGAGCTGAGCTAGGGCAACTCTTGCGTGCCCACCGATATGGCTCACGTGCCACCTCTGGCACGCGTGCCATAGGTTCGCCATCATGGGTCTAGTTGTTCTGACATGCAGTGCCCTATAGCGTCGTTTTGAGGGTAGAAGTTGCAACAGTTTATGTCCTGTAGATATTTTCACAGCCCTCTTTCTGGCTCGTTCTGTATACGGGACTTCAATGGAAGAAAGGTTGGTAGCCATTGTTTTTTCTGCAATTCTAATTTAAGATTTATCAGAGATCAATAAATATTATTCAACTAAGAATCGATCACTTAAATAAATTCATCTGTTAAGCAGTAGTCCCTCCCTCTAATATTGCAACCTTTGAAAAACATCCCTCAGGCAAATAAACTGTGAAACAGAAAGGTAAGCGCTCACAAGGCCTCTACTTAAACCATGTGTTTACTTAAATCATGTGTTTATTTCTATCTATGTAAATATTTTTTTGACCACACATTATTCAGAATCTCTCATTTACAAGATAAAACAGGGAAAGCCCATAACATAAACAGTGAATTAGTCAAAAGCACAGACCTTAGAAACACACCATTATAAACAAGTTATACTTAATTGCATGGAATAAGTAACAAAAAAAGAACAAAAAAAGAACGTCGGAGCGGGGCGTGATACTAATGGTTGATACTGATGGTGGCTCAAGCCAACCTTTTCCTGGTATTGGACGGAAGATGATGGCTACATCAGTTTGGCCTCCAAAGCAACAGCCTTCCAAAGCCTGGGTGCCACAACCAAGAAGGCCCTGCTCAAATAAAGTGCCCCTCACCTTTCTGGAAGCTATATAATGGGAAGGTTATGCCTTCAAGTATCATGCACCAAATGAAGTCCTGAACTATTATTACAGGTAGTCCTCGAATTACAACAGCTCATTTAGGGACCGTTCGAAGTTACAACGGCACTGAAAAAAGTGACTTAAGACCCATTTTTCATACTTACGACTGTTGCAGCCTTCCCAAGGCCATGTGATCAAAATTCAGACGCTTGACAACGGGTTCATATTTATGACACTTGTGGCATCCTGGGGTCATGTGGTTCCCTTTTGTGACTTCTGGCAAGCGAAGTCCACGGGAAAGCCAGATTCGCTTAACGGTGGCAAGAAGAGTCATAAAATGGGGCAAAACTCACTTAACGTATGTCTCGTTTAGCCACAGAAATCTGGGGCTCAATGATGGTCATAAGCGGAGGACTACCTACATTACCAGAATCGGCTAAGCAGAAAACAGAAAAGTTCTTGACGTTTTTCCAAATTTAACACGATAAATTTTCATTTGCAGCAGCTGAGAAATTCCTGGCATTGATCATTAGCAGCCTTGGGCAGTTTCCTGGCACAATGGCAGCAGCTTTAATTTACAATCCTTGCTCTAAATCAAGGTATTCTTGTAAACCAATTAATAAAATAAAGTTAATGTTAAGTTTTAAACACACATTGCCTCATTCATCATTAAGCAGAATGGGAAGCATGTAATCATTTGTACACTTACAACAATGGTTAATTATAATTCAAGGAAAAAGGATTTTAAGATAAAGACCCTATTGTAAAATGAGTTTTCTCACTACATTTGATCTTGTATCCAGAGATGGGCTTCAAAAATTTTAGCAAGGGGTTCTCTGCCCGGCTGCTGGGTGGGCGTGGCCATGGTGGGCGTGGCCTAGTCGGCCTCCTGCACCATGGTGGGAGGGGGGCGTTTTTGCTCTCCCCAGGTTCCAGAGGCCTCTGAGAGGGCGAAAATGGCTTCCCCAGGCTCCGGAGGTCGAATGTCTGGTAGATCCATTTTTCGTCCTCCCCGAGCCTCCACATGCTCCCTGCACTTACTTGCATCCAAAACAGACCGCTTGGAGACTCCTGGGAGGGGAGGGGCAGGCGGGGCCAGCCAAGAGAGGGATGTGGGGGTTCTCCGAACTGCACAGCATCTTAGCTAGAGGTTCTCCCGAACCCCTGCGAACCCCTAGCAGCCCCACCCCTGCTTGTATCTCAACACGGTCAAGAATAGAATAGAATAGAATGTCTTGTCTGAGAAACTTTTGCCCACTACAGATTATAATTGGTGTAATACCTTTATGAGTATGGTATGTGGTACCCAAATTTGCAGAGGTAACTTATCAGCCATCAATCAATAACCCTAACTCCGTAAATTGTAGCGGTAGAAGAAAGCAGGATACAGTTGAAATTTTAAAAAATCTAGTTGGCTAGTTTCAGGTTATCGTGTGAACGCAGTCATTGTCCATACCGTAGAAGGGGAAAATCAAAACCTAACCAGCTTCAAGAATTCCTCAACACAACTTAGTTGTTACTCTTTAAAACCCACCTGCAACAGAAACTTAAAGAGAGCAATCCGAAATATCCCAGACTTGGATTACAATTTTAATAATTTATCACATTCAGGATCCCAACAGCCACTACCACAGATCAACACTGTACAGGAAAGCATCCTTTAAAATCCTCAAAACTCCAGATGTAGCTGCTTAAGAAACTCCAACATCCTATGACCTTACCTTGGCCACTCTGTGCCACATTTTCTTCAGTGGCAAGACTGAAAACTAGCAATATTTATCTTCTCCTTCTATTCTTCTTCCAAGCCTACTATGGTCAGGTTTCAACTCACCCCTAGCTCTGAATTGGTGACATCATTCTGTTGTCACAGAAAGAGATCTCAAGTCAAGATGGGCTCACAATGTAGGGAAGAATGAACAATCTCAAGAGTCCTGCATGTTTCCCCCTTTTGCACTTCTGAGAGACCCCAACTATTAAAACATACCAGATGGTTCCCTTCATCTAAAGGTGGAAAATAGAGGAAAACTATAGTGAAGCCCTAATGTAGGACTTAAAACAGCCACTTAGAAAATCAAAAACATACTTTCCCCCAAAACATTGGTTTATTGTATTATTCTGTGGCTTACCGTTTTATAGATTTTGGAAGCCTGCTTTGAGATTTACAGATAAATTGAGGGTAGAGATAGTTTAATAAATGAACAAGTTAAAAACCTTGTAAGTTGCTGCTTGCTATTGGAGAAAACACCAATGTATAAGGGGCTGGGAAAAATTAGTATTTCAGTAACCAATACAAAGAAGAACTAGGGGTGACCTGATAACAGTATTCCAGTATTTGAGGGGCAGCCACAAAGAGGGGGGCTGTTCTCCAAAGCAGAGGTCACCAACCTTTCGGACCTCAGGGACCATTAAATTCATAATTTATTTATTTTATTTATTTATTTATCATCGAATTTATATACCACCCTTCTCCCTGGGGACTCTGGGCAGTGTACAGCCAAATAAAAACATAAAATACAAACATTAAAAACAGTTAAAAGAATGTATATCTGTTTGGCCCCAAATTTAAAATGACAAACCAATTTAAAATTATTTAAAAATTTGTTAAGCCAGCCCGGCTTGCTGAAAGAAGAACGTTTTAAGGGCATGGTGGAAGGCACCGAGGTCTTGCATTCTCCTTATCTCTGGGGGCAGCTGGTTCCAGAGGGTGGGTGCCCCCACAGAGAAGGGCCTCCCCCTAGGGGTCACCAGCCTACATTGTTTGGTTGATGGCACCCCGAGGAGGCCCTCTCTGTGGGAGCACACGGGTCGATGGGAGGTTGTCGGTAGCAGCAGGCGGTCTCGAAGATAACTAGGCCCTATGCCATGGAGCGCTTTCAAGGTGGTAACCAGCACCTTGAAGTGCGCCCGGAAGACCACTGGGAGCCAGTGCAGCTCACGCAGGAGCAGTGTTATGCGGGAGCGCCATGTAGCCCCCGTAATTACCCACGCGGCCGCATTCTGGACCAGTTGGAGCCTCCGGGTGCTCACCAAGGGGAGCCCCATGTAGAGAGCGTTACAGTAGTCCAGGCGAGAGGTGACGAGGGCATGAGTGACTGTGCACATGAAATCCCGATCAAGAAAGGGCCGCAACTGGCGAATCAGGCGAACCTGACAAAAGGTCCCCCTGGCTACAGCTGTCAGATGTTCCTCTAAGGACAGCTGCGTATCCAGGAGGACTCCCAGATTGCGCACCCTCTCCACGGGGGCCAAAGACTCGCCCCCAATAGTCAGAGATGGAGTCAGCTGACTATATCGGGATGCCGGGAACCACAGCCACTCAGTCTTGGAAGAGTTGAGCTTGAGCCTGTTCCTCCCCATCCAGATCCGCACAGCCTCCAGGCACTGAGACATCACTTCAAGGGCATCGTTGGGGTGGCCTGGGGTGGAGATGTACAGCTGGGTGTCATCAGCATACTGGTGGTACTTCACTCCAAAGCCACGGATGATCTCATCCAGCGGTTTCACACAAATGTTGAACAAAAGGGGCGAGAAGACCGACTCCTGAGGCACTCCACAAATGAGAGGCCTCGAGGTCGACCTCTGCCCCCCTGCCAACACAAACTGTGACCGGTCAGAGAGAAAGGAAGAGAACCACCATAATACGGTGCCCCCCATCCCCAACTCTTCCAACCGGTGCAGCATGATACCATGGTCGATGGTATCAAAAGCCGCCGAGAGGTCTAATGGGGCTAGAACAGAGGAGCAACCCCTGTCCCGAGCCCTCCAGAGATCATCTACCAATGCGACCAATGCCGTTTCCGTGCTGTGCCTGGGCTTGAAACCCGACTGGAACGGATCTAGATAAGACGTTTCCTCCAGAAATTATGGAAACTGTCGCGTGACCACACTCTCAACAACCTTTGCCACGAAGCGAAGGTTGGAGACAGGATGGTAGTTGACCAATACAGCCAGGTCCAGGGAAGGCTTCTTGAGGAGAGGCCTCACCACCGCCTCTTTCAATTTAAAATCCTGTGGACCACTAATATGATCTGCCTAATGGCCAGCTTGGTGGGCATGGCTAGATGGTCATGTGACTGGGTGGGCGCAACCAACTCGATGTCACTCGCGTCGAGGGCCGCCTCACCAGCCTCTATTCACCCCTCCCCTCCCAGCCACTCCTTGCCTGCCCAACAGGAAGCAGTTGTTGGAGCTAAGCAGCCACCATGAGAAACAGCTGGCAAAGTTCAAATTGGATCTGACCGAGAAGGTGGCTGAGCAGAATCACCTCACTGAGGACTAAGAGCATAGGCTTTCCAAGGAGAGGGAAGACCTGCGGGAGTGCAAGGCAGGTGCCTAGAGGCTCAGCGGGCTGAGATGGTCAGCCAGTTCCAGGTCATGAGGCAGTCCCACTGGAACAAGGCCCTCCAGCTCTTTGCACCAGCAGCACTTCCCTCCAGCCTTCACCCAAAGCCCCACACCAGGAGACCAAAGACCCCAAATCGGAATTTCTGCCCCCCTCCGACCCACACAAGAAGACCCCGAAGGGGAGACTCTCTGCAGTAACACAAACGTTCATTGCACTATTCGGCCCAGGGGCCGTCGTTTGAGAACCCTTGATTTAGTGCAATATAAAAACTGCAAATAATTTTTCTGCGGACCACCCAAATTGTCATGCGGACCACCAGTGTTCCACGGACCACCAGTTGGTGACCACTGCTCCAAAGCACCTAAAGGCAGGACAAGGCACAGTGGATGGAAACTAGTCAAGGAGAGAAGCAATCTAGACCTAAGGAGAAATTTCATGACAGGGAGGACAATTAATCAGTGGGACAGCTTGCCACCAGAAGTTGTGGGTGCTCCATCACTGGAGGTTTTTAAAAAGAGACTGGACAACCACTTGTTTGAAATGGCATAGGGTCTCCTGCTTGAGCAGGGGGTTGGATTAAAAGACCTCCAAGGTCGCTTCCAGTTCTATTCGGATTGATTGAAAGGGCAGTACAAAAGGATGCTCAAGTTTAACCATCGTGTATCTCAGGGAATTTACCAAGTTTGATCAACTCCACAAAAGGGTAGGGGAAACAGGACCTGTTGTTGGACAAATGACTTTGTCTGCAGCCTCTTGCCTAATAACTGAATGCACTGAATTGGTTTCAATGCGTTGGGAATTGGGCCTGCCACCAAGTGGTTTGGATTAACAATGGAATTCAGATCCCCATGAACCTTATCCCAAAAGATCATTGGCCACAGCAACTAAATGGACATTCAACTAAGTTTGATTTGACTATAAATAGTGACGGGATGCTTGGAAAATCTCTGAAAGGTGTTTGTTTAAGGATAAAACTTGTGCAGGAAAGAAAGTTTCAACAAGTTTTAACCTACATAGGAGTGGATTTGGCACTCAGCCTTCTCTGTCTGTGTTCAAGCCGTCTCTTTAACTCCTTCAGATTTTTGCTTACTATGTTGGTTTATTATAGACAAGACAGCTGCTAATAACCTGAGTGGAGGGGGGGAGCTTTGCCCCTAGAAGGCAAACCCCCTGGATGCCATCTGTGCCACCCAATTCTCAATTCGGGCTGGATGAAATCGTTGCCACTACGCTGGCTAAAAACTCAGCATCTTCTCCAAAATGCGCTGATTTCATAACGGAAACCACCTCGGTTCCAAAGAGAAAGTCTGAGCTAAGCATTTTTCTTTCATGTTTCTATTTCCTGGCTATTAGCCCTAGGAATAAAACGACTGACGCTTTTGAATATAATCTTAAATTTATTGCCCTGCTCAGTTGATTGAAAACACAGATCAAATTGAATCATTACAGGTAGTTCTCGACTTACAACAGTTGGTTTAGTGACCGTCTGAGCTTACAACAGCAGTGAAAAGCGACTGACGATTGTTGCAGCATCCCTGTGGTCACATGATCAAAATTTGGATGCTTGCCTACTGGTTCGTATTTATGAGGGTCGCCACGTGCTGGGGTCACGTGATCCCCTTTTGTGACCTTGTGACGAGTAAAGTCAATAGGGAAGACAGATTCACTTAACAACCGTGTGACTAACTTAACCACTGCAGTGATTCACTTAACAACTGTGGCAGGAGAGGTTATAAAATGGGGCAAAACAAATTTCTCACTTAGCAACATAAATTTTGGCCTCAACTGTGGTCATAAGTCGAGGACTGCTTGTATAGTATAGACTCCAGGCGCCCATATGAACCACTGAGAGAGGGAAAAGGCAGATGGAGAGAGCAAGTAAAGCAAGATCTGAAGGGCAGCAGTGTAAAACGGGCAGTTAATGGGCTGAGGCATTGGGAGGAACTGTGTTCTGCCCCAGCTATGGACCCCAAAGAACGCAGCACACACCAAGTCCATACAAACCTTAGTTTACTAATTAAGGACTACTAATGAGCTTTCTTAGTAGTTGTTCGAACAAATACAGTTTAAATCAGTCTTTTCTGAACAAGGGCTGTTAATCTGAACAAGGGATGTTAATCTGGTGGCTCAGCAGACTAAAGCAGTGTTATTAACATCAGCTGCCTGCAATTACTGCAAGTTCAAATCTCACCAGGCTCAAGGTTGACTCAGCCTTCCATCCTTTCAAAGGTAGGTAAAATGAGGACCCAGATTGTGGGGGCAATGAGCTGACTTTGTATGAATATATACATTCATATACAAGTATGAAGGCTATTGCTTAACGCATTGTAAGACGCCCTGAGTCTCCGGAGAAGGGCGGCATATAAATTAATTTTTTTAAAAAAATTAACTTCATTAACAGCCGACAAGAATCCAAAGAATAATAACTCAATTCTGACGCACAGTATTTCAGATAACCATATTCTTACTGTGGTTGGCAGAATGCCCAGAAGCAATTTGCAGGAAAACTAACAAGAGAGAAACAAGAGCCGAATCAAACATTTCTGGAATCAAGACGCGAAGGAATATGAACGAAGTTGTTTCCTGCAAATTGCATCAGTCTTTGTCCTTCCTTAAATAGGCTAAGGGAATGGCCAATTAGCCCCAAACCTTACTCTCGAGGAGACCTCCTCCTGAGGAGCCACTCCTGCCTTTTGGCAACTCTGCGCGCCCGTGCATCAAAAAGAGGCTCCTCCTCTTCTTCCTCGTCACTTATGGGAGCTTCTGGAGGTTCTGAAGGCCCTGGCTGAATCCCCGGGGGCCTCTGGCACCACATCTTCTCCAGCCTCCTCATTGTTTGACTCGAGTGCCAGCTGCACAGACTGCTGGTGAATCACCAGCCTCCTCGCTGTCAGAATCAGCTACTAACTGCACAGGCCGCTGACAGGCCACAACAAACTGGTACAGGTAATCCTTGATTTACAACCATTCGTTTAGTGATCATTCGAAGTCACACCGACACTGAAAAAAGTGACTTAAGACCGGTTTTCACACTTACAACCATTGTAGCATCCCCAAGATCACTTGATCAAAATTCAGACACGTAGCAGCTGGCATGTATTTGATGGCTGCGGCCTCCCAGGTTCACCATTTCAGCCAGCCTCCGACAAGCAACGTCAATGGGAGAAGCCAGATTCGTTTAATGACTGCACAATTCTCGTAATAATGGTGGCAAAAAGTCACAAAATGGGGCAAAACTCACTTAACAGCTGCCATATTTAGCAATGGAAATTTTGGGTTCCATTGTGGCCATTAAGTCGAGGACTGCCTGTATGATACAAGCCTGTAAGGATAGAAAGATATGTTCCTTCCCATACCCCCCCCCCCCAAAAAAGCCCTTTTGTTATATTTTGGCTAAGTGAGACATTTGTTAAGTGAGCTTGGCCCCATTTTACAACCTTTCTTGTCAGTTAAGTGAATCACTGCAGTTGTTAAGTTAGTAACATGGCTGTTAAGCGAATCCGGCTGCCCCGTTGACTTTGCTTGTGAGACGGTCGCAAAAGGGGATCATGTGACACTGGGAGACGGCAACTGTCATAAATATGAGCCAGTTGCTAAGCGTCCAAATTTTGGTCACATGACCCTAGAGATGCTGGGGGGGAAAATAGATGCAGCCGTAAGTGTGAAAAACCATCATAAGTCTCCTTTTCCAGTGCCACTGTAACTTTGAACAGCCACTAAACAGATGGCTGTAAATCAAGGACTACCTATATGGAGCTGGGGAGGAACCATGGACTGACCCCACAGCTGAATCTCAAAATATTCAGTGCAAAATAACCTTATCAAACTCCTATCCAGATTCAAGGGAAATCTGCACTGCTACAGTCAAGCCAGGCTCTCCAAGAATATCAAGATGCTTAACAATCGTGCCTTTTTTTCTCCAACTCTAAAGGAGGATGTGACCCAAGATTTGGGCCCTGATCAAAGCATCCTGTTTCTCTCTCTCTCTTCCGCATCCACAAACTTGGAACGTTAAAGGGAAACAGGAGGTGGTTCCTGACCAGCCAGAGTCTCAAAAAATGAATGCACGCATCCACCCCCAGCAAAATAAAAAGCTCCAATAAACCCTGGAGGGCTTCTATTAGAAGGAATGTGCACAAAATTACAGGGAAGCAAATTTATGGCCTTGAAAATTACAAATTTGGGCTGCCTCCCACCATGAGTAAAGAAAAAAAAGGCCAATTCCTTGAATGAATGAAACGTCATTAGGAAGAGCGCAGAAAAGGAGGAAATCCCCCTTCCCACCTGCCTCATGGCCTGGAACTGGCTGACCATCTCAGCCCGCTGAGCCTCCAGACACCTGCCTTGCACTCCCGCAGGTCTTCCCTCTCCTTGGAAAGCCTATGCTCTTAGTCCTCAGTGAGGTGCTTCTGCTGAGCCTCCTTCTTGATCAGATCCAATCTGAACTGAGCTTTTTTGCCAGCTCTTTCTCGTGATGGCTGCTTAGCTCCAACAACTGTTTCCTGTTGGGGCCCTAAAGAGCCCAGACGGGGAGGCAAGGAGTGGCTGGGAGGGAAGGGGAGAGGAGAGGCTGGCGAAGTGCCCCTCGATGTGAGTGACATTGATTTGGCCACGCCCACCCAGTCACATGACCACCTAGCCACACCCACCCAGCCGGCCATTAGGCAGATCATATTAGTGGTCCGCGGGATTTAAAATTATGAATTATGAATTTAATGGTCCCTGAGGTCCAAAAGGTTGGGGACCCCTGATCTAGTCCACTCCCTTCTAGCACTGATGTTACCTAGTTGGTTCATGAAACGTCTGCAAGAAAACAACCAAGCTCATAGAGCACCAAGGATTATCACTTCAGCCATGAGCTACAAATATTCTGTAATATCAGTAAGGTTGTACAAGTAGTCCTTGACTTGCAACAGTTCTTTTAATGACCTTCAAAGTTACTGAAAAAAAGTGATTCACGACTGCTTTACCCATTTGCGACCATTGAAGTATCTCTATGGTCACATGATCAAAATTCAGTCAACAATACAAAGAAGGACTAGGGGTGACATGATAGCTGTGTTCCAGATTTGAGGGGCAGCCACAAAGAACAGGAGAGGGTCAATGTATTTTTCAAAGCACCAGAAGGCAAGACAAGAAACAATAGGTTGGAAACTAATCAAGGAGAGAAGCAACCTGGAATTAAGAAGAAACTTCCTGACACTGAGGACAATTAACCAGTGGAACAGCTTGCCACCAGAAGTTATAGGTGCTTCATCACTGGAGGTCTTTAAGAAGAGACTGGACAGCCACCTGTCTAAAATGGGGTCTCCTGCTTGAGAAGGGGATTGGACTAGAAGACCTCCAAGGTCCCTTTCAGCTCTGGTTTTGATTCATTGATGTGCTTTCCAACTCTATGATTCTATGACAAATGGATGCTTTAAATGCAAGGGTGCTGACATGCCAACTATGAAACATATTGGGCGAGACTGTCCACGACAACATGCATTCCCTGGTTCCCTAGAAGATCTGCATGACATAATGCCAGAGGTGAGATCTGCGGGACAGCTGAATTGGACATCCATTTATGGGACCACTGCTGTACCCCTGCAAACCTTTATCATTGACTGCGTGTGTGTGTTTACTTCTCTTCTGTCACGTTCTCATCACATACAAAATAAATAAGAAGTGCAAGGGAGGCTACAATTAAGTCAACGGTGGCACAGAAGCAGAGAGTATCTGTATCTCTTTCCTGCCAGCCTCCAGTCATCCAGATTTGCTGAAACCCAAGAAGCGTGTTCCTCACGGCCAAAACATCCTAAGCTATTTTGGATTTTGATCTCACCAAAGCATGGAAACACAAATTGTTCAGGGCTTGTTTCTTCTGAACCACAAAATGCTTTCCATTTTTCATGTACCGTTCTTTCTAAACAGTGTCCTTTGGTAGTAGCCATATGGTATTCAAGGCTGGCCTTGGGCTGTTCACAAGCTTCACTTTTGCTCTGGAGAAAAAAAACCAGAAAGCACAATTTCTGATGGGCTTTCAGATATTAAAGGAAATTTTGATCCAGACGTCCAGTGTCAACAGCTGGAGCTTCAGCATTTTTCAGGGATTCTTTACCCTCCCACTAACTAACAGAAATTTGTGATAATTGAGTCTCTCAGTTCTGAAAAGACAAGACTGAGTTATATAGCAACATGCCGTCACCATCTATCTTTATAATTCTAATTCTACCTTTATAGACAGATTAGCATTTTTTGTCTGGAAGAAACTGATCAGTTCTGGACAAATGTTTTATGCTCCTTGAGACAAACTCCTGCCACAATCAGCTTTTAGTGTCATAGCTTTTCTTTAGAAAACAGAAGGAAGATGAGAAATGTCTCGAAATATAAATTTGCTCGAAAATGAAAATCACAACAGAGAGGTCTAGTTCCTAGTCACAGACTCTAAAATCAATAAACCACAGAAAGATTTAGTAGGAATCTGAAACAGAAAACTTACAACCTAGCTGTCCTTAGATGATCTTGTGACAGCGTGAAGATTAAAACATTTTTAGTGGAAAACAGTATTGTGGAACTATATTAATAAGGATTTTCTGCTTTACAAATTTGAGAGGGAACAACCTATGCAATATGGTAATCTTACCCCCAATTATTTAAATAGCTAGGAGTATTTCTCTTCATTCCATCACACATATATTTATAAAAATCCATAGTTACAGCCATCTCATATTTGTATTCCCAAGCACAATAAAATTGCTTACAAAGCATAAGGTAAAAAGCAAGCCAGCATAAATATTTAAACACACTTTTTTAATTCTTAAAAAGGATTTTTTCCCAAGGATAAGGAATGAACAAAGCTTATTCAATACTACAGAAACTTCACCAATACTAACATTAACTCTTTTATCAGATTATCTGGCTGTTCTGTTAGAACATGGAATAATGGTAATAAACAGGACTTGAAAAAAAATTTTTTTTCAAACATTTCATTTAACACTAGTTTGAGTAGTGACACAAACAAAACCCCCAAAATACACTCTATGCCGAATTCCTATTCCACACAAATGGCACTGGGGAAGATACAGCCAAGGCATCTACAATACAGCTACACACAAACTAGCTTACATTCCTGCCTAGAGAGACATGAAAATAGTTACTGTAAAACCAAGGTTACACAGAATTATTTTTATGGCTCAGAAAAAAAAAATGGAACACGCAAGTAGAGAAAAAACATTTCTAAAGTTGTTTTAACCTTACTTTTTTGCAGAGGTTTTTAAACCTTGGCCCACAGGGAGGTTGCAAATCAAGCAGGAGGAACGCCTGGTGACATAGAATTCCTTTTGAATTCATTTCAAGAAGTTATCAAGCTGACCCTAACCTTAAAATACATTTTTAATTGGATCACTGCTACTTGATCGTGTGGGAAATTGTCCTGGCTGAGACTTTAATACTGCAAGGAGCTTTTTAAAAAAGGCACAATACAGTACAGGTAGTCCTCGACTTACAATTCGTTTAGTGACCATTCAAAGTTACGACGGCAGTGAAAAAAGTGACTTATGACCATTTTCCACACTTATGACCAATGCAGCATCCCCAAGGTCATGTAATTTACATTTGAAGGCTTGAGAACTGGTTCATATGTGGGACACGTGCAGTATTCTGGGGTCACGTGATCCCCTTTTGTGACCTTCTAACAAGCAAAGTCAATGGGGAAGCTGGACTCACTTAATGACCATGTACAGTTAGCAACTGTAACAATACACTTAACAAATGCAACAAGAAGAGTTGTAAAATGGGAAAAAGCTCACTTAACAAATTGGGCTCAATTGTGGTCGTCAGTCAAAGACTACCTGCATTGGAAGTGTACAAAACTGAGGTTTGAGTTTTCTAACCTCAAAATGTCCCTTACTGGATATATTCCAATCTCACTGAAACAAACTGAAATTCAGGTAGTTCTCGACTCGCAACCATTTGCTAAGTGACCATTTTTCACACCACTGCAGCATCCCCCATGGTCAAGCAATCAAAATAAAAGCACTTGGCAACTGTGATGTATTTGTGACAGTTGCAGTGTCCCTGGGTCATGTGATCCCCTCCTAGGACCTCGTGATGAGCAACGTCTGAAATGGTGTAGGGTTTCCTGCCTAAGCAGCGGGTTGGACTAGAACACCTCCAAGGTCTCTTCCAACTCTGATATTCTATTCTAAAGTCAATGGGGAAGCCGGATTCATTTAACAACCAGGTTACTAATTTAACAATTGCAGTGATTTACTTAATACATGGGGCAGGAAAGGTCATAAAATGGAGCAAAACTCACTTAACAACTGTCTTGCTTAGCAACCGAAATTTTGGGTTCAATTGTGGTCATTAAGTCGAGGAATACCTGTGTTGAAGAAGGAATGTTTCAGCATAGAAATATTTTAGCCTCAGTGAAACAAAAAGTAGAGAAATGCATAGGTGTCCATATATCACCTTGTTTTGGGAAGATGGAAAGGGAAGTTATTTTGACCAGGGCGGGATTACTGAATAGGCTAGAAGCGATCTTAGCCCAAAGCTTCTATAACACAACCCTATGTTGTGGCAGAGTATATTTTTTCCATACAAACCTAATCCTAACAATTTTTATGGAGTGAGCGTACCTTTGACAGATATTGGTGCTGATAGGGTGAATTATTAAAATATATCGGGACCTTGGTTTCAGAAGATATAATTCCACATAAATACAGATTGAGAAAGAATCAATTATACGCCAAAAGGTTATCAAGAGAGATAAATTGTTTTTAGAAACTGCTGGAAAGTTTCATGCTTAATTATGCCTTGATTATTTCTTAATTTGCAGCTTACAAACTTTTAAAGCTTAAAATATATAAGAAATCTTAAATCTATGTTTTTCTTTTCAAAAGAATGGGCTGGTTGAGATTAACTGTATTCTTCACCCTACCAAATGATTTTAAAATAATAGCTTGAAGGAATGCAAATCTAATGCATTCAACAAACGTTTTCAAGGAAGCAGGAATTCAATCCGAAGGCATTTCGTCAACACCAGAAAAAGCTGCATGGTAATGCTTTTGCAATCTCCATTTCTTTTGTTGTTGATTTTTACTCACAAACAACTCCACATCTTGTCATTACAAAAAGGAAAGAAAATACTGAAAATGTCACAAATCCAGCAATAGAATTTTTTGCAATCAAACAAGAAAGTAAACGAAATATACTAAGCAAACAAATACACTGGCAGAGAATTGTGTCTAACAATCTAAGTTGTACCTACAGTGAGGCAGATATTGGCATTATTTTAGTGATACAGACACACAGGAAACCAAAAATAAGTAAGCCTGTCCATCAGTCATGCCCAAATTAATAAATTTAGGATGTATTGATAAAAATTAACATATGATAATTTTTACCACCGAGAGGGATATAGGAGTCCTGGTGGACAATCACTTAAGTATGAGCCAACAGTGTGGCACAGCTTCCAAAAAATCCAATACAGTACAATCCTAGGCTGCATACACAGAGGGATAGAAATCAAGATCACATGAAGTGTTAATACTGCCTTATAATGCCTTGGTAAGGTAAGGCCACACTTGGAATAATGCATCCAGTTTTGGTCACCACAATGTAAAAAAGATGTTGAGACTCTAGAACAGTGATGGCTAACCTTTTTGCCGCTGTGTGCCAAAAACGGGAGTGTGGGGCAGTCGCGCACCCGCGTGCCCACACCATTTAATGCCTCCCCGCCCCTGCGCAGGTGTGCTCCCCCTGCTTTTGGCACACAACGACAAAAGGTTACCAGTGGGCCCGGTAGGCCTGTTTTTCACTCTCCCAAGGCTCCAGAGGCTTTCTTGGAGTCTGGGGAGGGCAAAAACAGCCTCCCCCTCCCCCCCCAGAAGCCCTCTGGAGTCTAGAAACAGCCTCTTTCCTGACTTCCGGTGGGCCCGGAAGGCCTGAAAATCAGCTGGCCGGTGCATGCATGAGTGCTGGAGCTGAACTAGGGCAACACTCGCGTGCCCACAGATATGGCTCCGCGTGCCACCTGTGGCACCCGTGCCATAGGTTCGCCATCACGGCTCTAGAAAGAGTGCAGAGAAGAGCAACAATGATAATTAGGGGACTGGAGGATAAAACATATGAAGAACTGTTGTAGGAATTGGGTATGATAGTAGCGTTCCAATATTTGAGGGGCTGCCACAAAGAGGAGGGGGTCAACCTATTATTCTCCAAAGCACCTGAAGGCAGGATAAGAAGCAATGGATGGAAACCAATCAAGGAGGGACCCAACTATAGGTAGTCCTCAACTTACGACCAGAATTGAGTCCAAAAATTTCAACTGGTAACCAAGGCAGTTGTTAAGTGAGTTGCACCCCATTTTACCAATTCTTTTGCCATGGTTGTCAAGATAATTGCTACAGTTGTTGGCACAAGTGAATCATGTGGTTGTTAAGCGAATCTGGCTTTCCCCATGGCTTTTCAGAAGCCAGTTGGGAAAGTCACAAACGGCGATCACATAACATCATGACAATGCAATTGACAAAAATTCTAACCAAGCACCAAAATTTTGCTGTGATCACAGAAATGCTGCAGTGGCCATTAAGTGTGAGAACTGGTCATAAGTCGCTTTCTTCAGTGCCATTGCAACTTTGAACGGTCACTAAATAAATGGTTGTAAATCGAGGATTATCAGTATTTAGCACAACCTATAGACCAGTGATGGCTAACCTTTTTGCCATTGCGTGCCAAAAGCGGGTGGAGCTTGGGGGGTCGTGGGTGCGTGTGCCCACATCCATAATTCAATGCGCCCCACCCTCCCGCACATACACATGTGACCCTCCCACACTTCCCCCTGCTTTTGGCACGCAATGGCCCGGTGGGTCCAGTAGGCCCGTTTTCCCCCCTCCCCAGGCTCCAGAGGCTTTCTAGGAGCCTGGGAAGGGCAAAAACAGCCTTCCCCATCCCCCCCAGAGGCCTTCCGGAGGCCAGAAACAGCCAGTTTCCTGACTTCCGGTGGGACCGGAAGGCCTGAAAATTAGTTGGCTGGTGCGCGCATGCGCGCTGGAGCTGAGCTAAGACAACACTCGCGTGCCCACCAATATGGCTCTGTGTGCCACCTGTGGCACCCGTGCCATAGGTTCGCCATCACGGCTATAGACTTTGGCAAACTTTCAAGATATTTGAGATCTGAAGAAATCCTGACTTCTCCAACTATGCTTCTAATCATTGCATACATTTTTAATCCAGTATATCTGATATAAAGATATGTCGGAGGTGAGGTATATATGTAGTGCAGCTGAATCTAAAAGCTAGTATGGCAAAACAGAGAAAATGTCCTCTGAATAAGTTTGGTAAAAAAAAAAAAGTCTACGGTTGGACAGCTTCTTCCCAAGATTTAAAGAATGCAGTTCATATAAAACAATAGACACTTGCTAAATAAAGAATTGGTGTCTGGCTAGATGTTACTAAAAATTTAACTGCAAAATACAAATACTGTATCACAGAAAGGGAAGGAAGGACTAACAGAATTCTGTGTGAATTCCTGTTTGTTTGTTTTTACTAAACTTACTTGAAGAGAATTTTCAGTATGTGCTTCAAAACTAACACCACATAAAACAGCAATAAAAATCAATTTGAAATTTATAGCAAAACTTTTAAATACTGATGGAATGAAAAATGCTAAAGCACTATTTCTTCCACTGACTCTACATTAATAAATGCATTTCTATAGTTCACAGATTTATCATTGTAACTGTACTCCAACAGACCAAAAGGCATCCAATAATTGCTTGCTATTTTATTTGAAAACAAAACAAAGGCTCAGAATTTTGCAGAAAATACATAATAATACATAAAAAACTACTATGAAGAATTAGTAGTAGCTAATGCCTCCTACTAAGGCAGCATTTAACATCCAGCTGCCTGCAATTACTGCGAGTTCTAATCTCACCAGGCTCAAGGTTGACTCAGCCTTCCATCCTTTCTAAGGTGGGTAAAATGAGGACCCAGTTTGTGGGGGCAATAAACTGACTTTGTATAAATATACAAAAGTATGAAAGCTATTGCTTAACGCATTGTAAGCCGCCCTGAGTCTCCAGAGAAGGGCAGCATATAAATATAAATAAAAATTTTTAAAAAAATTGATCAGAAAGTAAACCAAATAAGAGATTTCAAAGACGGCTTGCAGATTTTTTTTAATTCCTTCATCCTTATACTCAAATCCACCTATTTCTTGGATGAAAGGGTGGGATGAAAATTGTTTCAAAAGTCAAGGTGGGCCTTCCACTTTTCCAGCCAACAATTACCCCCATTCATTCATTTTAATTCTCTTTTCAATGTTCACTCAAATTAAGAGAAAAGCTGTGAGTTGTTTACTACCAAGCAACTACTTAATACCGGTAGTTCCTAAGGCTCACTTACTGGGAGACCAGTTAACAATCAGGAAATTCACTCCACAAGAAATACTAGTTTCAATTTTGCAGAATCATCTACTTTAGATATAAGCAACTTGTGAACGCTTTGACTTTTAATTCACTTGTCCGGGAAGGAGTTCAACACCTGGAACACTCTTTCCCTCTGTTGCCCTCTGGATCAGTGTTTCCCAAGCTTGGCAATTTTAAGATGTGTGGACTTCAACCTCCAGAACCCACCCACCCTTCCTTCCTTCCTTCCTTCTCTCCCTCCCTCCCTCTCTTCCATCTATCTCTCCTCTTGCATGCATGGAGGGCTAGGGGATTCCAAGAATCGAAATCCACACATCTTAAAAAGTTGCTCAAGTTGAAAAAACCACTAATCCTGCTTTCAACCCCCAAACAAAGCTCGATGGTTAAGGCAGAGGAGAGCTAGGCTCAGAATATCTGCAGGATTGGACACACAGACAGTCCTCGGTTTATGACCACCACCAAGCCCAAAATTTCCACTCCTAAGCAGGATAGTTGTTAAGTAAGTTTTGCCTCACTGAACGACCTTTTTTGCCACAGTTGTTAAGTGAATTAATGCAGTTGTTAGCAACGTGGTTGTTAAGTGAATCTGGCTTTCCCATTAACTTTGCTTCTCAGAGGGTTGCAAAAGAGGATCACGTGACCCCGGGATACTGCAACCATCATAAATACATGTCAGTTGCCAACCCATGCAATTTTGATCATGTAACCAATGGGATGCTGCAATGGTCCATAAGAGTGAAAAGGGGTCATAAGCCACTTTTTTCAGTGTTTCGGTCACTAAACAAATAGTTGTAAGTCGAGGACTACCTGTATACAGTTACTAAGGCTTCTCTGCCAAATAGATTCAGCCATGCTCCCTGCAGTTAAACCTGAAAATTGTTTTTTAAACTCTCACCGCCCCAAAAAGAAACAAGTTACTACTGTTACTAAGGTTTCATTAGTCAACAAGAACAGACTTCAGAAACACAATACGTTTATTGAAATTCAGTTAAGTCTCCAGGAGTCACCTCGTTAGCTAGAGTTGGGCAGCTTTATCTACAGGTAATCCTTGGTTTAGGACCACAATTGAGCCCAAAATCTGTTGCTAAGTGAGACATGTTAAGAGAGTTTTGTCCCATTTTACGACCAATTATTAGGAGAGTAACAAGGTTGTTTAGTGAACTTGGCTTCCCCACTGACTTTGCTTGTCAGAAGAACCCAAAAGGAGATCATATGACCCCAAGACACTGCAACTGTCATAAATATGAGTCAGTTGTCAAGTATCTGAATTTTGATCACATAACTATGGGAAAGCTGCAATGGTCTTAAGTGTGAAAAATGATCACTAAATGAACTGCTATAAGTAGAGGACTTACTGGTAGTCCTCGACTTACAACAGTTCATTTAACGACCATTTAAAATTGCAATGGCACTGAAAAAAGTGACTTATGAAGGTTTTTCATAGTTACGACTTTTTCAACATCCCCATGATCATGTGATCAGAAGCAAGGTGCTTGGCCATTAGTTCATATCTATGATGTGCCCTACAGTGTCCCGAGGTCATTGGATCACATTTTGCCACCTTCTGACAAGGAAAGTCAATAGCGAAGCCAGATTCATTTAACAACTGAGTTACTAACTTATCAACTGCAGTGATTCACTTAACAACCGTGACAAGGAAAGTCCTAAAATGGGGCAAAACTCAGTGAACAAATGTCTCACTTAACAACAGAAATTTTGGGCTCATTTGTGGTCATAAGTCGAGGACTGTCTATACCTATATGTAGTAAATAACTCAAAGACTACTCTGGAAAAGAGCTGGATTGAAACCACTCTCCCACCAGCCTGACCCAGGAAGAGACACACAAAGCAAGCAAGGGAGGTGACAGGCAACCCTTCTGTCCCATGCAGACCCCAGGCTGTGCCAGGAAGGACTGGAGGGGAGGGAGACCCCCTGTTCCAAGCAGGAGGGGGGAGACGGTCAATCCTGGGAAGGGAGCCAAGGGCGGCAGAGACACCCACCCTGGGAAGGGATTGCTATCCTCCCAAAATAAAACTGGGCTCAGAGAAGGGGAAGCTGGGAGGGAGCACATTTTTGGATTTTCCATGGCAGATGCCAGGGCAGCCAAGCAAGGGCGGGGCGCCCCACATAAGCTTCTCGTCCCCTCAAATAGACTGCAAGATATGGAATCGTAAATAAGAATTAAATAAAAGTAGAAAGTGACCTCGAAAGGGGGGGGATGGCGCAAGGGGAGAGACTAGAGCTGCATAGGAATGGAATAATAAATAATAAATAAAAGTAAAAAGTGATTTCAAAAAGGAGGGGGGGGAGAGTATAGGGCAGCAGAGAAATGGAATAATAAATAATACCAATACATGTAGAAAGTGATGCCGGGGGGGGGGGGGGGGCAGAGAATAGGGCTGCATATAGAAATGGGACAATAATAAATAAAATTAAAAAGTGATTGCAAAAAGGAGGGGGGAGAGAATAGGGGAGGCAGAGAAATGGAATAATAAAGAACAAATAAAAGTACAAAGTGATCTCAAAAAGTGGGGGCAGAGAATAGGGCTGCATACAGAAATGGGATAATAAATTGATAAATAAAAGTAAAAAGTGATCTAAAAAGGGGGGAAGGAAGAGAACTAAGGGTGGGGTGAAGAGAAATGGAATAACAAAAAAATAACAAATAAAAGTAAAAAGTGATCTCGAAAAGGGGGTGGGAGAGAATAGTTGGGGGGGAGAAAGAGAAATGGAATAAATACATAAAAGTAGAAAGTGATCTCAAAAAGGGGGGGCAGAGAATGGGGCTGCATATATAAATGGGATAATAAATTAACAAATACAAGTAAAAAGTGATCTCAAAAAGGGGGGGGGAGAAAGAGAAATGGAATAAATAAATAAAAGTAGAGAGTGATCTCAAAAAGGGGGGGCAGAGAATAGGGCTGCATACAGAAATGAGATAATAAATTAATAAATACAAGTAAAAAGTGATCTCAAAAAAGGGGGGGAAGGAAGAGAACTAAGGGTGGGGGGGCAGAGAAATGGAATAACAAAAAAATAACAAATAAAAGTAAAAAGTTGACCTCGAAAAGGGGGTGAGAGAGAATAGTGGGGGTGGGGTGGGGGGCAGAGAAATGGAATAAATAAATAAAAGTAGAAAGTGATCTCAAAAGGGGGAGAAGCAGAGAATGGGGCTGCATATAGAGATGGAATCATAAACAAATTAATAAATAAAAGTAGAAAGTGACCCTGGAAAAGGAGGAGGGGGAGAGGGGAAACAGAAGGGGGATTGAGGACCCACCACCTTTGCTCCCTCCCCCCTCCGAAAATGTCACTTATTCTGCCTCTTTTTAGGAAGGGGGGGAAGATAGGCCCCATACGGGCTCAGCGCTGGGGAGCATGGGGAGTGTAGTCCGCCTGAGGGGAAAGTTCTCCCCCACCCCCTCCCTTCTCTAGGTTTCCCCTCAGGAAGGGGGTGGGGGGGTTTGTCCCTAAAAGTCTCCCTCAGAGGGTCGCGGGCCCGCCTCCTCCTCCTCCTCTTCCTCCTCCCCCCCCCCGGCCAGGCGCCATTCTGAGGGGACCAAAAA